>CM028359.1:86700356-87290248 GCA_016618105.1 Dendrobium huoshanense | reverse complement strand
ACCCTCAATTGTCCTAATGATGAGGTATTTATAGTGGTTTGACTGCTATGAATCATAGTTTGTATTAATAAAGATCTAATGGAGCTTGGGCAGAAATAGCACAGATATCATGTGGCATTTTAATGAAGAACCAATGGGATTGGTGTACGTTGATGTATGAGGTAGAACTAAAATTGGAGCTTCTAGCACGTCATAGTATATGGCTATAATGAATCTGAGGGGCATTGGATGAACTTTCATCCTAGAGTAGGTGCTGAGAATACTTGCAATAAATAGGTAAGGAATTCTAACATGTCAATGTCCTTTGAGAATTGCAAGTGGGTTTACGAAGGCATGCCTTCCTTCTGTAATTATTACACTATGGGCCTCTAGGGTGAGATGATGATAGTGCTTGTGGACCTTCATATTTTTCTTGCAAATTGAATCAATTGAACCCACCAAAATGACATCCAACGGACACACTATCGCGTGTGAATTGGGTTAAAATGCATTGACCACGATAAAAATCACTAAAACATCATTCATTCATAAAACAAACATTGATGATGTGTCTAGCATTAGATTACAAAGAAATGGTCTTGCAACCGATTCAATTAACCAGACCAAAATTACAACCAACTGATGCAGCATTGCCTGAATCGGGATTGAAATGCATTGAGCGATGAAAATCACTCAAATTTCATTTGTTTGTATAACCAGCAATTTCGATGCATTTGAAGCATTGATATTACCAAGAAATGGTTATTGTAATTAATACAATAGAACACGAGAAGAACGACGACCAATCGACATGATTTCACATGAATCTTGTTCAAACTGCCTCAATGCCAATCAAAATCATTGAACCATTATCCGTTCACAAAATAGACTATGCTAATGCATCTGGGATAACAAAATTGTCTAAAAAGGACACCAATATTATTATGCAAGTAACAGGAGAAAAAATTGAAAATGTACCTGGCCAAGAAGATATCACGAATTTTAATATGCGTGACTAACAAAAAAATTGTGAAATTCTCAACACATTTAGATTTATTTCTTTTAAAATTTAATAAAAAAATCAAAATTGAAACTCCGGTCAAAATCATCATACTTTGGCCAAATTCTGGAAATCCCATTTTCTTCTTGTCCTCTTTTCATAGTATGTTCTATTCGGCGTTGTGATGACGAAAAAAAAAGCAGAAATCATTGGTTTGTCTCCTTTGTAGCTCTTTCATTTTCAATCTCTTGCTCCATGCGCGCACATTATGCCTCACTTCCTTACTCACATGTTGCATGTCTAAGCTGCATGCTACTGTCGCTAAACGCCATCTCTATCCCTCATCCCAAATCTGCCCTCTTCAATTACAAAATATTTCCTAATTTAATCCCCTCTGAATCAGCTCCAAAATCTGCCTTCTTTAATTAGGAAATATTTTCTAATTAATCAGCCCCCAAATTAGCTCTATTCAATTAGGAAATATTTCATAATTAATCCCCTCGAAATCAATCCCCAAATCTATCTTCCTCAATTTGAAAAAATTTCTTAATTAATCCCCTCCAAATCAGCCCCCAAGAGCCAGTCCAGGAGGGACCCGATCTAACAATACTCTTCTCCCATAGACCCACCTTGTCTGCATGGTGGAAAAACGGCTCCCTCATCAATTTCCTTGTCATTACGAACGATAATAACCTGAAGAGTGCGGTCCTTACACTTGTGCTCTAGTTTATATCTCTCCTCACATCTAAAACACAATCCCTTTGCCCTCTTCTCTTGTAGCTTCATTTCTGTGAGTTTCTTGAAGTTTTCTTCATGTCTTCCTCCTACAATCTTTTCCTTTGGAATCTACCTAAAGTACCCAGTGTCGGCTCTTTGGATGCCAAAAATGTTGTGGTCATTATGTACAAACCTCCTGAGCTGCTACCTCCAGCCCCTCTCTCCAGATGCCTCTGATCCTCCACTAACTGGGCTAGTTTCATAGCCTCTCCCAAATCACAATGTCTCATCACTCTAATAGTCGTCTGAATCTCTGGTTGAGCCTTTCATAAAATTTTCCTCCAGCACAATCTCCGAAAGTCGGTCCAGTTGGTTGGCTAGGTGCTCAAATTATTCACGGTATTTCACAATTGTTCCCTCCTTCGTTAGAGCGAATAATTGCTCATAGAAATCCCCTCCTCTGCTAGTTCAGAAACGTTCCAGCAAGTAATTCTTAAACTCCATCCAAGTCCGTATGGGTCGCCTCGTATCCCTCCACTGGTACCATGCCAACGCTTTCCCCTACAAGCACATCTGGGTCGCCATCAGTCTCTCCTCCTCCATCATTCTATTGACAGTAAAGGACATTTCCACCCTGTATATCCACCCATGTGCATCATCTCCTTAAAAAATATGCATCTTAAGCTTCTTTACCCTCAGATCTCCTTTGTTCTCCCTGTTTTCTTCATAATTTTTCATTACCCAAGGAGGTGGTTCCCCCCAAGTGTCCCAATAATCTCTTCTAAGTTCGTACCCAAACCTTTCGTCAAATTACCATATTCTCCTTTCAAATTTAGCACTTATTGGATCATAATCAGTCACTCTCCTTTCAAATTTAGCACCCCTTCGATCATAATCAGTCTCTCTCCTTTCAAATTTAGCACCCATTCGATCATAGTTAGCTCCTCCCCTTTCAAATTATGTCCCTCTCCTCTCAATTAAGTATCCTTTTTTTCATGCGTAACCTCCTTGCGCCTCTCCCATAACCTCTACTCAACTCCTCCGTAGGAATAGGCTCTAGGGAAGGGCATTCTATCTTGTCCCCCAAAAATCTTCACCTCCTGTTCTTTCCTTCGCATTATCTGATTAGGGTTTGCCCCACTTTCTTGGTTGTCGGTGGCTTCCCTCACCTCCGATGACACTGTTTTGGGTTGGCCCTCGAACAACTTTTTCAACATCTCCTCCAAGATAAAACATTTTTTATCAATCTTCTCGTGGACGGCTGAAATTTGACTTTTAAAATTTAGAAGTTAAATTTGGACATCGGAAATTTCATATTTCAGTTGTCCGATCTCACCTTCCAATACTTCTACCTTTCTTCTTATCATAGTTAGCCAGATTTAGGCATCACTAGCAAAAAATAACAACTTTGATATGAATCTGGCCTCCAAATAGCAAAAACAGCAAGATCGAAGAGGAAATGTAGCCAAAATCGGCGATGAAGGCTTCTATTTCAGTCTAGGAAACTGCTCTGATACCAATTTAATAGGAAGTGCTTGCAGAAATTTTGGAAAAGCCTTGGCTGAAATCTTATTTCAACAATTTCAGAAAATCAACGACAAGAAAACAAGGAATAAAACACACTAGAATATTTTTTTTATTGAAAGCGTTATGAAAGACAAAATAAGATACAAGTGGATCTTCAAGTAGAGAGGAAGATCCGACTCTCCCAAATCTTAGCCGTTGGCTAGAGTCCAAACACTCCTAAGAATAATCTAATTTTAGCAAACAGCACATACCCCTAACCCTAGGGAAAACCCCCTACATAAAGCATACAATAAACGTCAAATACCCAAACAACCCTCCCCCAATTCCCTCCCAAATTTATCTTATTTCCTTAATTATTTTTCTCCCAAATCAGCCCTCAAATCAACTTCAAAATCTGCCCTATTCAATTACTAAACATTTCCTAATTAATCTCTTCCAAACAGCTCCAAAATATGCCCTCTTCAATTAGAAAATATTTCATAATTAATCCTTTCCAAATTAGTCCCAAAATCTGCCCTATTCAATTAAGAAATATTCCCTAAAACCATTCCCCAAATCAGCCACCAAATTTTTTCTTTTTCAATTAGAAAATATTTCTTAATTAATGTCATCCAAATCAGCCCCCACGAGCCGGTTGCCATATTCAATTAGAAAATATTCTTAATTAATGCAATTGGGGAGATAATGGAACCTTTAGATTTTGTACGGTTTGCCACCAACACGCACGTATTTCTCAGAGAAAAAAAAAATATTAATCAAAACAAAAATATGGGCAGATATCAATATAAAATCTCGCAACATCTATAATCTAGAGTTTTATATTGAAATCAGAAGTAATTAACCATCGAGAAGTCTTATTTATGAGAATGCATTACAGAGAACCATCTGGATTTGAAGCATACCGAAACTGAGAATTTATCTTAATGCAGCATCTGTTCAATGGCTTAAAAGCAAGCAAGAAACGTTTTATTATTTGCGAACTTAGGTGGTCCAACGCGCAGTGTTTTGGAGTGTTTATAAATTCCTTGCCCCTGCTCCCCTGCAATGAAGAAATTTAATCGTACACCTCTCTCTTTAATCGAACAAGCTATATTTAATTGTAGATATATCTTGCCAGTTATTAGCTGCCGGTCTTGATGCAATCTGGTATAGCAGATCCGTGGTTATGATTGAATTCAATTTTCAGATATGTAGGTGCTGCTCGTTTTCCATTTGTTTTTTTCTTTTCTACCCCGGAAGGCTGTGTTTGGTATGAAGGAATTGAAAGAGAAAATAAAATGAAGTAGAAATGAAAATTTTCTACGCCTACTTGTTTCGTTGAGGAATTGAGTGAAAAAATAAATCTTTTAATTGCTTAATTGATGAGAAATCATTTGCTCGTTTTTTTTTCTTAGTAGGGAATATATGAGTTACAATGATGACCTAATAACATTTTCTTATATTTCACTAGGGTTGAGTAAGATTTTGCCAATGAAAAAATATTTATGTCTATATTTCTTACAATAATCCAATTTCTTATGAATAACATTGAAACCAAGCATCAAAGATGAAATTATGAAGCAAAATAAATTTACATCTACCCCAATTTCTTCAAATGATTCATACCCTAAATGAGAGTTGTATTTGCAAAACATGATTGCAGTTATCTAAATTCATGTGTTTGGTAACCCATGTGGCATTGTTCTCTGCCTTCCAAGCAGAGGAGAAAGTCCAAATTCTATAAAAATATATTAGAAATATTCCTGTGCAACTTATTTGTTCCAATCATAATACCTTTCTGAGTATTTTATTATTGCAGAAAATTTTGAGTATTTCACATGATCTGTCCTCCTTCCCAAAGCTCCAAGCCGAGCTTAGCATGCGGAAGCCGCTGTGCATATTGGGTGATTAAGACTTGCAAATCAAATGGATCCAGCAATTCATAAAGGCTGAAAATTGACAGTAAGGCTCTTAAAATATGCCATAATTTAGAGGCATGTATAGGTACGCTTCTATCTAATTTATCTCCTGTTGGGAGACCTCTTTATTTTTAATAGGTGTCAACTAGAAGTTTTTTATATGAAATTTTCACTGTATATTCCACTTTCATAAATTAATTAACAATATAGGAATGTGTTGGTGATAAACATCCCAGAATTATTTCTCTGAAATCATTATTGTTCTCTATGTCAAAAACTTCCTATTGATTTTCCTGAAAGAACAAGAAAAAGAAGCCTTTCTCTTTCAGTTACCTCATGCGATAATGGTTTGTTAGCTACAGAAAATATATCGTTAGCTTAGCAAGCAGTCATATGAGATTACAATAGTTGAAAGCCTGAATGCTACAAATACCATGTGCCTTACCTTACTTCATTTTTTGCCTAATTTCATCTGTCCTTCATGATTTACTTAACTTATTTGCGCAAATAATTTTATTTATCTTTTTGAGGAGCATCTATGTTGTACATGTCTCTTGCATTTGGGGATGGTAGAGTTTATTGGAGTATTGGAAGAGTTCAATATCACAGAGCAAGATTAATACGGTAAATGAGTCAAGTTTAATGCATGCCACATCTACTTTGAGTAGAGGTGTAAACGAGTTAAACCGGGCTCAAGTCACACCTAACTCGAGCTTGGCTTATCTAATCAATAGTAGGCCCAAACTTGAGCTTGAGCTCGAGTCGAGCTTGCATATTCAGCTCAAGCCGAGCTTGCTTATAGAGCTTGAGCTCGACTCGTTAAAATAAACATAAGCTCGAGCTCTACTCAAGAGCTTGTCGGCATTGGAAAAGCTCGTTGTAGGAGTCGTCGCTATACATGTCAATGGCGCAAGGTGGCGTGCGCTATGGCCCAATGCATCAAATTAGCATGCGCTATTTGCACCATGCATTAGCAAAGGCGCTAGGTGCAAATAACGCACGCAATTTTATTAACATGTTATAAATTACAAATTATAAATTTTAATTAAATTTTGAGAAAATAAATGGTCCCTCAACTCTTTGTGAGAGATTAAAATAGTCCTCAAGTCTTTTGAGGGATCAATTTGGTCCCTCAACTCTTTAAAATGAGATATTTTTTGTCATAACATTCAATGTTGGAGTTAATGGTGTAAATATAAGTGTATTTTAGTCATTTTTTTATTAAATATTTATTAAATAAAAATTTCAAGTAATTATATTTTTTCAAAAAAAAAAATATTAAGCATTTCTTTAATAAAAAAAGTAATAATAATTTTAGTTTTAATTTCAAAATTTTTCTCATATTTATAAAATATGATATTTATTGATTTAGAGAAATCAAATGCAAATAGATGTTATTTTCAACTTAGTCACACTTGTTTTTATCAATCATAATATGATTAAAAAATTTAAAATTAAAATTAAAATTATTATTAATTTTTTTATTAAACAAATGTTAGTAATTTGTTTTTAAAAAAATTATAATTATTTAAAATTTACATTTAATAAATATTTAATTAAAAAATGACCAAAATATTCTTACATTTAAAAATTAACTTCAATATTAAATGTTAGGACCAAAAAAGTCACATTTTAAAGAGTTGAGGGACCAAATTGGTCCCTCGAAAGAAATTAAAATCATTTTGGCCCCTCAAAAATAGTTGAAGGACTATTTTGGTCCTTTTTCTTAAATTTTGTAAGATTTATATATTAATATCATGATTAATTATTAATTAATTAATCCTTTTAATAAAATATCTATATATATATATATATATATATATTATATATATATATATATATATATTATATATATATATAGTTTTAGGATTTAAGGTTTTATTTTTCATCTCCATTTCTTCATTGTTGGTTCGGCTTTGTGTGCATGTGAAGTAGAGTTTTGAAAGAGTTACTCCATGAAGATTCTTTGCCTCCTTTGACGATGATAGAACAAGTCTTCTACTAGGGTGCTTGAGTGAAAGTAACAATCTCTTTTCCCTTTCACGTGCTTCTTTGGCTAAATTGCACTAAAGTAAAGCTGAGAAGGAATGAGATTTAACTTTTGTAGAATTTAAAGTTGCCATTTTTTTCTATTTGGCATTATTTATGCTAAATTATGTTTAAATCTTGTTCAAATTTATCGATGTAAGTTTCTTTAGGATTTAAAGTTGTCATTTTTGTTGTTTGATAAGATATTTATGCTTAAATCTTGATCAAGTCAACATATTATTTATTATTTTATGGTATTATATATATATATATATATATATATATATATATATATATAATATATATATTATATATATATATATATATATATATATATATAATATATATATATATATATATATATATATATATATATGTATACATACATATATATATAGGGTCATGTACAAAATGTCGCACATCGCTCCATGCGCTATGCCCCATGGTTCCACGAGTAATTTTGTGCAGTGGTGCGCCATTTACCATTAACAAATATGATTATTGGTGGAAGTCGAGGTCGAAGTTGCGGTTGTAGCTCAGTGGAGAAGGAAGCAATATTGCAGCTCGATTTTTCAAGAAAAAAATTAAGGTTGATGTAGCAAAGTTGCTTTAATGCAGGAAGTGATACTTGCATAGCTATAATGATGTCAGTATTTAATGGTATATGCAACATTTGTTTTTAAAGACCTGAAATAGTACTCTAAATTTTATTTTAAAGATATGAGCCGGCTCATGAGCCCATGAGCTAAGTTGCTCGTGGTCTAGTGGATACTAGATGATGCGGACATCCAACCGTCCATGCCAATCCGAGGAGCTGAAGATTGACGACCAAGATCACTTTGTTTTATTTTCGTTTATTAAGTGTATTTTAATTTAGTTTTGCAATTTCCCTTTTTTACCCTCTTTTCTTATGTAAGCCCAAGGGGGCAAATATGTCTTTTAATTTCTTTGGAGGCCTATATATAGAGGCCCCTTCTCATGTATTAGGTATGATGGATTATTAATAAAAAAAAACTTTGTGTTTTGCACTTGGGTTCTTTGGGAAGAACGTTAGTGAAATCCCTATGGGAGGGAGTCGGAGTTTCCACCAGCCGCAGGATGGGTCCGGGCTCGTGGCTTGAAGTCCCTTGGAGAAGGGCAGCGTAGTACCCGTCAGCCGCAGGATGTGTCCGGGCTCGCGGTTGTATCTTTGATATTTTGTTATTTGTTTTTGTTCCTTTTTATGGCTTTTCGTCATTATCTTCATCTTCTTCCTCCTCCCCATCTTCGTTTGGCCGCCGGATTCTAGCCTCACCGGAAAACCCCTCTTTTCCCCATCCAACACCCACAGCCAAAACCCATGCCCGACCCCATGTCGCCGGCCTCCATCCCTCTAGCCGCCGATCCACTCTCTTCCTCCATCCAAGCTTGTTTCCTATTTTAGATTGAGTTGAATGTGGGTAGATTTGAAATTCAAAATTAATCATTGAGAATTTCAAAATATTTCCCTCTTTAATTAAATCTATTGTATGAAAGTTTCCATTTTTTTCTAATTTGAATTTGAAATTCAAATTGGACTTGAAATAATTTTCCCAAATCGCTTATCTAAATTAAGGAGCATTAATTATTCTAATTAATCTCCCCATGGTCTATGCTTTCCGCCGGCCCTCTCTCCATATCCCATTCAATCTCCTTTAATTACTTCCTAAAGTCCCTCCCCAACAATTCCTGGAAAGATTTCCCAAATCTCAGCCACCTCTCCATAGCCGATTCCTATTAAATTGATTTCCAAAAGGGGCTATCTCATTTTGGAAACAATTTCAAGTCCCGTAGCAGTTCTTGAAATCCTTCCCGTCACTCCTTTTCCTTGCTGGCCAAACTCCCCACATTTAATTGCTTTCCATTAGTATTATTCTAAATTTGGACAGTTGATTTATTTCCAAATCACTGAATTAATTTTGGCTGAAACACCCGTCTCCCACCTCTTTCTTTCCCACGTTTCTCAGCCAAGAATTAATTCAGCCGTTGCCCATGCAAACCCAGCCATCTCAAGCCTCATAACTGCTCTGTTTGGAAGATCAAACTGCTGTCCAGCAGTTTCGGCTGGATTCCTTTAGCTGTAGCAACATCTGAGAGAGCCTTGGAAAGTTTGGATCCCTACTCCACTTCCTTCCCTTCAACGGATCAGCCAAATTTTTGTTTTCCCCTGAAGTGAGTTGCTGTCCAGGATTGGAAGCTTGAGGACCTGCTGTCCAGAGCTTTCCACACGTCCAAATGTGCTGCTCCTGTTGTTTGATTGCTGTCCAGTGTCCGAACTGCTGCCTTCCTGAAATTTTGCTTTCTGTCCACTTATTCCAGCATGAATATCTTGCTGTCCAGCACTTTGGAAGATCATAAATTGCTGTCCCAGATTTTCTATGTGCTGTCCAAAGGTTCGAGAATGAAATGGATTGTTATCCAGACGCCAAGGAGCCACCACTCGATGTCTACTTCCTCTGAAGCCCCCAAACCACCACAGGAACCTTGGTATCTTCTTTCTTTGGGTGGCTGCCATCAATTCCGTTCTACATCACTAGACTTGCTCGAGATTGCTGACACATGGCTTTCTCAAAAATAAAAAATAACCATTCTTATCACCACTAGTTCCACTTGGTCGCCCAACCTCCTCCAGCATGGGTGGCTACATATTGATTTTATATGAGGGCGAGTTGGCAGTGTTGGACTGATTATATTGAGAAGTTGGATTGTGCCACCTCATGAACAGTGCTTGCCAAGGCTAGGACCTGATGATAAATTTCATGCGGCGACTCATGTAGCATGCCTTTCAGCAAGGGGCACATCATGAGAAGTCGAAGATGGAGCTACCTTCGCATTATTTGGCTCAACCTACGCCGCCTAAATCGGATCAACCACTATTGCCTTTTTTATCTTCTCAATAACTTGGCTAGACTTCGACCTTTCATCTTCTATTGCTTTGAATTTGTGGAGAAGGGCCTTCCATAACTTCTGACTATTCACATCAGCATTCTTTGTAGGGCTTGACTAAGCTATCTATCATGTGACCTAAAGGAATTAAGTCATGGTAAAGGAAAGGAGCAAGTGTGGCCCTCTCACTACACTTCGTCACTATTTATAGCCAGAGATGGTACAGAAGTTAAATCAACGTCATTATGAGAATTTTAGATGAAGGTGATCTTTTCAAGGCAATAGTAAAAGTAGGGCATTAATATCTATTTAGTTTCTATTTGTGTTTGGTGGGAATAGTGAATGCTTTTCTTCTTAATTCTCTTGTGTCTTTCCACACATCGTTTTTCAAAAGAGCAAGTGAATTAAAGAACTAAATGTATATCCGCATATGCCTACCTATAGGTTGTAAGTACTAACCATCAAGCTTGAGGAATGCGGCTAGGAGAAATGCTTGCCTAAAGCAAGCCTTGTCATGAGGGGAGATTGCCAAAATTAGGTTATGGACAAGCATGTATTAGCCTTAATGGAGCTTGCATCAAATAAGCTTGCCCTTGGAGGGTCAAATCAAGGGTGCGCATATTATTAACAAGTTTGACTAATGGATTCGCCTTAATAAGGCTTCATTATAAGGGGCACTCAGCCTAGGAGGGTTCAGCTTTCTAAGTAGTTCTCCTTTATTATAGCCATCCACCTTGTGTGGATATCCCAATGCTAGTTAAATGAGGCACACACTTACTAAGCTCACAGATATAGCTTCACCAACTATGATTCATTTCCTACTCACTAACCATACTGATGTAGGACTAAGTGAAATAAGTCATGCAAATAGAGATTTATGCTAAGATAACATCGAAGACAGCAAAATAAACTTCATAAAATATTAAGAACAATAAGAAAATTTGAACTATTAGATCATATGATGGCAAGAAGCTAATAAGTAAAGGCTAAACAATAACAAAAGGTGAATCAATTTAGACTAGCTAACATGGATTGACACTAGTCCAACATTTAATTAAGGGACTAGTCATTAGAGTATCCGTACACTCAAATTTAAGTAGAACTTGACAGATTTATCAATACATATGAGATGATGTTACTATAGATGAAATGAGAAGACTAATAGTTAGTTAGATGGAGAACTGTCACACCCCAGACTCACCCTCTACCACAAACTGGAGTATAACAGAGAAATATTTCAACGTATCAAACTCCACACTTAACAACAGGAAGCATGTAATATACCTTATTGAACCTCAACATAATTAAAACAAATACAGAGCTCTACTAAAACTTTTAAAATTCATTCACATACCTAAAAGTCTTTACATCTAGCATTCAGTTCTCGCTTTAGATCTCTTGCACCCCAAACGTACTTACATCAAAAGAACGGTCACCTCTTTTTATTGTCCCAAGGGCTCCTTCCCCTTTTCCTGCAGTACATTCATTGCTAATGAGCTTGGCTCAATGAAATACGCAAGCAAGTTATAAGAAATAATAATGAACCATTAAGAAATACCATAACTATGCTAACATAATTGAAACACATATTGAAATGTCATATTGAGCCTGAAAGTGCCTAGTAGTATTATTTATCTTACCAAAACTATTCCACATCTTTAAACAAGTTATAGAATGGCTATAAGCTTTTGCACCATTTAACTTTCCAATTCAATGTTGGGTCTAATTTCCCAACTTTTAGAATGGAAGTTGTTCTCTCATTCAGGGTTGAGTCAAATTTCTCAACTTCTAGAATTAAGAGTGTAGGCTTACCTCATCAGGTCTTTTTCCTTTACTTGTGCGGGTTTATCCCCCATATATAACATATTTCACTTTTCATATAGTCATCCTTTTTAGAGCTAATGACATATGCTTTTGATGATATAGTTGCGTTTTAGCTGCTCTTCAGTTACCCTTTAGCTTCCTTTTAGGTGCCCTTTAACTGTCCTTTAGTTGCCCTTTAGGTGCACTTTAGGTGCCCTTTAGATGCCCTTTAGGTGCGCTTTAGGTGCCCTTTGCTTGCACTTTAGTTGCGCTTTACTTGCGCTTTATGAATATTTACCTTTCTATGCTTACTAAATCATTTACATTGCTAAAAATTATCCTTTACATAAACAAATTCATACATAAACAACCATATTCATTCAAATAACCAAAATAAACTAGATTACATGTTATCATAAATATAATGAAGATGGAGTGCGATAATAAAACATTTATTAATTCTTATAACCTTGTTTGGGTATCTCACCTCGATATCCCGATTCTTTCTTCTTTTTCTTTTGTAAACAACCTTCACTAAACTTCCTCATTCAACACAACACCTTTACTTCTCTTTCTGTAATACATTTAGCAAACCAATTTCAACAACCCCTTTATTTCAGCAAATCGCAGTAGTAACTATTACTTACTTTCAGCAAACAACAATACCCTTACATGCATTTAGCTTTTCCTCCATTATCCTTACTGATTTCCACATTCAGCATTCAAAAAGAGTGACAGAAATCCACAATTTATGCATTCTTGAACTGCAGCTTCTCCAACACTAATCGTAGATTCAGCACTTGGTTTCTCTAACTTCCAGCAGCCGAATCATCTACTATTACTCAGCTTGCTTGCCCGCTGCTTCAATTCCAGGTGATGGGCAAATGAAAGTAATGAAGGGGACTTATAGATCTACTAGTGCTTTACCGTAATATATATATATTATAAGATAGCGCATTCTCCACTACAATTCCACTAACATTCTAGCCGTCTGATCTCCATTCAGCCCATGCATGTCAAGATTAGTGGATACTATAGTAACAATTAATAAATTGTTGTCAATTAATTGTTATTCATTAACTATAATATTAATTATAATACTAAACAGTTATTTAAAAGATACCTATTCATAGACATTTAAGATATATTGATACCAAAATTACTCGAAATTCAATATCAAATTTGATGAAAATATTTTTGATACTTTCTATATGTTAGAGAATATAGGAGAAATTTGTATGTTTACCTTTTTGGACCAAAATTTTGGGTATTATAAGAACAAGGGGAAGGTTTGATACGTAGCTTATGAATGGGAGGAATGAAGTCCTTGATGAAATGATGGCTAGTTTCTCCTCTGCTTGCCTTTGAAACATTTGCTCTATGTTGAATCAATATCCTTATTGCATTATTAGAAGGTAAGTTTCCTTGGAGAGGTAGAATAGTGAGGAGGGAAAAGAAAGTTTCAGCTATATGAGGATTTGGAAGTGAAGAGTTCACTGTTTCGGGGTTTGGAGGGGTGAACTAGGCTAGCTATTTGGGGAGGAGGGTAGAGATAATTTGGTTGATTTTAGGGTATTTCTTTGCCATTCTCCAATGGACTTCACACACAAACTCAATCACAAAAAGAAGAAAAAGCATATAACCATAAATTTCTATCAAAATATTCATCATCTATACAAGAGAACAATGTGCCATATATATAGGCACCAAAAACATGAAAGGAACAAAAAACAAGAAGGCCCTTGGCCAAACAGCACAAAAGCTCCCTCAAGTGAGGGTAAAAGTGTAATAAATAAATAACACCACATAAATCTCCTACAACACATGAAAACTAAAAATATAAAGACTCTATCAAGGCCTTATATCTCTAGCCTCTACGGTGATAAACCCTCCAAGCTCTAATGTCCCCATCACATACTCATTTTGAAGATCCGTTACTCGTCTTGAGGGACTCACTTCTCAGTTAGGGGACTCACTTGCATAACACTCATTCATGAGGACTTGCCTAGGGAACTCTTCATAGGCATTCCAAACCACGTCAGAGGCAAAGGGCCATGTGTGAACCTTAAGCTTATTTCACATGTCTATCTCAGTCTATATTTATCATATCATGTAATATTTTTGTATTTCTTCTAAGTATAGTCTTTTCCTAGTCTCTTAATCATATAAATAAATAGTCAAGATGTATATTTTAAACTTTAGATTATTTTTATTGTTCACAGAGATCACTTAGCCTCTCATGTACTATCCATACTTGTTGATTCCCTTATCCTGCTCTCTTGTTGTACATAGCTAAATGTATTAGTAGAGTCAGGTGTTACCCATGAACAAATCTGGATCTAGTATAAAGAAACTATCATTTGTCAAACACTATGATTAATCACTTTTCTTTCAATCTCTCCCATTCACTTTATATGATCATAAATGGGGTTTTTTAAATTGAGAACCAAAACTCAATTAGATTATAGAATAATAAGCTATAAGAGCAAGAAAATGAGGTATATAAAATGATAAAGATGCCAAAATAAAAAATAAAAATGGTTCAAGAGACTTGAAAGTGGCCATAGAGCATTAGGGACCAACATATGACCCATGCAAAACTAAGAGTGCATTTGAGAGGTTTAACCAAAACTTACAGAAATTAGGGGTTGAGAAGACAAAGCTCACAGATGCAAATATCTCAGGCCAATTCCTTATTGCCTAAAAGCTTATTCAAGTAGCAACATTTTTATGCTAGGTGACAATCATAGGCAACAAAATATCAAAATATATCCCATAAAGGCACAGAGCATCTCATGTTGTTTATGAGGATTCTTACTATTTATGTGAACCCTATGGTGGTGGAGAGGGTAATTAGGAGAGGTTGTGGACCTCTTTATGCTGATTTGACTATGTCAGTGAATTTTGGATCTAAATATGTTAATAATGTTTCTCATATCAAACAATCGATGGCTCTTGACCTGTCGATTGTGAGCATCTTTGGATAGCCTTCAGAAGATTTTACTTTGGTCAGCCAAAAACTCTTCATGTTTCTTTTGTGATAAATGTTTTCACATGTAACATGTATGCTTCTTAATTATAATATTATTCAAAACTTTAAATAAACTTTTGATGCAAGAGCAGCATGCCCAATTACTAAAGATTAAGTAGTCTTAGTAGGGGGTTTAACTCTTTTGTAATTCCCAATTAATTTTGGGGGATTTTTTTTTAGTTGGGAACATATTCAATTGCACCAAACCCAATTGGGTACATTGGTAAAATTCCATTAAAAAAAAAAGAAATTTTAATTTATTTTTCTCATCAATTTTCTCTTTTTTGAATAAAAATAAAAGTTTATATTTTTCAAAAGATATGTTTATGGTTAGTATGAGAGCATGGCAGGGGGCTGTACAAAAAATGGGGTTGAGGCCACAAGTGGGTATAGGTAAATAGTGGCAGTACTAGTAACTTTGCCACTAGCCATGAACTCTGCCACCCTATCGCTATCATCTACTTCAACTTTTAGGAGGTGCCCGAAAATTATTCTTATGTTGTCTGCATTTGTTTGGTGTGATTTCAGTTTGTCTTTATTTATATGTTCCTTGTTTTGTGAACTAGCTTTAGTTGAATACTAAGTTGTGTGATAGAAAGGTTGTGGAGGATAAACGATTAAAATTTTTACGTTTATATTGAAAATTTTCTTTTATCATGGCTAGTAGAAAATGATAAGATTCAAGACCTATTTATAGAGCTTATGTAGGTTCTAAATTCAATTTAATACAATTTTCAACTACTTCATATCATCTAATTTATTAATTGAACGTCGTGAAATTTATATACTAATCTTCATACTAGAATTTCCTAGGTGGTTTGACGATGAACTGTTTATTTATTTATTTTTTAACAGTGTGTTCCAACTTGCAAGTGATACGTTTCTCCTATTGGTGAGACTGGAAGACATGTACAACCTATTATAGAAATTATCAATGCTCTTCTTTGATAAAATTATCAAAATTAACTTTCATATGTAACAAGATTCCTTGATATGAACGCAGGCAATTATTCTTTACAACTTTGATCATGTAAAAATATAATGATGAGAAATAGATGAAATTTCCACTGTCTATTGTTTGACAGAATGATAAACCTCCAACAACAAACCCCTAAATCGCCCAACATCAATATTGACCTTCTGTTTGTCTAGAAAGATTGACCATAACTGATTCCAACCCTGCCTATGGATTGAAAAAGGATCCTTGAAGACTGCATGATCTCTTGGGTACTGTTTTATTAATGAACTTTCATTATCTGTAATCTCATATTCCAAATACTTAATCCCCATATCCGGAGCAGGCTCACCATAGTCATGTCTACACGCCCATGTTAAACCTCCCAATGGAATTATTTGAATCACTGTTGATTTCTCTGGCAGGAACACCATATTAGCTAACCAGCCCCATGAACTCCCATCATCACATCACATGAATTCACAATATCAGCAAACTTTGGCAATTCCTTCATCTCTTCTGGTCTTGCAGTGATCACCTTGTAACCAATTCTTCGAGCCATCATGATTACTTCTTTTTCATTCATTATTGATCTTGATCCTTTTCTTAGCATCATCAGTAATCTTGGCTTTCGCCTTGATCTTTTCTGAACTATAGAAATCCTTTTAAGTGAAAAGATTTCTCTGAGAAACTTTTTGAAGTCAAACATAGTATAGCCTTTTGGAGTCTTCGAAGGATCGATACCAAGGACTTTGTGGCTTTTTAGACCAACATGAACGTAAGGGAAGCAATGGATAATCTTCTCTATGTCCATATTAATGATCTCAAAGCGAGAAAGGCCTTGTAGAATTGGTTTGTACTTATTGATCCACTTAGCATTGAAGTCAGTTACAAGGAACTGAACATTCCCATTGAATTGGCGAGAGGTGACAAAAAGTGGGATCAGAACATCAGTGAAGTCGTGGAAGAAATTGCCTAGAAATCCACCTGTAGAGAAGATGATGGCAGGAACTGCGTGGTTTATATTACAAGTGAGATTTTGTTGATGGCCTGTTAATGTTTTTAGCCTTAATTCTTTGATGTTCTTCATTGACTGTGGTTCCCATTTCCTGGCATAAGGTTTTATAGTGTGCGTATAGTTTTCCAAGGGAAAGGGAGATTGAGAGGACATAGCTACAAAGATGGTGAAGGAGCTACTAAGCACTCTTATATCACCAAACATGGAACAGGTATCAGATCTTGCTTCTGAAAAATCACAGATTATCTTGCCTTCTTGACCAATATCACCTACATATATTGAATATAAAAGGTTCTGCTTAGATGCTGAAATCAAATTAGTTAAAGTTGGGCTTCCTCTCATATGTATCGTAAGGCTACAGTTAAGTTCAAATCTTACGCTTAGTTTCGGACAGCTTTCTTACTGCTTTATGAAGCAGTTTTTTAGCACAAATTTTTTTTTTTAATGTAAAATTTTTGTAGTAAAAAACTGCTTCATAAAATAATAAGAAAGATGTCTTCAAACAAAACATTAATATATATAATGAGATTCAGCTTAGCCACTTTTATATGTATTGAACTCCAAGAGAGTTTGCTTACTTCTGATTTTGTGCTTTTGAACTTGGGAACTATTCGTTATTGGGTGGTTATGCTGTGGATAGTTCTTTTGTGATGTGTATTTACTTCCACTCAGTTTATTCTTCTCTTGATCACTGCTTGAAATTATGTAGTTTTGCTCCTCAGATCTGCTTGCAAAGGTGTGACCCTTCTCTAGCTTCTGATTTGCAATTTGATGTACTTCTATCACCTTAATATTTACATTAACTGCAAAAAGAGAGTATTTGATTCAAGATCTATTCATTTTTTATGAAGAAATAGTTGTTAGATTATTGTAATTGTATAAATATATGATTTCTTTTGTAGAGAATGGACATACCTTGATTATTTTCTTCCAGATCTAGTGATAAGGTTTCAGTTTCATTGCCTGTTTGGATTAACTTTAAAGAGATTAATAAATCACACACCCTTGTATGTATGTATGCATATTATATATACCAAATATACACACCGACCTTGTAGCATCTGTTCTCCCATGGAGTTCTTTGGATAAGTGACTTGTTTTGACACTATACTTTCATTGCCTGCACTATGAAACATGAGAGTGAGCTATTGGTTCATTTTACAAGAAACATAAATTCCTTAAAATGGATCAACTATTTAATTATAGAATTCGAATAATTTCTTTTCTTTTCTCTATCCGTAAAAAAATTGGTATACTACGATTACTTTCTACTCATAATTCAAAAAAATGGATCAACTGTTTTTTCTTTTTTTAATGAAAAGACAAAAATCATGAAACCATACCTAGTTCAAATTATTTTACTTGTATAAACCAGTGATTAAAATGATCCACCCTTCTACATTGTGGGCTATTAGTTTTTCCTATATTTTCCTGATTTGAGCATATTTCAATTTCATCAAAAATAAGCAAAGTGGGTGATTATAAATTTCTAGTGCAAATATTTTGTATTTGATTTATTTCAACCTGTTATTGTTTCCTTAATTTGAATGCCTCTGGCCATATTTCTTGAAGGTGGAACTCGGCCAAAATATTTCTTTGTGCAATACAAAAGATATTATAATATTTAACTAGATATATTTGATGTATTGGCAGTTTCTTCAGTGTTAAATTGTTTAACCGTTGTGTGGCCTTATGTGAAATGTTGATTTCTGCTCATCTAATTTGCTTGTCTTCAGCAATACAAAATGAAACGAGTGATTTTCTTGTTGGAAACTACAAAGCCAAGCAAAGGATATATTGTAGATCTGATAATGCATATGGGAGGCCAGCTTGCCTCCATTTGTAGGGGTAAGTGTTGAATTACTTAGGAGGTTATCAAAGTCAAAATTAAATGAGGCCTCCATTATGCACAAAGAATTAGTGGAGCTTCTTTTGTTCTTCTTTTTTTTTAATGTTTTTACTTTGTAAAATTTTGAGCAACTAAAAAGGTGAACGAAGAATCTAATCAAGTTGTTGGGCCTACCGAAAACTAAATAATCGGATAGTGCGGTATCAAAGCATGTTTGACATTGGGATAGTAATTAGCAAAGTCAAGTTTTTTTTTTTTTTTTTGGCTTTTATGATTTTTCATTTTTCATCTATCCTAATAATTTTGCATGAGATATGATGCACGTTATTTGGCTGGTTTATTTATTCAGGAAGATTTTAAATTCATATTTTTTTTAGAGTATAAGGAATGAATATTTTCTAAGATTACGTAAAGTAATTTTTTTGTACAAAAATTTTTTAGTTCTTGGTGTATCATCAAAAAATTATCTTGATCAGGCGTGAATCTCAAGGAGTTCGAAACTTCCAAAATTAAAATTGGGATCATCCGAATTTTTATCTCAGTGAACTTACAGTCGAACTGAATGTCTCGAAAATACGAACCCAACGTCACCAAATTCAACTCAATTCGAATCAAGAGCTCGAAGCGTTGTTGGAAGGTTCAAACCACAATTTGGATTACCAAACGGTTTCCAAACGTGACATGCTTATAGTCGAATCGACCACCTTGACAAGATGAATCCAACGAGCCCTAGCTCAAGAAATATTGTCATTATTAAGACCTTCAAATATTTAGCGAATGGTCCACGATTAAGGGATTCAACATCACTCGTCCATCTAAACTACTCATTTACCCCTTATCTTCCTCCTATTTACAGGTCATGTCACTCTAGGAGATTTATAAATAGACCCTTCTCCCTATTGAAAAGGGTGCCCTAAGCCTAAGGAAACAAGAGAAAGATCGGAGATCGCTCTTGCCTCCTCGCCTCCTCAACCTTTGCTCGGAGTTCTGTCGGACCACCAACTAATGCCGTTGTTTCGCCAGACCACCACTTGATGCCTAGAGTTCTGTCAAAACACCACATAACATTGTTGTCTTTCCAGATCACCACCTGATGCCCGGAGTTTCGCTGGACCACCACCTGACGTCGTTGTTCCGTCGGACAACCATCTTACTCTCGGAGTTTCGCCGAACCACCACCCGACGTCGTGTTTCGTCGGACCATCACCTTACGCTGTTGTTCTGCTGGACCAACACTTGATGCCTCGAGTTATGTTGGACCACAACATAACTCCTGGAGTTCTGTCAGACAACCACCTGACGTCATTGTTCTGTCGGACCACCACCTGACGCCTAGAGTTTCGTTGGACCACCACCTGATGTCGTTGTTCCACTGGTCCACTACCTGAGGACCGGACTGTTGTCGGATCACCACCTGAGGCCAGGACTGTTGTCGGACCACTACCTGATGCCCGGAGTTCTGACGGACCACCACCTAACGCTCGGAGTTCTGTTGAACCACCACTTGACACCCGGAGTTCTTCCGGACCACTACTCGACGCCCGAGTTCTGACAAGCCATTGCCGACGTCGAAGTTCTGCCAAACCACCGACTAGCTACCTAAATTTTCAAAGTAATGTCAAACTTCAGCCAGTCCATCAAGTGACGCTGAACTTTCATCCCCGTTTGTCATTAGATTTCAACCATACAGTTGATATTTGTAATCTGATCGTCCTCAGGGACGAGCTAGCTCACTATAATCTACCCAAACACTAGTGGAATCATTTCAACTGGGTAGACATCATGGTTTTTCCTCTTTCAATGGCTTTCCACATAAAAAATATTATGTTCTCTGTATGTGAGCTGGATGTCCATACAACGCTAAGACGCAATATTATAACTCTATCGGCACGTATATTCTAGCCAGTAAGAGTTCTAAAAATTTTGTACTAAAAAGATGTATCAAGTTCTTAAAACATTTCAAACTTTTCATTATGGAAAGTTATTCAATTGTCTCAGTGGCCCTTTAGTTATGTTCAACATGACTTGCAATTTTTTTAATGACTTATATGCACTAATGAGTTATATGTTAATTTATCTATTAAATTTTGAATATGAAGTGAAGCTCCATGAAGATGCCTTAAGAACTATCTCAAGGATGCCTCCTTAAAGGTAATGAAGAGGAGCCATTACTTGAATATGTCATTGATTACCAGCAAAGAGGTAATACAATTTCTTAAAGGATTCAGGTCATTATTGTTCGACAAATTTTACGCTACGATAGGTAGTGCACCCAAATTGAAGGAAATGGTTGGGTGGATCAAACTTGCTCTACTATGAATCCAATACCAACCTATTCAACTTTGACAAAATAAATTTTTGTAATCCAAAGAGATAAAGCATTAATTATGTGAAATCCCTTAAGAAAATAGCATATAAGAATATACTAATATTGTCGGTATAGTCGTCGTGCCGTACAATCTATGATATCTACTAGTTGCAATCATAATTGTCACCATTGGTTTTGTTTTTAGCTTGAACCATCTTCCATGGTCATTGCCCTTAAAATAAATTTTGGATTCAAACAGTTTTAATGAAAAATAATAATAATAAAAAAATTTGAACCTCACATGAAATTGTTAAATAAGTAAATTGACCATATCTAGTAAAAACAAAGAATATGTATGAACCCTTCATTAGGCATTTGTAAGAACATGAACAGTTTGAAGCGCTGCATTACTCTTTTTATAGTATGTTGTTGTGTTTTAAGAGAAATTATTCTGTGTGGACACCGAATTGTTCAGAGGCGAATTAAAATACGCCATGTCATCCGGTACACAGCAAATAGATGATGTGGTGCGTTCTAATTCATCTCCGGACGGCGTTTGTATCCTCGTAGAATCATTTCATGTGTTTTAATGACTCTTAACTGTTACGATTGACCTAGTCCAAACACATGGGATTACAGTGGAGCAAGCAAATATAAGAGCTCAATGGACAGGTAAGAGAAGCTTCCTTCTAAATTCCAAAGTCAATTACATAGCTAGCAGTCAAGCATTTGATATTTTGGTCAAAACACTCTCTTGCGTATTAAAATAACATATCATCATCTTTAAACAAATAAATTTGATGTGTTTACAATTTCATTATTGTTAATTGAGAACGATCAAAAGTGGCCCATTGATTATTTATGGTAGGATCACAATAATTCAGGACTATTTAAAAGTTTCATTTCAGTTCTTTGACTTTTTAAATAGAGATCTAATAATTTCACGAATGATTAATTTGATTCTTATTTTAAAAAATTTAGGAACCGATTTGATATTGTTATATAGTCGATGTCTATTATCAATCCATTCTTTTTCTCATTGTTAATTTGGGCTTTGTTTGAGATTATTTTTTTATTGCTTCTTAAAGCAGTTTACTAGTATAAAAATTAAAATTTGTATTAGCTAGAAAGCTGTTTTAAGAAGCAGATTCTTAGTATAAAAAAGAAAGCCGTTCTAAATAAAGTCTTAGGTTTCGTTTGGGACGGCTTTCTTATTGCTTCTTAAAGCAGTTTTCTAGTATAAAACTTTTAAGTTTTGTAATAAAAAGCTGCTTTAAGAAGCAATAAGAAAGCCGTTCTAAACGAAGCCTTAGTGAACCATTTTGTTCGCGAATCATTTTATTTTAATAGATACAGATGCCGTAAACCACACACTTGTGGTATTTTGGGCTGATATGAAACGTTCCTTTCTAAACTCTATGTCCGTTACAGCTGTGGTCTAACTTTTTTGTCTTCATCAATTTTGTCATTGAAGAACAAAAGCCAAACAGAGGATAGTACACTTGAAAAACCCAATGGGAAGTCGGCTTTCCTGCCTTGTGAAGTTAATGAAGGCTGTGGGTTTTTTTGAGCCTCCCATTATGCAAAAGCAAAGAGTAGAATTTCTTGTGTGCTTCTCTTTGTTAATGGCTTCACTTTATAAAGGTTATTGTTTAAAAAGATAGAATGAAATTATGAAGCCATATAGGCCTCATTTGGGACAACTTTTTAAAGCTGAATTTTAATTAAAAAATGAATTAAAATTTTTATGCTAAAAATTTGTTTTAAAAAGTAATTAGAAACTTTTTGTTAAATAAAATCATAATTTGATATAATGATTAATATGTTTGACATTTGCATTATGATTAACTTGAAGTTATGATTGCATTTTCCATCTTTTTTATGTTATTTTTAGGTTTATTTTTTCTTTTCATAAAATTTTTATACTTATTTTATTTGCTCATTTAATTTATTTCTAATTTTCAATATATGTGGTATTATTAAATTTATTTTTTAAGTAGCTTTTATTTCATAAATTCTATTCAAACCATCTCTCTTATATATTTTTTGTTTAACTATTATATCTATTAATTTTTTCACACATTCAACTTGGCATTTATAATTTTGATTTATCTTAATTTAGCTATTAAGGAATTTTTTATTATTCATGTGTTCAATCTTTTCTTCTAATTTTAAATTATGTATATTGCTGAGAGATTACGGCTTCGTTTGGGATGACTTTCTTACTGCTTCTTAAAATGACTTTCTAGTATAAAAATTAAAATTTTTGTACTAAAAAGTCACTTTAAGAAGCAAGAAGAAAGTTGTCCCAAACGAAGCCTAAATTGGAGTAATATAATACTCTGAGATTAAATTAATCATATAAGAGTAATCGGATGACTATTTTGAAGTTTCAATCATTGCTTATCAATCTTAAAAAAAAGGTTGTAATTGCTTAAAAGAGAAGATAATATATATAGATTTTTCAAAGCCAAATAAAAGAATTTGTGGGAGGGAATTAAAGAAAAGTAGGCCTCAACCAAACACTTTCCCCCTGTCATATCTCAAAAATATACAAGACATGGCATCTTTAGGTGTAACGTCACAATCTTAAAATGGACCATTATTTGTTAAGATGCTACCATGAAGATAATGAACATGACATTAGTTCCCTTAGCAAGTTCCTACATATTTTGTGCACCCTTCCTTTCCCTTTCTAGTGTAACAATCATTCATAATCAGCCCATTAATTACTTTAATACACAAAGACTTTCTATGAGATAAATAGCAATATTTTAAACTATAAGGTTTTAACTACTTGTGATTGTCTTTAAACTTTCTTATAGAAATCTTTATTAATGATGAAGATGTATGCTTAATTTGCATATTATAATAAACCTTCATGAAGATTATGATATATTATAAGTAATATTACAAAAAGAACTAAGGTTTTGTTTGACATAACTTTCTGACTGCTTCTCTAAACAGTTTTATAGTATAAATATTTTATTTTTTTTTTTTAAATTTACTTTAAAAAACAGTAAAAAAACTGTCCCAAACAAACCGGCTTTGCAATTTCGACAATAGGATTATCTAATCTCTCCTACTCAACCTCTTCTTCACGCTTGTTGCTTTTGCTCTTTTAGCATCCACGCTATTGACTATTAAATTTATTTATTCAAAGCTGAAAATGTTATTGCATATGAGCCAAATTAATCAAATCATTTTACAAGTCTGAAACTAAGTCAATTAGTCATCATTAACACACAGAAAAAACTGTTAAAAGCTTTAATTTCTCAAAAATATTATTCAAATATTTGAATTTGATCTTTTTTATTGTATTAAATATTAATTTAAACTTATAAATAGAGGATATGAGGATGAGCTTAACAGATTATGTTCGACTCTTATTACATTAATTTGAACTTTTTTATAATGAAATCCTCATCTTCTTTATTCTCTTTCTTTAAACAATTCTTAAGGTACAATAATGATTTTATATCCCGCACGCATAGTTCCAAATACAATCACTCAAGATTTTTTTAATGTAATGATTGAATTTTCATTAAGAAACTTCAAAGTTAAGCTTGCTCATGCTAAGAGCAATTCTATGATGGGTGACCTCCAGAAAAATTACACCAACGGAACAAAACCGTGAGTAAGATCATTAGGCCAAAGCGAACAATATCTCGATAGTCTAGTTAAATCTATAGGCCATTAACATTTGTACATAGAAAAGTTTCTTTTCCAGATTAAGTGCTAATAGTTAATTAGAAAAGGGATTATCACTAACCTTGTATCTTAGTAAAGCTTCCTAATTGAAATTCCTTCACCTTCGAACAAGGCACGTTGGTCCTCACCGATAGCTGCAAACTTGCTGAAAATAATTAAACACAACTTAGTTTCTTCATCAATCAAACTCCCATATATAGAGCAATCAAATTATAGCAAATTAAGATGACTAAAACAGATCAAATCTATCCGTTGGATATTATTTATTCCAATTGTCTACAAAACTTTCATGGAACATCTGATGTAACAGTACAGTACTCATCATATGATCTCACTAACTATTTTCAAGCTCAAATTCAAATTTTCATCTTTGAAACTGCTCTCAGAAACCATTCGATCTGTACGTTAATTGCCAATCCAAATCTTAAAAAGAGAACTGTATTACTTACATAACGGTAAGGGATGAGAGCTTTGCTTAATTATAGCGATGAAGAAGACAGTAATAAGAAAGCAAGTACAGACAGCAGAACGGCCGAGCTTCTCCGCCTTGATCCGGCGAAAGCTGCTATATGACGTTTGCTTCATTTCTCTTTTAGCTTTCTCTTTCTTCTACTTGGCCGAGCTCTCTGAGCTAATTAAGTTCTATTTATATCTGTGTGTGTGAGAGTAGGAAAGTTGAGAGGTTCTGAAGGCATTATAAGGTTCTTGATTGCCTCACGCCATCCGGATGCTAACGTTATCAAATGATAGGGGACAACGCATGGTGGACTAAACAACCAAAATAATCTTCTCTCGCTTTTTCTTCTCTTTCTCACTCTCTCTTTTTTGGGGATACATACATATATCTAAAACTTTAATATTTCATATCTATCATCCATATAGAATAAATATAGGTGGCAGGAATGAAATATTAAAGTATATAGGGTGATATGACTGATATGAATGAAATATATGAGTGACATATTAGATATTATGAGGTTTTACATACATACCACTCTATTTCATGCTATTTACATATCTAACATCAAAAATATTAATATTACATGACTACTCATAGAACAAATTTAGGTGCATGGAATGATATATTAAAGTTTATAAGATTGTATGAATGATAGAAATGTATTATAAGAGTGGTATATATTGATATTAAAGTTGTATGTGGGTGGTAGACATGTAATATTAATGTTTTGAGTGTTAGATATGTAAATAGTATGAAATAAAGTGATATGTATGTAAATTTCCCTAGATAGTAATGTTGAAGTATGAAATATTAAAATTTTGAATGTTAGATATGTAAATAACATGATATAAAGTGGCATGTATGTAAATACCTATTTTGATTTTTTTTAATATTACTTTTTAACAATAGATTTTAAATTAATTTATAAAAAATAAGACAATCATATCAATAAATAAATAAAGAAAAATAATTTAAACAAATCCTTTCAAATTAAAAACAGGTTGACTAGTCAATTCAAATATGTCTCGTTTAATAAATGAGTTAGAATTTTAGATCTGAATAGATTCTCCTATTTATTAAACTAGTGTAACAAACCTAATTTTTTTGAATGGATTTTGGATGAACTCATGGGTTGATTTTTTTTACACCCCTAACCCTAGCCCCCAAATTGCTCTCATCATTTTCAATTTGGGGGATTTACATACATATCACTTTATTTCATATTATTTACATATTTAATTCCTAACATTTTTATATTACATGTATAACACCCATAAAATAAATATGGGTGAATAAAATAAAAAATTGAAGTTAATAAGATAGTATGAGTGGTAAAAATGAAATATATGAGTGATATATTTGATATTAAAATTTTATATGAATAGTAAGAATGTAATATTAAAATTTTAATTATTAGATATGTAAATAGCAGGAAATAAATAAAGTGATGTATATGTAAATCCCCTTCCCATCCCGTCTCTTGGTTGAATTTTTATTAAGTCCGGTGTCCTGACGTAGCTCTACGTTCGGACGCCAGTTAAATGGTGTCACGTGCTCTTACTCTTTACCGTGCGGCCCGACAACCCGACCCGGACCGGACCCGAGATTGCTATATATTGATTGATTTGTGCAAGCTGGGGTATTGCTAGGTATTGCTCGATATTGCTAGGCAATACCGATAAATATCATCATGTCAAGATCAATACCTAGCAATATCCCGATTTTGCTATGTATTGCTCGATATTGTCAGGTATTGGTCTTGACATAACGGTATTTCTCGTTATTGTCTAACAATACCTAGCAATACCTAGTAATATCAAGCAATACGCGAATCTAGCAATATCAGATTCCGATTCGGGTCGGGTCGTCGGGCCGCACAGTAAAGAGTAAGAGCACCTGACCATAAATTATTGAACTCTAGATGTAAAGCCGACCTAATAATTGTTCCTCTTGGTTCTCTCTCTTGCTTGCGTCCGCTCGTCCACTCCTACCCGGTTTCCTGAAACTACTTACTGACAACAAAGAAGCATGAAGTCGCGACCTAAGATCATGGAGAAGGCTTCGACGACCCCAATGGCTTACGAAGAGGCAGGGAAATCGCGCTGGAGCCTGCAGCAGAAGGCTTCGATGAGTTCAGTGATGTGAAGGAGGAGGTTGCTCGCTACGAGAGAGCCTCGATGCGGTCATGGCGTGTGAAGGAAGAAGATACGAGATGAAAGATTTTGCAAGATTGAAGGTTTCATTTTGCTTTTTGATAGAATTTTAAGTTAAACTCTTTAAATCCTGCTCGAAGCCGACGATCTAAATGCAGTACAACTTCCTCTCCTCTCAACTCGTCCTCACCTTCAAATCATAACAGTCGTCGGTGACAGCCATCATTGGCCACTCCATCGACTCTAACCCAAAACTTGAAATATTGTATTAAAGAAGTATTCAGAGTAACTATGTATCTTATTACTTCATATATTGTTACAGATTACAAATCAAGTATTTATAGGCTTTCTATAGAATTCTCTAGAATACAAGAAGTGTACTTTCATAGTCTTGCTATAACCGTTTTGCTGAGCTGTCCTTTGCAGGTGTTTGCTCCTTTGCAGGTGTTTGCTGAGAGTTGCTGTCCGCCGACATTTCAGTTACTGTCTTCATCCCCCCTCAAGATGACGGTTCTGTTTGAACAGTTAGCTTGCTTCTTAGATGCTTGAATCGATTTACTGATAACGGTTTTGTTAATATATCAGCTGTTTGATCTTGTGTAGTTACAGGGATTATGCTGATATTCCGAAACTGAATGTGATCCCTGATAAAATGTTGATCAATTTCAATGTGCTTTGTTCTGGAATGGAATACAGGGTTATTTGCTAACGCTATAGCTGATGTATTGTCACACCGTATCTCAGTTGGTGTGTTGAGCTCTATGTTGAAATCTTTGAGAAGTTTTCTTATCCAAATAACTTCAGCTGTTGCAGCGGCCAATGCCCTGTATTCTGCCTCTGTTGATGACCTTGCCACCGTGTGTTGTTTCTTGACACACCATGAGAGAATGGTATTCCCTAGAAATGTGCAGTATCCTGTTGTTGATCTTCTTGTTTGTTTGTCTCCTGCCCAATCAGCATCTGAGTAGGAATAAACTTCAAGAGGTCCAGATGTAACTGGAATACCAAAGTTAACTGTGCCTTTTACGTATCTCAATAGTTTCTTGAGCATATGCATGTGTTCTTGAGCTGGATTGTGCATGTTTTGACATAGCACGTTAACTGCATACGTGATGTCTGGTCTAGTTATTGTTAGATACTGTAAGGCTCCAGTGATTTGTCTGTACGTATGAGCTTCCATCGTGATCTCATCTGTTTTGGTTTCTGCTGTGTATTTTGTGTAAGTAGGAGTGGTTGTTGGTTTGCATTGTGCAAGTCCTGCATTGTTTAGTATATTTTTGGCATATGCTGTCTGAGACATGAAGTAAGTATCCTTATGTTTGGTAATTTGAATGCCTAGAAAGTTTGTGATCAACCCCATATCTTTCATTGCAAATTTCTGTTGTAGCTGTCTTATTACTTGTGTTATCATGTTACTGTCATTCCCTGTTAATAAAATGTCATCCACATAGATGACCATATATAATTCCACTTGATTTTGACGGAACACAAACAACGATGTGTCAGCTGTGCCATTTTTGAATCCGAGAGATTTGAGGTGATTGCATAGCGTTTGGAACCACTGCCTTGGAGCTTGTTTAAGCCCATATAATGCCTTGTGTAATTTGCATACATAGTTGGGATGAACATGATCTTCAAACCCCTTTGGCTGCTTCATATACACTTCTTCCTCAAGATTATCGTGGAGAAATGCATTGACTACATCTAATTGATGTATGGGCCATTGTTTTGATAGAGCTATTGTTATCAATGCTCTTATTGTGGGAAATTTAGCCACTGGGCTAAACGTGTCTTGATAATTGATCCCATATTCTTGGTTGTTCCCTTGTGCTACCAACCTGGCTTTAAATCTTGCTACTGACCCGTTCGAATGCCGTTTCGTTTTATACGTCCACTTACATCCCAATACTGGTACATTTGCTGGATATGGAACTAGATGCCATGTACCCTGTTTCTGTAGTGCCAAGAATTCTTCAGCCATGGCCTTGCGCCAGTGGCTGTGCTTGACTGCTTCAGTGTAACAAGTAGGATCACTGTTACTAATTTCTGCTTCATCAGTATTTGTATGTAATAAGTTGAATACTTGTTTTGGGCGAAGTGATCCAGTTTTCTGCCTTGTAGTCATATGATGTGTAGATGTCACATCATTTGGCTGATTTGCTGAAACAGTAGCTTCTGATATCCGAGGCAATGATTGAGGAGATGAATGTGTAGTATTGTTTGTAGAAGTATGAGAATTATGAGTATTGAGAGAGGTGGCACTCGTGTTGGGAGTATTGGTTATGTGGTTACTGGGTTGTATGCACGATGTAGGAAGTAGAATGCCAGGTAGCTGTTGAGTGGTGTGTGTATCAGTAGTTTGATTTCGTTGAATTGTTTTGAATGGAAAATTGGTTTCATCAAAGATAACATGTCTAGATGTATAAGTTTTGCGTGTGACTGGATCATAGCATTTGTATCCTTTGGATACAGATGAATAGCTAGTAAACACACAAGATATGGATTTTGGTTCAAGTTTGTGTCTCTTGTTTGATGGTTGTAATGGGAAACAAAGACATCCAAATGTTTTTAGTATTGTGTAATCAGGTGTAAGTTTGTATAAGAGTTGCAATGGAGATGTATTATGTGTAATTTTTGATGGTAATCGGTTGATCAGAAAGGATGCAGTAACCACTGCTTCAGGCCAAAAATCGAGAGGTAGATGAGCTGAGTGTAATAGAGTTCTAGTGGTTTCAATTAGATGTCTGTGTTTTCTTTCGGCCACACCATTTTGTTCAGGTGTGTAGGGACATGAGGTCTGATGTTGTATGCCATGTTGAGTGAGAAAGACATTCATGTGTGAGTTCAGATATTCAGTTCCTCCGTCTGACCTCATGCACTGAATTTTGTGTTGAAGCTGATTTTCAATCAGATTTTTGAATTTTATGAAGTGTTGTGTAACTTCAGATTTGTGTATCATTGGAAAAACCCATATGGAACGAGAAAAATCATTTATGAACACAACGTAGTATTTAAATCCATGACTCGATACAACCGGGGATGGTCCCCAAACATCAGAATGAATTAATGCAAGAGGTCTAGACGCTCTATTTTCAGACTTGGAGAAAGGGAGTTTATGGGTTTTAGAGATAACACAATCATGACATAGCTCTTGAGAATTGGGTATTTGAAGATGTTTGTGTTTATTTGAAATGAGCCGAAGTATATGATGATGAGGATGCCCCAGTCTTTTATGCCACAAATGAGGAGATAGCTGTCTTGCTGTGAGAGCAGCTTTATTTGATACAAATACGGGATACAAGCCTTTAGAACTTGGTCCCTTGAGAAGAACTTGATGGGTCTGCAAGTCCTTGATTACAAAACCATGAGCATCAAATGATATTGAGATGTTATTGTCTCTTGTGAGAGCAGATATTGATAGTAAATTGTAAGAAATTTGTGGAATATGAAGTATTTGGGATAATCGAAGCTTACTGTTTGATGTTGGTATAATACCTGATCCAGCATGAGCGATTGGAATATTTCTTCCATCACCAATTGTTATAGCATCTGTGCCCATGTATGTTCTTGGCTGATTCAAATTCTCCAATGAATTTGTTAGATGAGATGAGGCTCCTGAGTCCAGATACCAATCTGGACTGTTTTGTTATGTTGTCATCACCATCGCCTTCTGAGTTGTTTGCTGTTTCATCTCCTGAGATTGAGGCTTATAATCTGGATTCATTCTGTGCCAGCATTCTGTTGCAGTATGCCCCCTTTTGTTACATATTTGACATGTAGGAAGATTGGTAGACCCTGTTCTTGGACTGAATTGTGTTCCTCTTCCTCTGCCTCTGCGGCCTTTTCCTCTGTATGAATACAGAGCTGTTGCAGTTTCAGTTAATGACAGATTACTCAATGCTTCTTTTTGAGTATGAATTTCTTCACTTAATAGAAGTGAATATAAGTCATCAAGACTTATAGGATGTAGCATTGTTCTGATTGACGTTTTAAACGCCTGATATGCAGGTGGAAGACCGTTGATCGTGTACATGAGAATATCCTCATCTACTATGGTGGAGCCTGCCGCTGTTATTTGATCAACGATAGTCTTGATCTCCGTAAGATACTGTGTCATTGTTTGTGTGTTCATCTTTAAGTTGTGCAGCTCATTTTTAAGCTGTATTACCCGTGACCTGTTTGTTGATTGCAGTCTTCTTTCTATGACACTCCATATTTCTGAGGATGATTCTAGATTGATCACGTATGGTAGGATTGATGCTGATATTGTGGAACATATCGCTGCTGCAAGATTTTGATCAATCAAAATCCAATCAGCTTTTCTAGATTTTGTTCCGATTCCTTCGTTTCCCTGCATATCTGATTCTGACGGATATGCGCTTGGAAGAAGAAACTGTAGAAAACCATTTGCCTTGAGTAATTTGACAATCTGTGATTTCCAGATTGCATAATTCTCACTCGTTAGTTGATTTGGAACCATGTTTCGGATATTTGAGATCACGAACTTGAGTGAAGCAGGAATTGTAGATTCTTCCTTCATTGCTTCTGTTGATTCTCTGATCTGAGATGAATCCGAAGATTGCGCCATAGCTCTGATACCATAAAGAAGTATTCAGAGTAACTGTGTATCTTATTACTTCATATATTGTTACAGATTACAAATCAAGTATTTATAGGCTTTCTATAGAATTCTCTAGAATACAAGAAGTGTACTTTCATAGTCTTGCTATAACCGTTTTGCTGAGCTGTCCTTTGCAGGTGTTTGCTGAGAGTTGCTGTCCGCCGACATTTCAGTTACTGTCTTCATGTATCAATAGAGAAATCTAATTCGTTAACTTTCATGCAGGTAGATGAACATGAAGATCCATATACTGTTTTTCAAGAAACCCACAATGTGGTGTTTTAGACCACCCATATAGGCCTTTTTTGGCATAATAAGCAAGCTCAAACCTTTATATCTGCCCCCCTAATCAAGGAAAATTATTATGTACGGAGTCAGAACACCTTCCAACCTCCAATTACTTAACGCGAATTTTTTTCTCTTTTTTTTTTTTTTTTTTTTGGGACATTTTGGCCATTTAAGGCAAACTCACACACACAACGCATACACATAGACTCGAACCTTGGACCTCTAAGTTGGAAGCCTAAGCTCTCAACCAATAGGCCAAGGAGAGTTGTGTGAATTTTTTTCTCTCATGCACACAGTTTGTATAAGAGATAAAATTTATGAGTCTTTATGTGATTGATTTCATCTGAATTCCGCACATAATAATCTCTCCCGCTAAAGTGACAAAAGGAACTATCAAAATTTTATTTGGACAAACTTACTAAGGTCAAAGTTTAAAATGATTTCTGGACTCAATAACATGACCAAAAATAAAAATTTAATTATAAAACCATAAAAAAAAATTGTCAAAGAACACTCCAAATGCAATATATATCACATCAAATGAGAAATAAAAATAAATAGAAAATTGAACGCAAACTAAACTTTCAAGGGACTCATCAGCTTGCCAACAAGGGCAAATAGGATTCTCATTGACTACTTAAAGCTTAAAGCGGCTACACAATCATGAACCACAAATACATATGAAAATTAGCAAGTGATAGTCAGCACCGTTGCTTAGCTTGGTTGGTGGGCGAGTAGGGTTGAGAATCTCTAACCCGTGTTCGATTCCTCTCGAGCGGCAGCGCCTCTTAAGTGGATTCCAAACAAGTGAGGTCCAGGAGATTTCTGAGGTGGGTGTCTCTTCTAGGTCAGCCGAGGATTAGTCATGCCGCCAAACGCTCTTTCAGGTGTGGCAGCGGATGAATACCTCGTTCCAACCCAAAAAAAAAAAAAGTGATAGTCTCTGTTTAAGGGCGATGAACTATTCCTTATAAAGTAGTCAACAGATCTGCGAGGACAACCTTTCAAAGTTCATGATGAAAATTTGCATGCATTTTAATGAAGGGATATCCTCAAAAACAATTAAATCTATATAATTTCAAATATTGTACATGCTTCACATGTCATTCTTCAACTCCAATACATTGCCTAAACCTTCAAGTCTTTTGGGAGCCTGGAGGAACCAGAAACCAGCATGAGGATGCCCTTGTATCCCTGATCCTGTGAAAATCTCCATCTTCAATGTTTAACATCGATAAAAATGCATCAAAAACGTTATAAAAAATGATACAATCACTCAATTTCTTCACCATTTACGAGGCTGCGAGCTCCATTAAGTGTATGTTATTCCTCATAATCAGGAATAAAGGACTGCTCAAACTCTGCATCCATGATAACCCCTTCCATTACATGCACAATGATCTCTCCCTTTCGGAGATCAACCTGCTCGGACCTAATATTGTTAACTAAAAGTGCTCCATCAGGCATCTTCCAAACATAAATTCTGAATCCAGAAACAGAATCGAGCTGTAACTCCTTCAGAACAGGCACAGATTCTGAAGCTATGTGTTGAGGAACAGTGCAAAAACCCATTATTTGAGAGAGGATGGCAAAGGTATCATTCATCTTATCAGTCATTAAGCTGCTGTTCGATTGTAATTTCAGGACATGATCAAAGGCTTTTTCCGAAGGGACAAAGGCAGTGAAAGCTAGATTTTCAGGTAACATTTTGATCATTAAGAGGCCGAGTTCACCTAGCTTAGTTTCACCTTCCACATTTCTTTTTGACGCCATTACTTCTCTCCGAGAATTCGGTGCTAGCTCTGGAAGGCCTGGACTAAGTAAGCCCAGAATACAGAAAATAGGGACAAATAGGCACAGCAAAGCAAATAATCTTCCAAAAAACTTGCCTCTTCTCCACTTTTTGCAGAACCCCATCAGCTTTTAGATGTGGCCTCAAAGACATTTTTCAAACCTTGTCGTGCTAGATAAACAATACCTCTTCATACTCAGACGTTGAAGAATATTATCACACCCTTTTCAGAAATAGCTAAGAATCAAATAGACAGCAGTCATGCTTGGTGATATCATCAATGGCCCCTCAGACAAAGAAATCCCATTTTAACGAGTGCCCTATATCGTTCTCGCAGTGCTTACATACAAAAATGCTCTTTTGAGCCCTCTAACTGTCAAGTCAAAGTGTTCTTTTCCTGTCAGGAATGTTAAGAGTAAGTTCATTGGAAATGCATTCCAAAGCAGCTTCAGTGATCTCAATTTAATGAACAAAAAAAAAAATTTACATAACGTGGAATATAGTAGCTTTTTGTTGCTCTTTTTTGTTTCTATATTCCAAATAATCAATGCGTCTTGCCTCATTGCTATTTAATTTTCACTTATTTTGGGTGATTTCTAATCCTTGTTTAATCCACATTGATTAATCATTACTTCCAAACAAATTCTTTGGGAATCAAGCAAAGTCATCTATTTGAAATAATTAGTTTACAGGCAACCAAATGAACCCTTTCCATGAAAACCAATAGCTTCAAACGGAGAAAAGAGTATTTTTATTAAAAAATGAAATTCTAGATATTATGAATACTAGCAATTACTAGTTGATATTTCTTTGTTTGAATGGCTTATTTATTTCTTTATATTCATTCAGTCGGCTCATTAAAATTTGATTTCTAATTCTCATTTTTTTATTTGCACCTAAAGAAAGCGATATTTTACATATTTAGTGGTCTAATTTCTTTTACATAATCTACATTAATTGTGTCAATCTATTTGTGCATGAGGAATTTCGACCCTTAATCATTATGCATCATTTGGTATTAGAGTTTATGTTTGCATTTTCATGTCAACTAAATGCATCACATAATAATTAGGCCAGTAAAAATAATTAAGTAATGATACATATTAAATGAAATCAACTAGGAAATGATTTTAGCCAAATAAAAAAACTATTATCAAATTCCAAAATTACAATTTTATACTTGATGGGAGGTATAATCATGAGCAATTTTCAAGATAGCTTAAAATTTTGAAAGATTTCTTTAACATTATCATTTATTTGATTGAAAAAAGTACAAGTTACTGATGCAAGTTACACAATCAATATGGGCTGGTATGAATAGTATACTTAAAGATAAATATCTATCATTTAGCAAATATCGGGAAGAATTGCTGTGGGCTCCGAAAAATTCCAATTTTGGGGATGTACTGATCCCAGGGGAATTTTCCGAAGGCAGATTGGGTTTGTAGATAAGACACTACCCAGAGATTTCGCCCTCATTTAGTGAGGACTTTTTGATCTGAGTTCTGGTTTCCTATAGGCGCAAGCCCCTATAGTTAATTACCCCTCCTGATAACAGGAGAGAACTTTCGATTAAGGCTAGTCATTAAGGATGTCGAATAGGTTATAAACCTATCATATAATAGCAATAGTTTAATGTTTTAACTCTTGAATTTGGATTTGAATTTTGAATTTGGAAATTTGGAATTTTATCACCATAAACTTAAAACTGGTGGTAGGGGGAATGAAGACGAGCCCGATCAAGATCCCATGGTTCCGTCGTCCCGGGCTGTCATGATCCCTGGTCTACTTAGTCAGAGGAGGTAGTCGACCCAACCTGACAGAAGGCAACTTGTCGGCAGCCATGGGTTGCTTCGTCCAATAATACCTTGTAGACCTGGGTTGGTATTTGTCTAAGGGGATATATCTGAATCCACCTTAGCTAACAGAGGGCTTTATGTCTATTGGATATACCCTGTGATCCATCGCTCAAGGGTTTGACGCCTTTAGGGAACATACGGGCTTTGGCCGTAATCGTAATATAATGGTGCCATTTTGCGGCAAAACCACCCGATCAAAGGGCACGTGCCACGTCCCTATTGGCAAGAGACTGTTTGAGGATGAATCAAAGTGATACACCGATACACATTCGCTCTTTGTGAGCTGAGGTTAATTTCAAATTTATCACCCCCGACAAACGGTTGTGGGAGATGGATGATTTTTAGTTTTGAGTTTTAGTTGATAGATTTTATTTCAAGAATTTGAGTTTTTGTTTGACTATAGATTTGACCCCTCCGGTTGAGATTTTCTGTCAACACGACCATCATCGGGGTGACATTGAGGCCACTTTTATTTTTGTAAGAATTTTGGGAGGTATTTTGTACTTCAAGTTATGTCGACTCCAGTCCTTTTGAGGAGGAGGATGAAACTTGAATATTAGACCCGCGTAGCATTCTCGAATCATCGGATTTGGGACTTAGATGTGAAGATTGGAGCACATGCGGGTTGTAGCATTTGACCCTGCGCAGCATTCTCGATTATTAGTATTTATGCTTTTAACATGTTAACCGGAGCACATGCAGGGTTGATTTTAGTTTAAGGGTCATATTTAATACATAAGGGGCATTTTAAAATATTAAAATATGATCCATTTGCGAGGGTGATTTTATTTAAGAAATGCCCAAATTTTCATTTAAGGGCCTACGAACGCCTTCTGTCCGCTTGCACACATGTTGCGGATCCGGTGGCATTAAAAGTATTGTTTGCTGCTTCTTGCAAATGAGTTGTAGTCCTTTCATATTTATCCACCTACAATATGTTGAACATATATTGAGCCTCCTTCAATGGCTCGTAGGCTTTTACGGTTGTTATAATTATTTAACATCTTGTTCGTGCACGATAGTTTGTGTATATGGCAGATCTCCTTTATACGATGTGTCGTGTGCATTGCAGCTTATTACATTCATTGCATGCCAAACTCTTTTATCCGTAGGTGGCTGTTGTATAAATCAGGAGCCTTCTACACCAAGTCGTAGGGGCTTTTACATATACTTGTAAGTTTGCTACATAAAATATTGTTGTTTGCAATCAAATTAACAAACTTGTTTGGAGTTGCATTGAATTGATTATGCATAGACCTCATTCACTTCGAACTCATTAAAAGCATCGAACTGTAATGCTTGTGGTATATTGATTCTCTTCATTTATAAGAGATCTATTACATTAGAGCATATCCACTACAATTTCTTGTAGTGTCCTCATAAGCTACACTCATCATTAGTTTCTAAGTGATTTTTCTTTATTATTATTATATTTATTTTAAATCACTTAAAATAAAATTTTGATCGTGTGAGGGTCCTTTTTTGTATCACTAGATGTTGAATTGAAAAGACTTGGATTTATTACTTAGCAATTATATTTCCAATTTAAATTTCGATTCCTTATATTTTAATTTAGGCTCAATTTCAAGTGACTCATTAAAGTTCAAGTCCTTATAATCATGTTGAGTGCAAGTATGGTTTGAGATCAAATTTGAGTACATCTCGAGTTTAAATTCAAGTCCAAAATTATTTGGTCGAATATGATTTAAAATTCATTTTATGTTTGAATTGAATTTCAATCAATTTTTTTTATTTTAAGTCCAAGTCTTCTGTGTTGTTCACTGAAAATTTCGGCAGCCTCCCGGCGTCTCCTCCCCACCGAGGGAGAAATCGGGACGGCACTGCCGTAACTCTTCCTACCCGGATCTAAGGTCGACGGCGTAGGGGCTTCGAATTTAAACCATCTCACCAGGATCTAAGATCGACTGCGTGAGATCTTCAATTTGGAACCATCCCGGCCGGATCTAAGATGCGACGGCCGGGGTCTTCAAATTTTAAAACCATCCCAGTCGGACCTAAGGTACGACGGCCGAGGTCTTCCACCTGTATGAAATTTCTTTTATTTCTCTCCATCTCACTTTCTCTCCTTTTATTTTATTTATATCTTATATCACATATCTTATATAATATATAATATATATCATATAAATATCTTATATAATATATAATATATATCATATAAATATCTTATATAACATAATATATATCATATAAATATCTTATATAATATATATTATATAATACATATAAGAGGAGAGGAAATCAGGAAGAACAAAGCCCGATCAGGCTAGAGGCGGGATCGGAGGGATCACGCACGGGCTCAAACGCTGGTCGGCGACGGCGGCTGCGGCAGCGGGCTAGGCAGCCGGCAGCGAAGGCGGCGTCTGCCGGAGACGGCTAGGGCACGGCGAACAGGAGACGGTGGGCTTCTTGCGGACGGGAGATCGAGAGGTAAGTTTCGAAAACTCGATTTCTTCTTCTTCTCTGTGTGCGTGTCTTTTTGAGAGCGTGAATGTGCGTAACCGTCCGAATAGGAGAGGGATTATTGTTTTATTTTGTGAGTGAGGCGGTGAAGGAGCGGATGTGTCGTTCCGTTTGGGTATGTCGGTGAAACGAGCGGTTGAGTCGTGCACTGACGTGGAGTCAGTCGGGTATGTCGGTGGGGGGCGGCTGTTACAGTCAACAATTGCATTATCATTTTCAAAATTGCAAAAGAAAAGATATTAGCGCTCTTTAATGCTATGTAAGTTTACACATCTTATAGCTACACAAATAACCTAATTTTCTTATCTTTACTTGTTTCTTAAAAGTCTTAAAAGAAAATTTACGAAGGAAATAAGCTACAATTCAGATAAAGCATCATCTGAGGCTTTATTTAGATCTTTGAGTATTGAGGCATGTTATGAGCATTCCATTAAGATTTTGTTTTTATGTCAATTCCTAAGCAAAATTTACAAACATCTCATCTAAAGTCTATGAAAAATAGATAAATGCAAAAATTATGTATAATGGAAGTTGATCCAATCAAAAAATAGTACTTAGACTTCAATTGATTAAAAGTTAAACGTCTTTCAAAGATGGTATTCAACAAAGTAAAAGCTACTATTGATTATTTCTATAATAAATGTAGTTCTAATGAAGGAGAAAAATGAAATATATGGGATAGCTAAGTTAAGATTAATAAGATCTAAAATTTTTTATTAAGTAAGATCCATAAAAAATAAAAATAATTAGTGATTAAAGATGAAGTTATCAAAAAAAGATAAAAATATTAATTACTAAATGAGAGCTTAAAACTTTATTTTAGAAGAGTATTGATGTGGACATCGACCAGAGGTTCAGACATGTGTATCGCCGTAGACAGCGCAGATCGACGGCCGAGATTCAGAGTTTATATTTCTAGCTATTTATGTATTTCTTTTATGCATTGTTCTTTTATTTCCTATTGTACCCTTGATTTAAGTTGAGTCATGAGTGTAGCCCTGAGGGCAAGAGAGTCATTGTATTTTCTTTTTGTTGGGACCTATATATAGGTCATGTCATGTTGTATTTTGGTTTAATGAATATTTTGAATGAAATTTGCTTTAGTTATCTTTCTTCTTCTTCTTCTTGTGGAGAGCTAGAGAGGAGAGCGAGAGCCCAAGGTGTGGGCGAAAAGCAATACCCGCCAGTCATTGGAAGAGTCCGTGACTCGTGGTCTATCTCCATCACCCGATTCCCTCCCTTCTTCCCAAACCGCCGGCCTTACCCCCCCCATCATAGCCGCCGGCCACCCCACCTCCACCATCCGTCCGTAAGCCTTTCAACCATCGACCCCCTCCACCATTCCCCCACGAATTCCAATCTTGAAAATTCAGATTTTGAATTTCAAAAACTTTCCAATTTTGGAATTTCCTAATTAGGAAAGTTTTAAAATTCAAATCATGATGAAACCCAAATTCAAACGGATGTTATTCTAAACCTTCATCAATTTAATGAGCTGATTTGGAAACTATTTACTTGCTCCCACACCAAATCCCTTCCTCTTGTGCCGCCGGCCACCTTGCATGGGTCCTCCTTCATGCCACCAATTAATGCATTGATTACCCCCATTAATTTGAAATCAATTTCAAATTAATCCCCCTCCAATTTTGTTTAAAATCTGAATCAAATTTCAGGTTTCAAAATTGAAACCCCTCCCTCCTCTATTGAACCCGCCGGCCTCCCCTTTGATGGGCAAAACATTAATTGCTCATTACTCTCCCTTAATAACATTTGAAATTTGAAATTAAGTTCAAATATTTCCCTCCTAATTTACTAAAATCTGAAACTAATTTCAGATTTGAGTAAATCTATTGCTACACTCATCTAACCTAGAACCCCTCTCTCAAAACACCCGCCCCCTCTCTCCCTCCTTGGCCGAAACCCCTTGTGCTCCTTGGAAATCCCGCCGGCCTCTCCACCCTCATCCTCTCCACTCTTCCGACGCAAGGACTCCCTCCCCCTCACCTTCACTTAAGTCTTCTCACCTTGAAGAATTCTCTACGTCAAGCATGTATGGCGGATCCCAAGTTTGAATGGGGTCTTGTATTCAACGCCGACGGAAGCATCAACATTCTACGATCACCTTGTTTTGACGTAGGATTTGAAGACGAGACGACCGTGGAAGAGTACTTGGAGAGAGTCGTCCCGATCCTTGCAAGCATCTACGACCGACAATTCTTGAAGCACACTTGGAGTCTCGAAGGACAAGCGTTCACGCCTTCCTCGTCACCGCCAACCTCTCCGTGGCTAAAGGCCATTGGTGTGGCCGCCGTCTTCGTGGCATCCTTGAGTATACTAAAAGCCTTCTCCCGCTAAACCCGACATTGAGTGTAAGTAAGCAAGGTACTCGTAGTGAAATTTCTTCATATTAACCGGTGGATTCTATGTTATTTTCCGCATTCGATTATTGTGAAACTTTTAAGATCTATCCATAATTGGGCTCAAACAACTAGCTTGTGATTGATTATCATAACATTTTGATAACGGATAATTTCTTGAATCTCAACTTAAGATAATCTAATCTTATAGTGGTAAACTTTGTAATTCTTAAATAATTTCATGTGCAATTCTTGAAGTTTCACATCATATTTGGTATCAGAGCATGGCTAGCATGCGATGATTGTGCTAGATTGCATCCTAGGCATTGCTTTTAAATTCTCCCTAAAAGTTTACATGCATATCATCATTTAGGTGAGTTTAGTTACTGTTTTCCTACTGCTGGCCTGAAAATTCTGCATTGCTTACTTAGTCTTAATCATGCTTTCATGTGTTTAATTGCTGTCCACTAGTTGTCTACTGTTAGTTAATCACTAGAGTGAGTCTTCTAGTGTGTTTAGTTGCTGTCCTCTATTTCCTGCAGTCCGTTTGTGAGCCTAAAGTCGCTGTTTAGGTGTTGCCATCACTCCGGATCCTTGCCTATACACTTAGGTGACTTTTCCCCTTAGTTATTGCTTGCTGCCCTGATTTTTCTGCTGCTGTACTTACTATTCCAGCAAGCGTTTTGGTGAGTTTAACTGCTGCCCTTGACTTAGGAAGCCTTCTTAGTGATCCCTAACACCTATCAATGGATCCTACCCATATGCAAACAACTCTAGACATGATTATGGGACAATTAGGGACACTTACGCAACAAATGAAGGATACCCAAACAAGTGTAGCTGAACTTAGACGTCATACAGGGGAAAGACTTGACAATATTGAACGAACGGGACACCCACCCATCTATACACCGTCTAGACCCCAATCCCCTTATGGCGAAGATACCCGAACTGAGTACGGGCCTCCTAGAGACTACTACCGACCCAACCACCGACCCCATCAAGAGCCGGTAGGTCGAGACACACCTTGGAGGGACAACGACACCCAACTCCTTAAGAGCATAAAGGTAGATGCCCCAACTTTTGACGGAACATTAGAGCCCCAGGTTTTCCTCGATTGGATTAAAGGGATGGACAGTTACTTTAAATGGTATAACATTTCGGAAGAAAAGAAAGTTAGGTTCGCCGAGATGAAATTGACGGGGAGAGCCAACCAATACTAGACTAACGTGGAGCACATGAGAGAGACCCGAGGAGAATACCCCATAGCTGACTGGGGAGCGATGAAACAAGAACTAAAAAGGAAATACCTTCCTCCCTCGTACTACCCAAGACTCCTCGATCGTTGGAATAGATTAACCCAAGGGAGTAGACCCGTTAAGGAATACATCTCCACGTTTGATGATTTCTTAATCCGTTGTAACGGGGAGGAGACCACCACTCCCACACATCTTCTGTCCATGTTTAGAGCCGGACTGAGAGAAGACCTTAGGAATGAGCTCTTTGCTCGAGGAATAACCACATACGAAGCTGCCTGTAGTCTTGTATTAGACTTAGAAGAGTTCAGAAGCCACACCACCCGGACCCAAGACTCTAGACCAAACCCTTTTAAACCTTCCTCTGGCCAACCGTACAACAAACCCACTGGACCCTCCGGTAGTCGACCTGCTCCTAGCCAAGCCCAACCTCGATTAGACTATAAAGGGAAGACAACGGAACGAGAAACACCCAAAGCCACTGCCAGTACGAAGTGTTTTAGATGCCATGGGTACGGACACATTGCTTCTCAATGCTCCAGCCCGTTCAAGGTCACTATAATTGAGGAAGTGGCGGAGGAAGAAGATGAACCTGAAACTGACTTGGTCCACCATGTGGACGACGATGAGGAGTTTTTCGACGGAGAAGAGACTGCTGTTGTTCACTACCTCCAAAAGATGAACCACTTAGATCTGCAGGTTGTTAGGTGTGCCTTTTCCCAACCCAAACCTAGTGACGACTGGCGAAGGACCTCAATCTTCTACACTTTCACGAAGATAGGAGACAAAAATTGTAAGGTCATAATCGACAGTGGGAGTTGTATTAACGCTGTGTCTTCTGCTATGATCTTTAAGCTGCAGTTGAAGACCACACCTCACCCAAACCCCTACAAAGTTGCTTGGATCAACTCGACCACCTTGGAAGTTAAAGATAGGAGTCTTGTTCTTATCGAATTCGTTGGGTACAAGGAGAAAATCTGGTGTGATGTTCTGACTATGGATGTGGGTCAAATCATTCTTGGCCGCCCCTGGTTGTTCGACAACGATGTTCACATTTATGGGCGATCAAATACCTGTGTATTTGAATACGAGGGCAAGAAAATTAAACTACTTCCCACTCAACCTAAGTCCACCAAGGAAGAAGTTAAACCCAACTCCCTAAAACCCAATGCAGGCTTGAATCTTTTGACCGCTAAAGACTTAGGTGTGGAATTAGATTCAGGAACCCCTCTGTACGCGTTAGTAGCCCGGGAAGTGATTGTAGATCAAGAGGAACCGATCCCCGATGAAGTTAAACCATTGTTGAAAACTTTTTCTAATGTTTTCCCTGAAGACTTACCTTACCAATTACCACTCCTGAGGGATATTCAACATGCCATTGACCTAGTGCCTGGAGCTTCTTTACCTAACTTGCCCCACTACCGGATGAACCCTACGGAACATGAGGAGCTCAAGAGGCAAGTGGAAGAGTTGTTACAAAGAGGATTTATTAAAGAAAGCCTTAGCCCGTGCGCTGTTCCCGCCCTTCTTACCCCTAAGAAGGATGGGTCGTGGAGAATGTGCGTTGATAGCCGTGCTATCAACAAAATCACTGTCAAGTACCGTTTCCCAATTCCACGATTAGATGACATGTTGGACATGATGACAGGCGCCACGCTTTTCTCAAAAATAGATCTTAAGAGTGGCTACCACCAAATTCGAATCCGCCCCGGGGACGAATGGAAGACAGCATTCAAAACCAAAGATGGGTTGTACGAATGGACTGTGATGCCTTTTGGATTGAGTAACGCACCTAGCACTTTTATGAGAGTAATGACTCAAATCCTTAGGCCCCTCCTTGGAAATTTTGTTGTAGTATACTTTGATGATATCTTAATTTACAGTCATTCGGTGGAACAACATTTAAATCATCTAAGACAAGTTTGTGAGATCTTAAAAAGGGAACAGATGTATGCCAATCCTAAGAAATGCACTTTCCTCGCAAATCAAGTGATCTTCCTTGGATTTATCATTTCTTCCCAAGGCATATCTGCTGACCCCGAAAAGGTGCGAGCTATAAACGAATGGCCCCAACCCAAAAACATTAGAGATGTTCGGAGTTTTCACGGATTGGCCACGTTCTATCGAAGATTTATTCGAAATTTTAGCACCATAGTAGCGCCAATAACGGACTGCCTTAAGAAAGGTGAGTTTCTTTGGACCACAACAGCGACAAGAGCTTTTGAAGAGATTAAGAAGCGAATGATGGAAGCCCCTGTAATGAGATTACCTGATTTTTCTAAAGTTTTTGAGGTAACTTGCGACGCATCTGGAATTGGTATAGGTGGAGTCCTGTCACAAGAAGGACACCCGGTTGCTTACTTTAGCGAAAAATTGAATGACACTAGGCAAAGGTACTCCACCTATGATAAAGAATTTTACGCCATCATTCAATCCCTTAAACATTGGCGTCACTACCTTCTACCGCAAGAATTTGTTATCTTTTCAGACCATGAAGCTTTGCGGTACATTAATTCTCAAAATAAACTCAATGCTCGACACGGCCGCTGGGTTGAATTCCTGCAAGAGTACACGTATACCATTAGACATAAAGCAGGATCTGAAAATAAGACTGCTGATGCCTTAAGCCGTCGGATGATGATTACTAGGAAGATGACGACTGATGTAATAGGCTTTGAGAGACTCAAAGAAGACTACCCAGACTGCCCTGATTTTAAGGAGACATACATTGCGTTGACCACTGGAGACGAACGGATTATAGGAGATTTCATGTTGGAAAATGGATACTTGTTTAAGTCCCAACAACTTTGTATTCCCAATACGTCACTTCGTGAATTTCTTGTGTGGGAATTACATGCTGGAGGTTTAGCTGGTCATTTTGGTCAAGCTAAAACCATTGCCGCAGTTGAAAATCGTTTTTACTGACCGAGCCTTAAGAGGGACGTTAGCAGATTAGTGAGGCGTTGTCACACCTGTCAGTTAGCCAAACAGCGCAAACAAAACACCGGCCTTTACACACCCCTCCCCGTGCCTAACCAACCATGGCAAGATGTTAGCATGGACTTTGTCTTATGTTTACCCAAGACCCTTAGGAAGCATGACTCGATTTGTGTAGTCGTAGATAGGTTTTCTAAGATGGCCCATTTTCTCCCGTGCTCCAAAACTTTCGACGCCTCTAGAATAGCCAAGCTGTATTTTGATGAAATTGTAAGACTTCACGGCCTACCCAAAACCATTGTGTCAGATAGAGATGTGAAATTTACTAGCTACTTTTGGAAGACTCTATGGCATAAAATGGGAACCAAATTACAATTCTCCACTGCTTTCCACCCCCAAATAGATGGCCAAACCGAAGTAGTGAATAGAAGTCTAGGAAATCTTTTAAGGACCTTGGTAGGAGAAAATCTTAGGGAATGGGACTCTAAACTTCCGATAGCTAAATTTGCATACAACAACTCTGTAAACCGATCTACTGGTCTAAGTCCTGCTGAAGTCGTGTATGGTTACCTACCTAGACAGCCGATTGATTTAATCCCTGTAAGTCCTAAGGTTAGGATGTCTGAGTCTGCATCTGCATTCACATCTCATCTTCAAGAATTGCACAAAGAAATAAACAAAAGAATTCAACAAAGTAACACTCACTATAAGATTGATGCTGATCGTAAGAAGAGATTTAAAGAATTTGAAGTTGGAGATTTTGTTATGGTACGGATTCGTCCGGAGCGGTTCCCTCAAGGAGCCGTTAAAAAGTTACATGCTAGAAGTGCGGGCCCCTTTAAGATAATCTCGAAAGTAAACAGTAATGCTTATGTGTTAGACCTTCCTGGAGGCTTTAATATGAATCCTACGTTTAATATTGAAGATTTAGTAGCTTTCGAGGGACCCGAGTTTAACCCTGATAATCCACTTCATGATAAGCCTTGTGAGAACCTACCCAGTGAGATCCCCAACCTACCTCCACTCCCCAAATTGCCCCATTTACCTACTGCGGAGAAGGTCGAGGCTATACTTGAGGATGAAATCATTTCCACGAAGGAAGGTGGTCGCCAAAGGTACTTGGTACACTGGAGAGGGAAGCCGGCGACTGAGGACACGTGGATAGATCGAGAGGAGCTGCAGAGATTGGATCCAGATCTTCTAGAGATGTACGAGAGCTCCAGAGATTTCTACTCGACGGGGTCGAGCTTTCTCCCACCTGGGGAGAATGATGTGGACATCAACCAGAGGTTCAGACATGTGTATCGCCGTAGACAGCGCAGATCGACGGCCGAGATTCAGAGTTTATATTTCTAGCTATTTATGTATTTCTTTTATGCATTGTTCTTTTATTTCCTATTGTACCCTTGATCTAAGTTGAGTCATGAGTGTAGCCCTGAGGGCAAGAGAGTCATTGTATTTTCTTTTTGTTGGGACCTATATATAGGCCATGTCATGTTGTATTTTGGTTTAATGAATATTTTGAATGAAATTTGCTTTAGTTATCTTTCTTCTTCTTCTTCTTGTGGAGAGCTAGAGAGGAGAGCGAGAGCCCAAGGTGTGGGCGAAAAGCAATACCCGCCAGTCATTGGAAGAGTCCGTGACTCGTGGTCTATCTCCATCACCCGATTCCCTCCCTTCTTCCCAAACCGCCGGCCTTACCCCCCATCATAGCCGCCGGCCACCCCACCTCCACCATCCGTCCGTAAGCCTTTCAACCATCGACCCCCTCCACCATTCCCCCACGAATTCCAATCTTGAAAATTCAGATTTTGAATTTCAAAAACTTTCCAATTTTGGAATTTCCTAATTAGGAAAGTTTTAAAATTCAAATCATGATGAAACCCAAATTCAAACGGATGTTATTCTAAACCTTCATCAATTTAATGAGCTGATTTGGAAACTATTTACTTGCTCCCACACCAAATCCCTTCCTCTTGTGCCGCCGGCCACCTTGCATGGGTCCTCCTTCATGCCACCAATTAATGCATTGATTACCCCCATTAATTTGAAATCAATTTCAAATTAATCCCCCTCCAATTTTGTTTAAAATCTGAATCAAATTTCAGGTTTCAAAATTGAAACCCCTCCCTCCTCTATTGAACCCGCCGGCCTCCCCTTTGATGGGCAAAACATTAATTGCTCATTACTCTCCCTTAATAACATTTGAAATTTGAAATTAAGTTCAAATATTTCCCTCCTAATTTACTAAAATCTGAAACTAATTTCAGATTTGAGTAAATCTATTGCTACACTCATCTAACCTAGAACCCCTCTCTCAAAACACCCGCCCCCTCTCTCCCTCCTTGGCCGAAACCCCTTGTGCTCCTTGGAAATCCCGCCGGCCTCTCCACCCTCATCCTCTCCACTCTTCCGACGCAAGGACTCCCTCCCCCTCACCTTCACTTAAGTCTTCTCACCTTGAAGAATTCTCTACGTCAAGCATGTATGGCGGATCCCGAGTTTGAATGGGGTCTTGTATTCAACGCCGACGGAAGCATCAACATTCTACGATCACCTTGTTTTGACGTAGGATTTGAAGACGAGACGACCGTGGAAGAGTACTTGGAGAGAGTCGTCCCGATCCTTGCAAGCATCTACGACCGACAATTCTTGAAGCACACTTGGAGTCTCGAAGGACAAGCGTTCACGCCTTCCTCGTCACCGCCAACCTCTCCGTGGCTAAAGGCCATTGGTGTGGCCGCCGTCTTCGTGGCATCCTTGAGTATACTAAAAGCCTTCTCTCGCTAAACCCGACATTGAGTGTAAGTAAGCAAGATACTCGTAGTGAAATTTCTTGATATTAACCGGTGGATTCTATGTTATTTTCCGCATTCGATTATTGTGAAACTTTTAAGATCTATCCATAATTGGGCTCAAACAACTAGCTTGTGATTGATTATCATAACATTTTGATAACGGATAATTTCTTGAATCTCAACTTAAGATAATCTAATCTTATAGTGGTAAACTTTGTAATTCTTAAATAATTTCATGTGCAATTCTTGAAGTTTCACATCAAGTATAATGAACAATATAGTGATGTCTGTTATATATTAGATTGATCCACAAAAAAAAGTGAAAAAGAGCTAGTTTTAAAAAATAAGTATAAGGATAAGGCTTTAAACTTAGATGAGATACCCATTAAGATTTGGAGTAATTTGATTAACAAATTTTGATAATTTTAAAAACTAAAATGACATCAAATTATTGGAAAAGAAATAAGAGTAACAATATATAAGAACAAATGTGTTGTTCAAGATTTTGTTAACAATGTAGAAATCAAACATGAGTCATACAATGAAGCTATATCAGTGAATAACAGAATATAGGCTTAGAAAAATTAAATCAACTTTGAAGAACCAATTTAGTTTCATTCTAGAAATATCTATTATAAAAGTAATCTTTGTGTTATGCAATTAATGAAATATAAAGAATAAAGAAATGATCTTCATATCATTTATATATACTAACTTAAGAAGACATATAATCAAGTATTATAGGAATTGAATTAGTGTATAATATGTATGTTAAATCTATGTTAACATTATTAAGATATATGACTAAGCACTAATTAAAATTAAAAGTAATTCTCGAGTGACCCAAGAGTTGCCATTTATTGTATATTTACATTCAAGGATTAGAATTGAGTCAATATATTTTTGTGTTGGTTATAAATATGCTAATAAAAGATATTCAAAGCAAGATAGATCAGTATATATATTTTTAGAAATGATATAGCTCCAATAAGTGAAGCATCGACTAAAATAAATAAAAATTAGAATAGTGAAGTAAATATTTAGCAGATAGAATCCTTATAATTAGTAAAATAAAGATTGAACATATATTATAAAAATTTAGTGGGTTTGATGTTCCATAATTATCATTAAATAGTATTAGAATATAAATTGATAATCAGGCCTAATCGGTTTAGGTATTTTGTATCAATCATACAAAATAATGGAGATATAGATGACGATAATAATAAATGTTGGGCTGTAAAAAATAATATCAAAGTGTGATAGAAATGATAATTTTAAAATGAGTGGTAACATCGGAATAGATTTATTAAAGAAAGATTCTATCAAAGGAAATATTTAAGTGGCATCAACTAAAACAAGATGATGAAAAATAGGCCAAGCAGATTTGGAAATATAAACAAATATAGAAAATACATTTATTAGATAAGTTTATAAAATTAGTATCAAATAATTAGGAGAAAAAGGGGTAAACATAAAATTACATGGATACAATTTACAATAAATAGTTTGTGAAGAATTAGTTTAATTAACACCATAAATAACAATCGGTAATAATAAATGAAAAATGAGAACTCTTAAAACCGACCTAAAGTAGTTGAGACAAGAATAATGATGATGATTAATTGCTTAGTTCTTTAATATCCCATGGAAAAAAAAAAAAAAAGGACTTGTTATGAGGAAGTTTACTAGCAAATTTGGATATTAGGGTAAGAAGATTACTAGCAAATTTCCTAAAGAAAAATAAGACTTATTTTGCAAATGAGACTGGAAAAAAAAAAAAGGAGAAGTCATCTACTACAAGTGCGAAAAGAAAGATATACGGTGGGAGTATCATTTCAACAATGAATGCTAAAAATGTAAAAAGGGAGAAGAAGAAAGGAAAAAAATTTCCATCACAAGTACAAATCTACTTGATCTATGTTTAAATTGAATGTAACATATAATCAACACTGAGATTTAAAAATAATATATACTACTATTAAAAAGTGACTTATGATTTCACTCAAATAAAATCACAACCTAAGAGTTTAAACAGAAATCTTTAGCCCTTAATTTACCATTCAACCCATTGAGGCTCAAACAAAATACTAGCCCATCCTTGTCACTGTAGTAATTTAATTTGCATTGATTGTAGCAAAAGCATCACTCCTTTTGCGCATGACCAATTGCTCCTTTGGGTCTTCTTCATGGTATCTTCAAGGCCTGTAATTCATATAATCCCCCTCAACACCTTTGATTTCTCCCCACGCCTTCTTGATTAATCTTGAAGTAGAATGTTTAATGATATTTTGGTTTTCCTTTCTCTCCATGAATTCTTAATCAATCTTACAGTAGAATTTTTGGTATTCCTTCAAATTTGTATGGATATATGTGTTCTGCATTAGGTTTAGTGATAGAGAAGTGCTTGTGAGTTGCAAGGATTCAACCTTACTTTTCTTTCATGTCTTTATTTAGGAAAGCTTTGGTTATTAATAGTAGGGAATCTGTAGTGGCATCAAATCTTTAGTTATTGATCAAATAAATTTTGGATTAAATGGGCTTTTACATTGAATTATTAAACTCATAAATAACTTTAAAAATCATTTACTTCTCATTTACAAGATTATCTTCTGAAGCAATAAAATAATTTTTAAATTTTGTGCAACTTACTACTAAAAAAATCAAATGAAAGAAACTTCTTTGCTACCACAGGTCCACAAATAATAGACAAACAAGAATATTGATGTCAGAAAGCATGATCTTTGCTTTGTTTTGTGGATCATACAAGCATTTTTTTAAGAATATTTGACCGGATCAGTTATTCTAGAATTTTTTATCAAGATCAGCACAAATAGGCACAAAAATATACCTTATTTTGATGTTTCCTATGAGAAGTGGTAGAATTAGGTTTTAAAGTAAGAATTTACTTTAAACTTAGGGGGCGTAGCTTTCATAATGTATGTAACTGCCAGAAATTTTATGGATTAAGTGCTTATATTACACATGACTACAAGAAGGCTTTTTCGGCAAGGCACAGAACACCCCAACCCCATTTTCCACCACTGCAAGGTAGCAGGATTTGCATGAATGATCCTAAAACAAGAGGCTCAGGTGAGGAAGTGAGGAAGCCTATGGCAATTCAAATAAGCTAAGGAATGTACATTTTGATAAGTCATTTTTGCTTTTATTCAAACTAACATATCCTTCACATATTACTTGAATGCCCATTATGCACACACTTGATGTATGCACACACTTGATGTCTCATCCTGTACACATTGTCTTCCCTATAACCATCCCATGAAATGCTTTAGTTATGTGGTTTTTATTTGGATTTAAATTTGTGAGCATTTTGTTTTTTGAATTACTTTATCTATTTATTTATTTTTTTAACATTATAGTGTCATTACAAGAACAAATATTACATTTTTTCGAATTGTTATTTAAATACTTGCATTTTTTAGTTTAACCTTTTATACACTTGTGAAAAGGAATAGCCTCTTTATTTTTATTTACATAACAATTTAGAATGATATTTTAAAATTACTTTTTTTCATTTCAAAATATTATGAAGCTTTTGTTTTAAATCAACACAATACATCCAAAGTAAAAAAAGTACGATTCTCTTTATTTATATAAGAAATATTAGCCACATGCATTTAGTGCATATAATTTTTTTACTAATTACTCTAAAGCCCTAAGCCACATGTCAGGTCAAAATATCAACATGAAACTCGAATTTGAACTAATTAAGGCTTCGTTTGGGACAGCTTTCTTACTGCATCTTAAATTAGCTTTCTAGTACAAATATTTTAATTTTTATACTAAAACGTTGCTATAAGAAACAGTAAAAAAGTCATCCAAAACGAGGCCTAAGACAACTTTCATATATTATAACGAGCAAAAAAATTTATCAAATCATTATAAATCAGCATAATTAGCATAAATCTTAACTTACTTAACCCTTAGCCAAATCACAAAATAATCTACCTAAATTAAGATTTAATTTGACAGCAACCTAATCATGTATTGCAAATCTAAGAAACCTCAATCTCATTAAATTCATGGTAGAACATTGAAAATCCTAATTTATCAGGATAGGATTACCAACAAAGAAAAAGAGGAAAAGGAGAAAAATTTGGACTGCGAAAGCCTCACTCTTGCATAAGCTATTGCAGGAGAACAGGAGGCCCGCGGCCTCTAGCCTTAACTTCTCCCTTAGCGAAATCACAAAATAATCTACCTAAATTAAGATTTAATTTGACAACAACCAAAGCATGCATTGCAAATCTAAGAAACCTCAATGAACACTGAAAATCCTAATTTATTAGGATAGGGTTTCCAACAAAGCAAATGAGGAAACGGAGAGAAATTTGGACTGCGAAAGCCTTCACTCTTGCATAAGCTATTGCAGGAGAACAGGAGGCCCGCGGCCTCCAGCCATAGGAAATATGAGAAATGAAGAGGAAAGGAACAAAGCTGCAAGAGATGATCTAAACGTGGTTACCTTGCATAACCGCCTCTCACGGTCACCTCGAATTCATTGGCGATGATTCAAGACTGGCACACCACGTCCGGGCGCTGCAGCTGTGCCCAATACCTCCCCGACTCTCTTTCGCTCGCTTCCTTCGTCGATCCCGCTGCCTCCCACGGATCCGCCATCGATCCTAATGGAGGAGAAATTATTACATACGGTGGCCTGTTCTGATTGAAGCCTGGACGTTCTGATTGAAGTCCGGACGGGAAGCAATGACTTGGATTAATGGGCGAAGCTTTGGAGCCCATTAGCGTGAGCCAAGCCCACGGCCTCGGCTTTGATCTTTGAAGGCATGATCGTAGAGCTTGATCCATTATATATATAATAGATAAAGAGATAATATTTTTGAATAAAATAAAAAGTTCTTTATTGAGCTTGTAAGCTAGTCGCGGGCTCAAACTTTACTAGGAAGGTTGACCTGAGCCTTACTAGCAAACTCGAGCATGAGTTCGAGCTCAAAAAAAAATTTTGTTGTCACCCTCCGAATACGATCCCTATTACTTCCGTCGTCCACCGACTACAATCCCTTTGACCTCTGTCGTTAGCCGACTAAGGTCTCTCTGACCAATGTCGCTTGCCAACTATGGTCCCTCCCACCTTTGTCGCCCGCGACTATGGTCCATCTGACCTTCGTTGCATGCCGATTACGACCACTCCGACCTTTTTCACCCACCGACTACATCCTTAGACCTCCGTCATCCACCGACTAGCTCCCCTCCGACGATCGTCGCCTGAATATGATCCTACCGACTAAACCAACAAATCAATAATCTCTTAAGAACAACTCTCATATCACAATATTCTTCAAACTCCCACCATGTATGTTCTCTATATGATATATAATTGTTATATCGTGGCTAAGGCCTTCTCTCCAACAAAGGACCTTATTTATAATCAACAATAAACACTTGTAAAATCATTTTAATTGGGCTAGGTGATTTTTTTCCCTTTTTAGAGTTTTTCACGTAAAAATCTTATTGTCTCTTATGACTTGCATCCCTCTCTCTTATTTATCTGTGTGTTGAATCTTCATGTAAAATTTGAACACTACACTATATATCTCTATTGTCGTGAATATTCCAGGGCGCAGCAATGCTCAATACAACTCCTTCGGCTATAACATTCATTAGCGGCCAACGAATCTGGGAGAATAGATGAAGTGTTGAAATATTATAATATCATGGAAGCTTTTAGAATGACATCCAATCGTTCCAACATTCAAAATAAAAAATGCAAAACCTTCATTTGTCCATTACTAATCTTAAAAACAAAGAGAAAATAAAGAATTCATCAATTTCTTCCTTACCTTCAGTCCGAGAATGGTGAGATCGTGACACTAGCGAGCTTGTCTCGTGAGTGCAAGGATCAGGCGATGGCCGGTGGGCTATTGCAAAGAACAACGTAGCGACTAGTGCCTGTGCCGTGAATGAGAAACAAACCTTCTGTAAGACCAAAGGCTACGAAGCGGTGCGCACTGGACAAGGAAGAAACGCAAAATTTCGGAAGAGTAAAGGGAGCGCGAGCAAACAGAACAAGGAAGATTAGGGAAAAATAAATTTTTTTTTTTTTTTTTTTGAGGGTTAATTACCCTCATATAAACTAAAATTTATTTTTTAGTGTGGATATTTTCTCACCCTCAGTTGTATGAACAATTATTACGTCCTCGGACCTGACGTAGCTTTACGTTCGGCCGCCAATAACATGTTGTCATGTGCTCTCATTCTTTACCGTGCGGCCCAATGACTTAACCCGGACCAAAACCCGAGATTGCTATGTTCGCATATGTCTAGGTATTTGCTCAGTATTGCTAGGTATTGCTCGGTATTGTTAGCTATTACTTGGCAATAACGAGAAATACTGCTCTGTGAAGACCAATACCGAGTTTTTTCTAGAAAAACTTAGTATTGCTCGGTATTTCTCGGTATTGCTCGTATTTGTCTTCACATAATGGTATTTCTCGTTATTGTCGAGCAAAATCGACCAATACCTAGCAATACCGGGTTGTCATGGATTTAAAATACGCACGAGCGACATGCCCACTATTCGCCGGGTCGGGTCCGCGGTTTTGTGCCTGCTACTGGCGGATCTCAGTGGTGATCGAACGTAGAGCTACGTCCGGTCATCGGACCAAATAAAAGTTCCAATTGTATGGGGATCCGCTCATATGAGTAAGAGATTATTATAAATTTAAAGATAATCTATAGTATTGCCAAATCCATGATCATTTATGTTAAAAAAAAAAACGACATTGCAACTTTATGTTAAGATATTCATGTGTCACCACATTAAGTCTACTCATGCACATCTAAATATGACTCATCAATCATCTATCTTAAATTTTTATTTTTATATATGCCTATCATTGATTTTACAATGATATCATTGATTTTACAATGATATCTTAAATTTTTAGTTTTATAAACCTACGCACCATTATAAATAGACATATTTTTACTATACATCATCTAAGCAAGTATTAATGTGTTATGTAATAAATATGATTGGTACTATCTTCAAAAATGTATTCAATAAAAAAAATTAAGATAAAATTATGTATGCTATATTATATTTTATTATGAATATTATATAGAGATATACATAAATGTACATAGCAATAACTGAATATTGAATGTAGAATGAGAAACTTCCAAATTATTTAGGAACCCACTGCAAGCATCAAGAATAGTGCAAATAAAAAAGAATGGTATATTTATCTTACAATAAAAAATAATAATTATCTCAAAGCGAGTGATATGAAACTTAAACTAAGGCTTCGTTTGGGACGGCTTTCTTATTGTTTCTTAAAGCAACTTCTTAGTATCAAAATTAAATTTTTTCTACTATGAAGCTGCTTTAAGAAGCAGAAAGAAAGCCGTCCCAAACGAAGTCTAAGTCTTTATTTGGAACTGCTTTTTTATTATTTTCTAAAGCAGCTTTCTAGTATAAAAATTTATAATTCAAAAAAAAAAATTACTAAGAAAATATTTAAGAAAGTTGTCCCAAAAAAAAGCTTAAATCTATTTAACATGCTTATAAAAAGCAAATAGGAAAATAATGACTCAAGTAACCAAAGATCAAGATAGAAACATAATAAATTATTTCCAAAAAGTAAGAAAAATAACAGGATTATAAGGCTATTGAAGGAAGTTGAAAGAAGTGACAGTGTTGAGGATTTAAATTATGAAAGCGCATATCATCTTATGTTGAAACTTGAAAATGACGAGGAAGATGATGAAAGTTATCGTGCTCTTTGATTGTGACCAGGGAGGAGAATAATGGCTATTAAAACTCCTTGTAGAATGAAGAAGAAGGTTCAATCAAAGGAAGAAGATGAGGAGGAAGAGGACTAGCAACCACCTCTCCATCAAAAGGGAATGATCAAGTAGGATTTGATGGTTGGAAGGGGAAGGGCATGAGTGAGGAGTGTAATACCCTGAGTCTCATCTTTCATCAATTCGTGACTTAATGAGGCAAAGAGGAAGGAGGGATGCCAAGCACAGATCATGGCAATGGAGGGATGCTGGGGGTGTCCATATGATTCATATGATAGAGGAGGGAGAGGACATTGGGTTTTAGAATAAGGGATTGGTTTATGTCAATCAGGTTGAGTTGAATTATTAGTTTGGTTTGGAATATTGCATGTACCTACAAACAAAATAATTGGAAAATTATAGAGAAATAATGAGAAAAAAAATGAAAAAAAAATGAAAAAAGAAGTTGCAAAACCTCTTAAAATTAAATAATAAAGAGTTCAAGATAATAAGATGTGTATCCTTGGCATAAAATGCATATACACAAAATGCATATACACCAACTATAACTCTTAGATATTATTGACTTCATTCTTGTATGAGGTTGATTAACCAAAATCTAAATTCAAAACCAAAACCAAATCCAAAACTCCAAACCTAAAGTCAAGGTCAAAATCTCTTGCCTCGTAACCATTTTTTAGTGATTTTTTAATCTCCTCAAAACCAAAAAAAAAAAAACTCAGATTCATGATCTGTTAGTTTCATATCGATTAAACGTCGATATTTCTCTAGGGTTAACCCTCCAAATTTGAGAGCAATTCAAGCTCTTTAACCCCAAAAAATGAATTGAATTTCAAATGTTATAAAACTTTCAAATATTTATAGCTCATGCCACTAGAACTTACATTTTATAAAAATTGACCTTGAAAATTTCTCCAAAATTCTTGAACATGTTTATAATCAATGTTATGATATGTTAAATCCAAAACTGAACTTTTAGTAGACCTAGTTGATCATGGGTCCACTAAACCCCAAAATCCCTAAAGAAAAAAATATAAACCTTCTCATAAACTTCAACATTGCTAAATCAAAATAAGCCATGAAATCTCTTCCAATACATTCCAAACATCATTTGGAGTGTATTGATTCAAATCTCAAGTTTCGGTTTAACCTAGTTGATCAAAGTGCCTCATAAACACTCAAACATACATTTCATACAAAAAGACCTCACCATTGCATGGGACCACCTCTATTGGGTCCAAAATATTATTTTGAACTTGTTGGACCTAACCCCAACCCTTGGTTAAACCTGGTTGACCAAGTCAATCATGGTTGACCAAACTAACCTTACATTCAATATTCAAACCCAAATCCAATGATGTAATTAACCAAAATAACGTTATAGACAATATGTCATTATTTTAATCGAGAGTATTCATAAAAATTCAATTCTCCTACAATGTAATTAACTATGAGGGCATGCACTTGTAACAGATTTAGAATCCATATTTATTTTTAAAATTGATTTTCAAAACTCAATTAATTCTCTTTGGAAATTTTAAAATTAATGATGATCATTATTATTATATTCAATCGATCGATAGTAAATAATATTTTTTTCCTTTGAAAGGTATATCATTTATTATTATAACTTTAAATATGAAATTAATGTTCATTCATTCAGAAAATAATAGTTATATACTTGGTAAAATATCATTTTGATCATTCGGGGTCATATGTAGTTCTTCTTTGAATTTGACTATCATAATTAGGATTAAATGTTCAGTTTCATTATCTGAACCCATTAGGGAATAATATTTTTGTCTCCCGAGGTAATATATAATTCTTAATAACATGTTCGATTTCAAAACTGAAATTCTAAAAATTAAATTCTCCCAAAAAAAAAAATAACTTTTCAAACTCAATTCCTTTTTTAACAAACATAGGCTATGTACTCATTACATGATTTTACATATCTTTAAGAAAGGGTAAACATCTTATGATATGAGGCTCCGAACAAGACAAAAAATACAATCATGATTCTTTCCGCTATTTTTTGGTAAGCTATAATAAAATGATTAAATTAAAAGACATGTGTAATTCTTTCAATAGAGATCATAGAGTGTGACAAAATGGTATCAGAGTAATGGTTATTGGAAAATTTAAAATATAGCTAGAGCTTATGAGCATAATAGAAATGTGATTTTTTATTTATAATTAATTGATTTGAGTTTAAGATTTTATTTTGAGCATGCTCTCTCTCTCTATCTTGTTCTCTCACTCTCTCGGGCTAATATAAAAATGTCAATGATGATATTTTTTAAAGGTGGGGAGGTTATATTAACTCTTATATTTGAAATAAATTTATTTAAAAAATATAAAAAATCTAAAGTAGAGTACTTTGGCACTAATTTAGTGAGTATTACAATGTTAGACTATAAATAGTATATATATATATATCACCCCATTGACTCCCTCACTTGGTTGCTTAGCCAAGAAGAAATTAAAAAAAGGGGAAAAGATAGATGATAGATAAAGGTCTTTAGACTATATTTGTTAGTCATTCCTCTTATAAATTTCGATCTATTAGTTGTAAGTGACTAATCCATTACTTCTATTTTCAATAATTTTTATTTATATGAATTTTATTTCTTCTAAATCTGTCAAATATATAGTATCTAATAATTTTATAAACTTTCATCATGTAAGTTAGGATATAATATATATTTGATCATTTTGAATAATATGATATGATTTTATTATATTTTAAATAAAAAAAATAAATATATCATTTACAGGATATGAAAACTCTATGTGATACCCTACTGATCAACATGATTCACTAATTGAGAGTCATAAAAAGCTGGAGATTGGTTGTGAGTTATAAGAAGTTGAGGCACCTAATTCATGTGATTCAAGGGGAGTTATAAGTAGTATATTAATTGAGAGTTATAAGGGGAGACTAATTGGGAGTCATAAGTGTAATAGCATGATACTCTTATGATATACTCATTGGATATCTAAATAGTGATACCAACACTATTACGAACATTATACTTATATAGTGACTAACATTAATAATATTTATTGTCATTATCACTATTTAACGTTATTGATTATTATTGTTAATTATTTTGATATTGTGATTAATGATGTAACGGATTATGATGTGATGAACTATAGAAGGATAAATTGATGCAGATAATTGGTATAAACATTGATGCATAATTTCTTTATGATTTATAGTCGAGTTGAGTATAAAATTTTGTTTTAAGCATGCTCTCTCTCTCTCTCTCTCTCTCTCTCTCTCTCTCTCTCTCTCTCTCTCTCTCTCTCTCTCTCTCTCTCTCTCTCTCTCTCTCTCTCTCTCTCTCTCTCTCTCTCTCTCTCTCTCTCTCTCTCTCTCTCTCTCAGGCTAATATAGAAATGTCAAGGATTATATTTTTCAAAGGTGGGAAGATTGTAATAACTCAAATATTTAAAATAAATTTCTTTAAAAAATATGAAAATTCTGAAGTAAAGCGCTTTGGCGCTGATTTGTGAGTGTTGCGACGTTAGGCCGTGAACAATATATATACATATCTCTGTCTTGCTCCACCGACTCCCTCACTTGGTTGTTTGGCTAGGAAGAAATTGAAGGAGGGGAAGAAGAGAGATGATAAAAAAAGATCTTTTGATTATTTATATCAGTCATTCTAGTTACAAATTTTGTTTTATTATTTGTGACTAATCTCTTACTTTTGTTTTAAATAATTTTTATTTCTATGAATTTTATCTCTTCTAAATTTGAAAAAAAAATATTATCTTCTAATTTCATAAGCTTTTATCATGCAAGTTTTATGGAGGAAAATATTTTGCCCATAAAACTTGTGTTTAAAAAAATTTTCGTCATAAAAAAACTGCCAGAAAATTTTTCCGGCAAAATTATTCTGCCGAAAAATTTTATGGCAGTTGTCTAGCAAAAAAAAGCCTGCAAAATAATTTTAAAGCCCTGCCCGAGGCCGCTACCTGTTGCTTAAGCAGTGAAGACAAAACCTGAAAATATTTCAAACTTCCAACAATTTTATTGTAGTGAAAAATGTGTTACATAAATTATTCTTTTATTTTTAAATAAATAATATGAAAATTAAAATGTAAAATAAAATAATAATAAATAATTAAAATAAGTTATTAAATTAATAATTAATTACAATGAACTATTTAATTACTAATTAATTATAATAAAATATTTAATTACTAATTAATTAAAATAAACTATAAAATTTAAAATAAATTAAAATAAATTATTAAAATCAGCCAAACCCTCCGGAAATACTATTTCGAAAATCTGCAAGAAACGCCACCAAAAATCAAATCCGCTAGAAAATCTGTCGCAAAATCTTTTGGAAATATTTCATCGAATCCGTCAAAAATTCACTCAAAAATCCACCAAAAATTTCATTGGTAATGAGTTATTTTTCTGTAATGTATTGAATGTTACTACTATTATATATGATTGATGATGTAATGGATTGAAATATGATGAACTATAAAAGGATAATTTTATGCAGATAATCAGTATAGATATTGATGCATATATTTATATATTATTTATCACATATTATTCTATTTTATCTTATGTTAATTTCAGTTGTAAGATTTTAGTTACTTGCTAAACTATGTGCTTATTACGTTATTTTACATATTTTCAGGAAAAGATATAGATCCTATGATATGAGGCTCTAAACAAGACAAAAATGCAATCATGTTTCTTTTTGTTATTTATTAGTAAGTTATAAATGATTAAAAAGAAAGACATGTGTAATTCTTCCAATATATATCCTGGAGTGTGACAGCATCTTTGGGAAAAGTCTATAATTTCTCATATTAGTAAACATAAGAGCAAGATTTTATCTTTGCATATGTAAAAACTCATCTAAATTTGAAGTATTACCTAGATTGTGATATAAACTCCTCTTAACCCATCAAGATAGCTTTCTTACTATCTTCTCAAAACACTCCAAACTTCTTTCTTAATTCTTGAATGTGATTTCAATCAATTCTCTGATATCTAATATAATTCTTGCATTGCTCATTTGTGACCTCAATACCAAATTTCTCTTTTAATTTTCCAGTAGCATCTTGATAAATAATATCTTTGAAGCCATTAACACTTCTCATGTTAGCATCGACATATTAATGAATATTTATAATGTAAATTAAAATATTATTATTGTGATTAATGTTGTTCTGTCTATCTAGAGCAGACTGTGGCTGGAAGCACTACAGGAAAACACGCTATTACCGGCGGAATATATCCGCCGGTAACATGTAAAATCTGACGGAAGTCCTTGGTTTTCAGAGCATTTCCGTCGGAGTTTTGTGCGCCGGTTTGGTGCGCGTCGGAAAATGCCTTCCGACGTTTATAAGACGCCGGTAACCTTTCCAGGTACTGAGTACTGAAAGCTGTCTTCAACACATCAGCTTCCTTCACTTTCACCTGATAGTATCCAGATCTCAAATCAATCTTCGAAAATACATAAGAACCAGAAAGCTAATCAAATAAGTCATTAATCCGTGGTAATGGATACTTGTTCTTGATCGTGACCTTATTCAAATCTCTGTAATCAATACACATACGGAGTGTTCCGTCCTTCTTCTTTATAAACAGTACATGTGCTCCCCAAGGAGAAACACTAGGATGAACAAATCCTCCGGCATATTACCGGTGCAAAAAAAGTTAGCCAAAATGGCATTTTTTAACCGTTTATTCGGGCGATATGTGCGTCAAAAGTTTATGATGTATCTATCCAACGAAAAATACAGGCGAATAAAATGCTGTAGGATCGCCGTAAATAAACTACGGCTTGTTTCCGGTGATATGTGCTACCTCTTTTCCAGTCAACTGCTCCCTCATTTTGAGCATTTCATCCAACAACTGAGTGTTACTCATGCATCTGCATTTGAACCTATGCTTGCAACTAAGCTTGCCAATCAGCTTGTGATTTTCTTACTTGTTCTAGCTCTGCTTGAAGGGTAGTTATTTGTTGAGCATGTAAGGACTCATATGAACTGGATGCGAAGCTGGGTGCAGTAGAGGAGGTCATCCCCTCATATGTCTGAGCTTGTGAACCTCAACCATATCGTAAAAACCTCCTTGTATAATGAAGAAGAAGGATCAATCAAAGCAAAATCCTCCTCTTTTTTGTCTGATATAAATCTGTATGAATTAAATTATCTATTGGATTGATTTCCTTAAGCAACCCAATGAATTGATTAAAACATTCACGATCAACATTATATTCTGCCTTAATGCTTAATATCTTCACAGCAACAGATAACTCTGAGTGAGTGGTGCACCCTTTTCAGATTGGTTGCTGGGCAGCAAGCAATAAATCATAAAAATTGTGTGCCTCCTTGTTCGGTAACTCTTCTGTATTTTGTTCAAATTGTATTCCAGTTGCATCATGAACTAATTCCTCAATATTTGGTCGGATATTTTTAGCCTCAGTTATATTAGTACTTATAGGACCGCATTGATAATCAAATTATGGCTCGTACTCACCATGAGAAGTCCAATACCAATACCGTGGCATGAATCCTCTACGATACAGATCAATAGTTAAATCATCTGGTGTTAGGTGCACAAGATTTTTATGTTTAGAACATGGACATCGAAACTCCTTCTGATATGAAGTTGGGTAGTTGTTTCGCTTGCTGAATGAAAATGTTCACCCCATTAATGAATTCATCTTTTAATGTCTTTCGTCCTTGAGATAATCGGTTATACATTCAACTTCTTTGATTTCTAATATCCATAACCTACATATAAGAGCAAATAAGTAATGAATTTTTTCTTAAGTAGATCAAAAACTGAATATATGGAGATATTAACATTAGAATTCAAGTGATCGTGAAATAGATGGTGACTGCGTCGGACCTTTTGTAAATGTCTAGTGAGAACATCTACGACAAAAGTAAAAAGATATAGACTTAAGGTTTATCCTTGATGCAATCCAATTGAATCAAAAATTATTTTGTCAAACCACCTTGTGTTTTAACACAAGTTAAAGCTAAAAGTCATAGGTGATTCAATGCAAGGAAGTCATTAAGGTGATTATAGAAAATTATGATCAATTTGTATCCTATCTCAAAGGGTCAAGTCACTCATCCACCTAAGCATCTCATCTCTGCAACACTTAACTTATATTATGCTTCTCTTTTTATGGCCAACATTCGGCACCATAAAGCATTGCAAGTCTCACTACCATCTTATAAAATTTTCACTTATGTTTGAGGGGGACTTTTCTATCACACAATAAGCCCGATGTATTCCTCCACTTCAACCATCAAACTTGAATTCTGCTGATAATATCCCCTTCAACTTCACCATCACTCTGAACAATAGATCCAAGATATTTAAAATGTCTACTCTTATTATTGACTTGATCGTCAAAAGTCACAATCTCATCTTTAGGTATATTGCTACTAAAATTATACTCCATATAGTTAGTTTTAGATATACTCAAGCGAAAATATTTAGACTCTAAAGTTGACCTCCATAATTCAAGTATACCTTAAACTTCCTTTCTAATCTTATCAACAAGAAGAATATCATTAGCAAAAAGAATACATAAAGGTACATCCTTTTGCAAATGCCTATTGAGAATGTCCATGATTAAAGCAAAAAGATATGGACTTGAGGCAGATCCTTTATAAAATCCAAACATAATAGGAAAATACTTGGTCAAAACACCTTGTGTTTGAACACAAGTAATAGTTCATGCATATATATCTTTAATGTTATGAATACAAACATTATTAACTCCCTTTTTTCAAGAACTCTCCATAGCATATCTCTTGAAACTTTATCATATGCTTTCTCTAAATCAACAAAAATCATATGTAGATCCTCCTTACTCTCTCTATATTTGTCCATCAAACCTCTCAAAAAATGTATGGCTTCCATAATAGATCTACCCGGCATGAATCGAAAGAAATTACATGAACAAAAAAAAACTTACAAACAACGGGAGGGAGGCAACTTACAATCAACGGGAGGCGGAAGGCGAAAACTCACGGTCTGAAATGGAGCTCTCGCCGGCAACGTCCGGTGACCGTCAACACAGCTCGGCGACGTCGATCTACGGAACACCAGAGATGCGAGAGAAATGAACGAATGAAATGAGCATCCATAGGGGCTCGGGTTCGGAAATAGGGCTTTCGCCGGTGGATTTTCCGGCGTCCCAAACGCCGGAAAACATTCCGGCGCATTTTGCGCCGGTTTCAAGTCGTTGAGTTTAAAACAGCCGTCGTATTATCCGTCGGACATTTTCCCCTCGTAAAGTGTGCCGGTTCCAGTGAAATGCTGGTATATTCTAACGTTAAGCCCGACGCATTAGACGTCAGAAATTTTTCGGCGCAATGTGCGCCGGAAAAAACTCCGTAATATTTCCTTCGCACTATGCGCCGGTACAAACGTCGTATTTACCGACGCAAAATATTCCGCCGGAAATTCCAACGGTAATCGCGTGTTTCCCGTAGTGAAGAAAAAGGATCACGATTCAAAATACTTCCTTAAATATGCAAATAAATAAAGTGTCAATTTAGCTTTTGTGGATTACCAATACTTCACGAGTTGTCAAGCACTTGCTAAACCTAACATCGTACTAAATCCTTTGTCTCCACTTTGGGTCGTAAATCCATTCCATAAATTTTGCGGATATACAAGATTTGGCCAAAAAGCGCGCAAAAGTGAGAAAGAAAATTACCTTCACAGAGAGTTAGCTTGGTAGTTTCTTCCATGACTTCCAATCTAACAGGAAGGAAACGTTGTTGAAGTGGCGAAGTTGAATAGTAATGATCTGATGAAGCGACTATAACAAAACTCTACCTCACCCGAAGGAACAACGATGTGTTCTATGCAAATGGAGAAGAAACGATGGTTCCCACAACAATGGAGGAATAAACGTGGGCATGGAACGAACTTCTTTCTTTTGTCCGTGCTTGTGAATTCATTTTTCGCTCGAATTGGGCGGTTCTACTTTTCGCGGAGAATGAACTGCATGGAGAGTTTGGAATAAATTTCAATTTTATTTCACTTTATTTGGTGTCCAACCAAACTCCTAACAAGTTATCCTGCATTTAGTTTACTTTACACTCACATTACTTCTAACCAAACAATCCCTTAATGGCTTCATTATTCTTTATATAGCCACTTCTCAAACTTGAGACAACGTGATCCTCCCAACAAGTACATTTTGGGTGAAGGCCGGTCCCTTAGGTTAACCTTAGAGTTGAGGAAGACTTGTTTTTTAGCGAGTTCAATATGATGGATTGACAAGTCTATTTACGGGTGCAAATAAGTCGAGTCGAATTCGAGTTGTAGCAAACCCGAGCTCGACCCTTTCCTCAAAATAGCAGCTCGACTCCAGCTCGAGCTCAAGTCAAGCCCATAGAACAAGATCTAGCCCGACTCGTCTATTTTTACTCGAGGGAGCTCTGCTTCGTCATCGTCGAGCAAGAGCAAATTTCAGCGGATGAAGATCGAGGCCACATATCTTGGAATTTTTATTGCGTCCTCCCACCTGACGTAGAGATACGTCCTCCCACCCCTAAAAAACTCAGTTTTTGCTAGCTATTATTTGATATTAACGAAAAATATCATCATGTGAAGACAAATACCAAGTTATACCGAGCTATACCGAGCAATACCGAGCTGTACCGAGCAATACCAAGTTTTTTCAAGGAAAAACTAGGTATTTTTTTGTATTGCTCGGTATAGCTCAGTATTGCTCGGTATAGCTCGGTATAACTTGGTATTTGTCTTCACATGATGATATTCTTCGTTAATACCAAATAATAGCTAACAATACCGAGCAAAAACCGAGTTTTTTAGGGGTGGGAGGACGTATCTCTACGTCAGGTGGGAGGACGCAATAAAAATTCCATATCTTGGCTGTCGAGGAAAAGCGAAGTTTTCTGTGCTTGACGTTGACTCATCTCAAATAAAAAGACAAATGCTGGAGGAGAAATAATGGAAGTTGTGCAATTTTTGAAATTATGCTTTTTCACTTTTCTCACCTGTGCACTAATTATTCTGATTTTTTCTTTTAAAACTGATACGAGTGTACAACTATATTTAATGTTTTTTTAAATGTAGTTCATTTAATTTCCTTTTGCTAATACATTTTTTAATTATTTTTTTATTAGATCTTAATCTTTAAATTATAATTTAATATTTAAATTAATTTTTACAAAATGTCTCGCAAGCTAACGAGTCAAGTTTTATCAAGTTTCAACTCGAGCTCTATTAATATATGAGCTCGAGCTAGCTCATAGTCTGGTTAGTTTGACTTGCAAGCTCGCAGTGAATAACTAGGGTCCACCATTTACTTGAATTTAACCCATATAATTTTAGGTGCATATATGTTATCCCCACTGTTTTGAAAATCAAACCAGACCGGCCAGTTCAACTGTGAACTAGTCTTGCGGCCGGTCCAATCCAACTTCGAAATCGGCTTTACATCAGATTGAAGCGGCGGTTGTGAACCATTGAATCGGTCCGGGTTGGAAAGAACCAACCAGTTTGTAAAAAATATTTTATTTTTGTTTTAATTAAAATTTTAAAAATATATTTTAGTTTATTAAATTTTTTTAAACTTTATAAAATAAGTTTATTAAATATTATGAATAATTTCACCATAATACATGCAAGTTATCTAAAATACCTCACATAATTTGTGTTTGTAAAAAGAGTGTACTTATCACTTTATAAAGGGTTCAAGGAAACATCCTCAAACTACCCCTATGATGTGGAACTAAAAAAATTGTATGAATAGTTTAAAATGTGAATTTGGATTTATTTGGGCTAGTTGGGCTTCAAATTTTTGCTTAATTGGGCGACAAATTTAGATAATATGTATATCTAGCACACAAACATGAGAGAAATAAAGACACCTGGATTTTTACGTGGAAAATCCTGGAAGGAGAAAAAACCACGGCGCCACGTCAAGTTGAAAAAGTTCACTAGTGTTTGCTTGAGATACAAGAGGCTGGCTCGTCCGTAAAAGTTAGGACGGTCAGATTACAATGAATCACTTCTAGATTGAAATTTAGTTACAATGTCGGGTAGAGTTCCGGTGTCACTTGGAGATCGGGCAGAATTCCGGTATTGTTTTAAAGTCGGGCAAAATTCTATTGTCACTTGGGTGTCAGACAGAATTTCAACTTTACTTGGGCAAAATTTCGGCGTCACATGGGCGTCGGGCAGAATTTCGGCGTCACTTGTTCGTTGGGCAGAATTCCGACGTCACTTTGGCGTCGGGCAGAATACCGGCGATGGTCAAGGAGGAGTTTCTTCTTCTCTTCTTCTTTCTTAGGTCCCCTCTTAAGAGAAACAAGGGATTTATTTATAGATTTTTGGAGTGACATGACCTATAAATATGTGAGAAATCAGGGGTAAATGGTGAGTGGTTGGATGGACGACCGATATTGAATCACTTGATTGTGTACCGTTTGTCAGACAATTGAATGTCTTAATGATGTCAGAATTCAACGATCTTGGACTCGTTGGATTCATCTCGTCGAGCCTCTTAATTTGACTATAAGCACGTTATGTTTGGAAATCGTTTGGTAACACAAATTATGATTCGAACCTTCCAATAACGCTTCGGGTCCTTGATTTGGACTCATTTGGACTCAGATTGAGTTGAATTTTGTGTATTTGGGTTCATATTTCCAAGACGCTCAGTTTGACTGTAAGTTTGCTGAAATCTAAGTTGAGATGATCCCGGATTTAATTTTTGAAATTTTCGATTTGATTTTACCTCGAGATCCATGCCCGATCAAGATAATTTTTTGATGATATATCAATAATGATCTCACATATGTGATAAATCTGCATGCATTTATATCGATAGTACAAAAATATATTAAATTATGCAAAAAATTAAACTATTAGATAAGTTAAAAAGTAAACAATTAATTAAGCACCCTTTAGTCTTATCAAGGAAGTGGCGGCTTGAATTTTTTTAAAATAGTTATTTATATACAAATGTATTCAAACATTATATATCGGCTTCTTAATTGATAATCAAAGTCATTATTATTTGTAGCACTCACGATTTGAGTTAAATAGGATTTTATAAATCCATTAAATCGGGATTTGGAAAATCCGAGGGGCCTAAATTTTGAAAATTGTTTCATAATATTCAGAGATAAATCCTATTAATTAAACTCAATGTGACTATATAACTTTAGAGCGAATTTAACCAGCAAACTCTTCGTCTCGAGACAATGAATTTCATAAAACCAGCAAAAAAATAGGATTTCAAAAATCCTGAATTTAGCATGAAAAGTCGAAGTTTTCCATCTACAACGGCTTTCATTTGCATAAATCTTGCTACCAAACAGCCCCTTAAAGTGGGGAGATTATTCTGTGCGGACACCGGATGGGAGAATCGTCTGGTTCCGCGCTCGGTACCGAGCGGTACCAAGGGCTTTGTATCAAGCGCGGTATATTTTTTGAGGGCGACGTGACATATTTTTATTGATCTCCGGACCCGCATGTAATATTTTTTACTTAAGAGTGTGATGTAGTCATGTTTATTTTTTATTTTAATCCACCGCACTAATTTCTTTAATATGCACGCATGTCACGCTGGTTTTCACGTGTGAAGAGCACGCAGGATATTTGAATATTCAATTCCAGGATAGATCTTTGTAGTCTTAGCTGTAGAAGAAGAACCTGAGGTCCTGAACGACCGAAACAAGTAGGCTCAAAGACTATCTTCTTGTTCGTGAATTGAAGAATCGATCATGAGTTCCGTGACGCAGAAAGCAGCAGCAGTAGCAGCAGCTGAAGAAAATATTGATCGCGACAATGCTCGCTCGGCTGCCTGCAACGGCCTAGAGATAAAGGAAATACCAGGGAGCTATGGGATCCCCTTCATCTCCCCCATCATGGATCGCCTGGAATACTTCTACTTCAAAGGTCAGGACAACTTCTTCAAAACCCGGATCGAAAGGTACAGATCTACCGTTTTCCGCACCAACATGCCTCCAGGTCCGTTCATGGCGTCCGATCCCCGCGTCATAGCAGTACTCGACGCCAAAAGCTTCCCTGTTCTATTCGACTCTTCCAGAATAGAGAAAAAAGACGTTTTATACGGCACATATCTACCCTCCACCAAGCTCACCGGAAACTACCGTATCTGCGCCAACCTTGATACTTCTGAACCCAACCATGCCAAAATCAAACAATTTCTTTTAAATCTTTTAAGCTCCCGTAAAGATCAAATCATCCCTGCCTTTCGCACCTCCTTCGTTGCCCCTCTCTTCGCCAAACTCGAGTCCCAAATCACCTCCAACGGTCAATCTGACTTCAACAAGCTCAACGACAAGTTCGCCTTGGAGTTCCTCGGCGACGCCTACTTCGGCTCCAGCCCCTCAAAAACCGGCCTTGATTTACAAAGCAACGCAACCAAGTGGCTTTTCCTGCAGCTAGCTCCCCTGATAAGCAAACTCATCCCTTTCTGCTTCTTGGAAGACCTTCTCCTCCACACTTTTCCCTACCCCCCATTCCTTGTCAAGTCCGACTACAACGCCCTCTACTCATACTTCCGATCCGTCGGCGGTGACGCCGTCGACAATTTAGCAACTCAAGCAGGCCTCCCCCGAGAGGAGGCTATCCACAACCTTCTCTACGCTACAATCTTCAACGCTTACGGCGGCTTCAAGGTGCTCCTTCCCACCATCCTCAAGTGGTTAGCTTTCTCCTCCTCGGATACCGATCTCCACGCCCGCATTGCCTCCGAGGTCCGCTCCGCAGTCGGCGGCGAGAATGGGCAGCTCACCATAACCGCGCTTGAGAAGATGGACCTCATCAGATCCGTTGTTTACGAAGCGCTTCGCATTGATCCGCCCGTTCAATTCCAATACGGTCATGCAAAGAAGGATTTCGTTCTGGAGAGCCACGACGCCGCATTTCAGGTGCGGAAGGGCGAGATGATCTTCGGTTACCAGCCTTTTGCGACCACTGATTCGCGCGTGTTTGGTTCCAAAGCGCGCGAGTTCGTTCCCGACCGATTCGTCGGAGACAATGGAAGGCTTCTGAAGTACGTGTGGTGGTCGAATGGGCCGGAGACGGAGGATCCGACCGTTGGGAACAAGCAGTGCGCGGGAAAGGACTTTGTGGTGCTTGTGGCGCGACTGTTTGTGGCGGAGCTGTTTCTGCGCTACGATTCGTTTACGGCTGTTGTGGGGAAATTCTTGCTTGGTGCTCAGGTGACTTTCACTTCAGTCAACAAGGCTAAGCCGAAGATCGCTTAAGGCGAAAATTGCTATCTTTGATAATAAAACCACCGGTGTCTTGGTCCGGAGAGATTATTAAGTGCGCCAATGCATTGGACTCCAATGTGTATAAGTCTATATAGAGTGTACACACTCTATATATAAGCTATATGTATTTGTGTAGACGTTACATGGTTTGTATGCATTGAAGTTTAGATACTATATGTTTGAATTTTGCACGTAATAATTTCTGGTTGGTTGGTCGGTGGTATTTGTAATGTGTTATTATATTTTTCTGATGTAGCTGTCTGTCATCTAGCTGGAGTTCTATTTTATAATTTGTGTTTGGTGTTGTTGAACTCAATCATTAAGGTTTTGTTTAGGACCTGTTGGGATTTTACTTGAGGAAAGCTCTACTTGAATGTAGAGGGAGAGGGGGAATTGAAAGAGAGAACTGTTTATTTCTTTTTTATTTTTTATGGCTTGGAGCAGCAGAATTCAAGTTGGGGATATTATTATTAAGACTAACTATAGCTGTTAGTTATTATAACATCTAGAAGGGTCTTAGGCTTCTTTGTAATTAAACAAACTCTTGTATAAATGCCGGGCTCTATAAAGAGTGGCAGCGGTCATGTAAAGAGAGGAAGATACATAAATATTATTGGCTCTTCTTCCTCTTATCTGGTTCTCAATAGTTCTACAATTATCAACAGAATTCAAGTTGGATGGTTGAAGTGGAGGAATGCATCGGGCTTGTTATGTGATAGAAATGTACCCCTCAAACTTAAGGGAAAATTCTATAAGATGGTAGTGAGGCCTGCAATGCTTTATGGTGCTGGATGTTGGCCATTAAAAGAGAAGCATAATACTAAGTTAAGTGTGGCAGAGATGAGGATGCTCAGGTGGATGAGTGGCATTAACCTTAGAGATAAGATACGAAATGAGCATATACGTGAAAAGGTTGGAGTAGCTCCAGTAGAAGATAAGATTATAGAGAGTCGCCTTAGATGGTTTGGTCACATAAAACGGCGGCCTTCCGATGACCCGGTTAGGAGAGTAGAGGTATTAGATTTGACTTATGTTAAGAAAGGTAGGGGTAGACCTAAAAAGACTTGGTTAGAAAATATTAGGAATGACCTTTCTTTATTAGATTTAAACGAGAATTTGACTTTTAATAAGACACAATGGAGAAAAAGGATTCATGTAGCCGACCCCACATAGTGGGATAAAGGCTTGATGTTGTTGTATGGCTTGGAGCGGCACATGCAGCAGCTACGAAGGGATACAGTAGCGACAGCGTCGTTAGCGGGATATAACTCACGAGAAGAGACATGCAATGCGATGTGACTCATGCGATGCAACGAGACTACACGAGTGTCAGTGGGATGGGTCGTGACTCCAAATGAGTAATTTCAAGTTGAGTTTGGATTTTCAGATCAATTTGTAACCCAAATTTTCCTGGTCAATAATTGTTTTAAATTACTATCAATTGATTATATTTAAAACTCTAACTAAATAAATAATTTATTTTTAGAAATTAAACTTTTAAGATCGTAATAACAAGATGAACATTTTATATACAATGCTGTATAAATCTTCCTAAAGTCAATTAGTATAAAAAATCCTTAGTCAACAATCTCTTCAGCTTCTCTCATATGAAGAATGCTTTTTTTTTTTTTTTTTTTTTTTTTTTATTTAAGCTTATTCAGGGACAACTTTCTTACAAATTTTTTGAGTTTGAATTTGGGATAGTTTCTTATTGCTTTCTAAAATAACTTTTTTAGTACAAAAAATTTTAATTCAAAAAATTTTGTATAAAAAAATAATAAGATAGTTGTTATATATATATATATATATATATATATATATATATATATATATATATATATATATATATATATATATATATATATATATATATATATATATATATATATATATATATATATATATATATTTGAATAAAAATATTTGTACTAAAAACTTAGAGAAATTATTATGTGTGGACGCCGAACGCAATCCAGAGATCAACTAGAATGCACAACATCACTCCCTGCTCGGTACCCAGCTCAATACTGCAAGGTACCGCCATAGGCGGATCCAGCAAACAGTGAGGGTGGGTTTAGGGTTTAGGGTTTTGATGCTATATATATATATATATATATATATATATATATATATATATATATATATATATATATATATATATATATATATATATATATATATATATATATATAAGTAATCCAAAACTACATCTAAATGAAATTATTTATGCTATATTTATTTCTCCACTGTGCAGTACTCAAAATATATTTTTTTTAAAAAATTATGTAAGAAATTTTGGTTGACATGACAACTTTCTTTGTGTTTTTAAAAGCCATTTTTTACTATAAATTTTTTTTAATTCATTAAATTTTTTATACAAAAAAGATGATTTAGAAAGTATGAAGATAGTTGTTTCAAATGAAGCTTAAATAAAGTTTCGTTTGAGATAATGTTTTATTGTTTTGTAAAGCTGTTGTAGAAAAAAAATTGTTTTAAAACTATTATAGAAAATAATTTTCTAGAATCAAAAGTTTTTTTAAACAATAATAAGATAAAATTCAAATAAAAATTATGATTGTGACCTAAAATACAAAGTAGTAAGAAGACCAAAATCCTTAGATGATTTCTATTCCTTATATAGCGTTTTTTTAAGTATTGATTTGTGCTCTACCATTAATTGAATGGGTTATGAGTTTTTTTTGTTATCCTATTCTATTTTTTTTTATATTAATTCCTTGATCTTGTAGGTGTATTGACTATGCTGAAATGTCATTACTTTTCTAGATTTTGTTGATCTTGCAAGCACGTTGATTGCTTTTAAGTGCTGGTGTGATCTTTGTTTATTAGTGAATAATTTCTCAGATTAGTAAGCATAACAGCAAGATTGTATCTAAATAACAGAAAAGTCTATAATTTCTCATATGTAAAAACTCATCTAAATTTTAAGTTGATACGTCATCAAAAAATTATCTTGATCGGGCATGAATCTCGACGCAAAATCAAGTTAGAAACTTCTGAAATTAAAATTAGGAGCATCTGAACTCTGATTTCAGCAAACTTATAGTCAAACTAAGCGTCTCGAGAATACAAACCCAACGACTTCAAATTCAACCCAATCCAAGCCCAAATGAGTCCAAATCAAGGACCTGAAGTGCTATTGGAAGCTTCGTACCACTGTTTGAGTTACCAAACGGTTTCCAAATATGATGAACTTATAGTCGAATCGAGCGGCTCGACGAGAAAAATCCAACGAGCCCAAGGTCACTGAATTCCAAAATCATTAAGGCCTTCAAATGTCTAACGAACAGTCCATGATCAAGGGATTCAATATCAACCGTCCATCCAATCACTCCACATTTACCCCTGATCTCTTACCTATTTACGATTCATGCCACTTCAGAAAATCTATAAATAATTCCCTCATTTCTCTTGAGAGGGGATCCAAGCAAGAAGAGAAGAATGAAGAAGATAAGAATGAAGAAGAGAAGGAAGATAATGAAGAAACTCCTCATCGACCACAGCCCTCACTTCTGCCGGACCACCACTTGAGACCCTCACTTCTGCCGGAACACCACTTGAGGCCCTCACTTCCGCCGGACCACCGCCTGACGTCGTTGCTCCGCCGGACCACCACTTGAGGCCCTCACTTCCGTCGGACCACCGCCTGACGTCGTTGCTTCGCCGGACCACCACTTGAGGCCCTCACCTCCGCCGGACAACCGCCTGACGCCGTTGTTGACACCTATACCTCAAACCACACGAGAAAGGACACAAACTGATGAATAAAGCGATATGAGCCTTAGCGCCACACGTCACTTGAAGGATCAAACGACCTCCGATTGCCAAATAGATGGTATCGTTGCTATCAGGACGTCGAATTCTGCTAGGTTGAAGCCCGTCGCAATTGAATCGGATGAGATTGGTTAAAAGGGACGACCGACACCCAAAATTAAAATACGAGACTGATCAAACAATCCTGGATCAACGAATAGACTTCATCGTTGCATCCGGAATGTTGCCAACTTATGAAAATTGCATTTTGTTTATTCCATTTGGAGTATCTAGATTGGTAGGACAAATCCCAATGTAATGCAAAGATGCGCATATCGAGAAATCAAGGCCTCGAAGATGCTCGGACGACATCCGATCGACAAACGGACAGCGCCATTGCGTCCGGAATGTCGTCGACATTCAGAATAAACATTTTATTTAATAAATTTGGATCGTCTGAGATGGTGGCGAATTTCTAAACAGTTCAAATATGATATAAAGGCCTGCGTTACGATGGAAACGAGGCCTCGAAGATGCTCGGACGACGTCCGATCGATAAACCGACAGCGCCATTGCATCCGGAACATCGTTGACATTCAGAATATATATTTTATTTAATAAATTTGGATCATCCGAGATGGTGGTGAATTTCTAGGCGATGCAAATATGATATAAAGGCCTGCGTTACGACGGAAACGAGGCTTCAAAGATGCTCGGATGACATCCGATCGACAAACGGACAGTGCTATTGCGTCCAGAACGTCGTCGGCATTAAGAGTCTATATTTTATTTGATCAAATTGGATCGTTTGATGTGGTGTCGCAAATTTCAAAGTCGATCCAAATATGATGCAAAGACACGTGTTACGATGGAAATTAGCCTCGTCGGAGACGACACGATGTCGGATCGACAAACGGACAGCGCCATTGCGTCCGGAACGTCGTCGGCATTAAGAGTCTACATTTTATTTGATCAAATTGAATCGTTTGATATGGTGTCGCAAATTTTAAAGGCAATCCAAATATGATGCGAATGCGCGCATATCGAGAAAAATTGCCTCTACGGAGATGAAACATCGTCGGATCAACAAACGAATAGATCCATTGCGTCCAAAACATTATTATCCTCTGAAAACTGCATTTTTTTTTATTTAATTTGAAGTATCCATATTGGTGGAATGGATCCCGAGGTAATAACATAATATTCGAGAAAAGTCAGCCTCACTACTGTCCAAATGATGTCTGTTTGCGAAACAGATTTCTCCATTGCGATCAGAATAACACAAATACTTAAGAACTATATTTCTAGATTCAATTTGGATCATCCGAGATGGTGGCATGAATCTCGAGGCAAAACATGCATACAGAGGAAAGAGGTCTCGAGGTTGCCCAAATGATGTCCGATCACAAAACGGACTGCGTCGTTGGGTCCGGAACACCGTCAATATTATGAATGCAGTGCCAATTTGTTCGAATGAGGTTTTGCGCACAAATCAAGACAACGAGCATTTCGAAGGAAATAAGTCTCGTCGCCACCCAAACGATGTCCGATCATAAAACGGACTGCGTCGTTGCGATCGGGACATTAGTAATACCATAAATGCACTACCCATTTATCTAATGTCTATGTTCGACAAATTCAGCACGCTAAACGAGGTGATTACACATACTTCAAGCCGAAATGCACAAAAATCAAAGTCATATTCAGTCATATTCATTGATAGTCGTGTTACTATCAGCTTTCATTGCTTATAATAGTATGTTATTATTATCTCTGCCAATGAATTTAACCTAAACTAGCAAGTCAAACAAAAATCTCAAATACGAATTAATGCTCTTACCTCGTTGAAACAAAATCCTGTGCAAATCTCTGCTATGAATCCCTTAAATCCCGCTGAGGCTTGCGATCACTTGTCCCGTAAAAATCTGACTGAGAACCTTGGATGGACGTGGCTTGCCTTGCTAAACATAAGATCTCCTCGTTTTAAAAGAAAGGGATGGGAACAGAGCAAAAAAAGATATAGTGGGGTTCTTACTTCGTCTCCCAGGCAATTCCCTTTGCTCCCACACGACATCCCTCAATCTTCCTCTTCAAGAAACCGCACCAACACCTCTTCCTCAAGCAGTAGAAGCCCAACCTCTTCCTGTCGTTTGCACAGATTGGCTAAATCTCTTGTCCGGCCTTACCACCGGTAGTTGCGCCTCTACCCTTACCGGAACTCCACAGCAACAAGCAAATGAATGTCTGGCTCTCCCTCAAGCTCTGTCTAATGCCGACTACAGTAGATCCTTCTGCCTCTCTCTCCATCGAGACCTGCTTCTGATTCCAGATAGTTGAGGCCGATCCCCTGCTCCAAGCCGATCCACCTCTACAAGCAGAGATCTCCACACCACTTCCTAGCCTTGAACTCCACGTCTTAAACTCCCTTCCATTCTTCAGCCTTGTCTTCTTGCTGCAGTAGAATCCAAGCAACCACGTCATTTCCTTCAACTCCTCCACTTCTGCATGCAAGCATAATCAACGGACTTCCCCTCTCTAATTCCTATAGGAAATCTCAGAGCCCTTTTTTTTTCTCTGTTTCTTACCTCCACCATATCTCCTCTCCAGCAAACCGGATTGTCCAAATTTTCCACACTACTTCGTCTTTATTACATTCATTTTCATGTGAGTTCATTTACCTTAAAAAAAGAAGTTGCTGTAAGATTCATATGCCTTTATTAGCACTATAGTCATCTAAGTTAATTTTTTTTAACTATGAGTGCTGTAGTTATTTGAGTTACTATTTCTAACTATTAGTATTGCAGTTATCTAGAGTTGATATCTTTAATTATTTGTGCTGATTGGTCATTTATGTTATAGTTAATTAGGTTAATATTTTCAACTATTTGTTCCATAGTCAACTGAGCTGATGTTGTTAGTTATTTGTGTTATCTCTGTGGGCAAAGTTGAATACATGTGTACAAGCATATGTGTGTTTATTTAAGTGTTCATGCACATATTTTGTAAAAGAAAAAAAGAGAAGAAGACTTTCCAAAAAAAAAGAGATTTCTCCAAAAAAAAAAAGGAGAGAGGTGTGGAGAGTTTCAAAAAAAAAAAGAGAAAAAAAAAAGAGAAGAAAAGAAAATTTCAAAAAAAAAATATTTGTCTCGATTTTTGAATCGTTTCTCTCTCCCCTACCTCGGCATGCGTGTCGAGTCGGTGGTCTGCCCATGCACGCTTTTCTCTAGCGTGGTGGGAGGGGCAACCGGCGCGACACCTACGGCGAGGTAGGCGAGTGAGACTCGGTTCCAAATCCTATTCTCGACGTTAGTATCGAACCAGGAAACCAACTCATGCACGCTTTTCTCTAGCGTGGTGGGAAGGGAACCCGGTGCGGTGTCTACGACGAGACCGGGATATCCATAAGTACCCGCTCGCGGGGAAACAACTATTTTTTTTTATTGTTTACCATAAGTACCCGCTTGCGGGGAAACCACTGCTTCTCTTTTGCAACAGGTACCGAAGACCCATGCACGCCTTTCTCTGGCGTGGTGGGGGAACAAAATTTCATGGCCGCGGTGTCCTCGTCCGAGGGCACCTACCGTGCACGCTTTTCTCTAGCGTGGCGGGAGGCCCAGTTTTCCGTAGTTTTCCCCTAAACGGGGGAGACGCCGGGAGGCTGCCGAAATTTTCATTGAAATTTGGGACTTGGACAAATTTTGGAACCTAATTTGGATAACTTGAGCATGCAATCAAGACTTAAAAAAAAAAATAACAATAATTGAAATGAACATTGGAACAAAGTGTAAGAGGACTCAATTTGGGATTGTATAGAACTTGGACTTGAACTCAGACTCAGACTTGGACAAATATTTAACATCGTTTGGACAACAGGGGACTTGAACAGAAGAGGCTCATATTGGGCCTGAACTTGTTTTGGACACTAATTTGAATATCAAATGAGCAAGATTTGGAATCAAATCTAAATTGGATTCAAATGATATTGCTCTTAACTTGAGTAAATATTTAATCAAATGATATAATGATTGATTTGAACCATAATTCTAAGCTTTCAAAATGAGAAATATCATTTCAATTTGAAAGTGAATAATAAATGATCTTGTGGAAAATATTGAAATTAAATCTCAAACATACAAGCATGAGACTCATGAAGGAGGAAATCCAAGCATATTTTACTTGGAAGAATCAATCAATAACTAATGAATAAAGTATAATTCATGCATAGTTGGATTACAAGCTTCAATATAGAGTATCTTTGTGGACAACAATAATGAACTTGCAATCATCATTCATTCATAAATGAAATTTGAAACTCATACAATTTATTGAGATAGTTACAAGGGTATATGTTTGATTGCAAGCATATATCAATGAGAAAATCCATCTTGCAAGTTATGGACTACTTTCAAAAGCAATGAGAGACTTATGATTCCTACATCTCATTCCAACCAATGCATTTGCAATTAAAATATGAAGCTCTCAAATGAATGTGGAAGAACCTTCATGTTAATTAGAATGCAAATATCACTAAAATTGCCTATAAATGAGGAGTGATTGCAAGCAATGTTAGAGAATGAATAAATTCTATAGTTCTCATTCATAAGTGTTGACCACACAAGTAAGAATCAACGGATGAATGTAATGGCATGATTGTAATTTGTTATACAAGACTTCCAATTGATATTAAGAGATTATTATTTCAATTGGAAGACAAATGTTATTGAGCAAACTTATCACACATGATTTAAACCATCTTCATATGGTAGCAAAATATTTGTATCATTCATATGGAAGAGATAGTGATCCAATGGCATAGCACACTGAAAAAAGTCACGAAGAATATGATTGGTACTGGCTAGCTCATAACTAATAAAGACTAGTATGACGACTTCGACAAGTTTCAAGTAACTTGCAAAATGTACAGAATACGTTACCTATGAGTGATGACAATTCACCAAAGTGAATGCTAAATCATTCCTATAGTCGATAACCACTTAGCATTAGTCAAGTATATTAGCCTTCTACAAGCAAAAAATAAAAGATCTGCAACACATATCAGCTCTCTACAAAGAAAAATATATGTGTCAAATGCCACTTTGGGAAGATGCATAAAGACTTCAGTAAATGCAGTATCCTGAAGTCAATTTCAGTCTATGAAGGAATACATCTACCTGTCCACTCATAACAATGACGGATGAATTACATGAGCCAAACAACTACAACGAATATAAGCATCTACGAACTAAGGCAGGAGATTAGTTAGTGCACTATGACCCGCCTACGAAAATCAACAAGTAGTGCACGACAGTCTACCTGTAAGAAGCAGTGATCAATTCTATCCAGAAGCTGCTACGCCACCGGATCTGCAACTTTCGTACAAGCAGACAGAAGGCGTCTACAATTATTTCAAAGTACCCCTGCACGTGCACTATAAATTGTATACACACAGGTACACTAAAAGGGATAAAAATAATTATGAAACCCGCATGGGCCCCGGCGAGCGTGTTATTGGTACACACGTGACGTCTAGGGATGCTGCGCGGGTTGACAAGTGAATTCAGGCTCGAACCGATCCTCCTATACAGATTAATAGGAGTCGACAATGTTCGAACCAACAAATAAATATGTGGCCGTGGTGACCAGAATATTTATGTTAATACATTCATATTAGGCCTTCAATTCCTAAAATCAAAAGAATTCACTTTCAAGGGTACAAAACTTACGAAACCCGATCCTCTGTCTACAGCCCGACAGAGTTGACAGGGTTCAATCCATAAAGAGGAATGACCCCAAACACCCCGATGATGGCCGTGTTGAATGAACATCTCAACCGGAGGGGTTCCCAAATAGTTTCCAATGCCGTTCCAAATATCCAAAAATCCCAGAAAACTCCAAAAAAAAAATCCAGAAAATTCTCAAAAATCCCAAAAATATTTAAAATTGAAATAAATCCATCAACGCAGTTAAAGCAAAATCCATCCGCCCTCCGCAACAGTTTGTCAGGGAGGACAAATTAAAATTTATCTCAGCTCACAAAAGAGCTAAATGCCTAGTCGAAAATATTACTAGGATTCATTCTCAAAAAGTCTCTTGCCAGTAAGGGCGTGGTACGTGTCCTCTAACCGGCAGTTTCGCCGCCAAATGGCACTGCAGGTAAACGGTTATGACCCGGGGCCCTCTGAACCGAGTGGTTTTACCGCCAAATGGCACCACAGATAGCGGTTATGGCCAGAGCCAATACGCTCCTTAATGGCATTAAATCCTTGAGATATGAATCAATAGGATATGATCGATAGGGCACAAAGCCCTCTGTCAGCTAAGGTGGATTCAAATTTGTCCCCTTAGACAAACATTCAACCCCGGTCTACAAGGTCCCCTTGGACGAAGCAACCCATGGCTGCCGACAAGGATCCTTCTGTCAGGTTGGGTCGACTACCTCCTCTGACTAAGTAGACCAGGGACCACGATGGCCCGGGACGACGGAACCATGGGATCTTGATCGGGTCTATCATCCATTCCCCCACCATCCGCTTTAAGTGCACGATGGTGAAATTTCTATTTTAAATATCAAATATTCTAAACTTTTCAAACCTTGCCAAATTCCCAAATCCAAATCCAATTTCTACCAATATCAAAATCCATTGCTGCTACTATATGCCAGATATATGTATTTCTATACGTATCTGATTGACGACTAGCCTTAATCGAAAGTTCTCTCTCGTGATCGGGAGGGGTAATTAACTATAGGGGCTTGCGCCTATAGGAAACCAGAACTCAGATCATAAAGTCCTCGCAAAATGAGGGCGAAATCTCTGGGTAGTGTCTTATCTACAAACCCATCTGCCTTCCAAAATTTACCCCGGAACTTAGTTCGTTAAAACTCCCTCGCCGAATAAGAAAAGCGAGCGGAGGCCGGGGCCGAGTTTTCGGAGCCCACAGATTTCTGGCGACTCCGCTGGGGATTGGCTTCTCTTTCCATCTTTGGCTAGTCGTTTAAATGCTATAGTAGCAAGAAAAATAATGATGATATTGAGATATGTACGGTGAACATCAGGATGTGACGTTTGGTCATTATATCCAAAGATCCATCACTGAAAGGTCCCGATAGAGCTAAAAGCTATCATCTTTTATGATGGTAGAGCAAAGAAGAAATAAAGATGTATACGGTGAACATCAAGATGTGACATTTGATCATTATGTTCAAAGGTCCATCACTGAAAGATCCCGATAGAGCTAAAAGCCAACTATATATTATGATGGCAGAGCAAAGAAAGAATCAAGATATGTATGGTGAGCATTGGAGTTTGACACTTGGAAGAATATCCAAGAATCCACTGCCGAAAGGTCCTGGCATAAGGGAAAAACAAATATAGAGACTCACATAAAAAAAATATTAATATATTCAAATAATGGTGTGACATCTAGTGTGTACCCCTAGAGATCCACCATTAAAGAAATTTATCAAAGTAGGTCCTAAATATGGCCTCTACAGACAATGTTCTTGATGGTCGACACATTGGAGAATTCTCCAAGAGATCCCATCACTTTTCAATATCTTCTCGGACTGAGGAAGATCTTTGTCTGACCTTCATCAGTGTCATTATATCATAAGACTAGATTGAAGAAATAAAAGAACTTCTCTGTGAATTCAGGGACTGCTTTGCCTAGATATATGCTGAGATGCCCGGCTTATCCCCTGATGTAGCAGTTCACAGATTGGCCATCAAATCAGATGCAGCACCTATCAAACAAGCTCCGAGGAGGATGAGATTGGAGATTGAAGAACAGGTGATCGCATAAACAAAGAAACTTATAGAGGCAGGTTTTATCCGAGAAGAAAAGTATGCCGATTGGATTGCCAATATCGTCCAAGTGAAGAAGAAGAATGGGCAGATTCGTATCTGTATTGACTTCCGGGATCTTAATAAGGCATGTCCAAAAGATGATTTTCCACTCCCTGTATCCGAACTCCTGGTGGACAATACGTCCAACTACGACATGTTCTCCTTCATGGATGGATCGTCAGGATACAATCAAATCAAGATGGCGCCAGAAGATGAAAAACATACGTCGTTCAGAACGCCCATCGGTATATTCTGTTACACAGTCATGCCCTTCGGCCTGAAAAATGCTGGTGCCACCTATCAACGGGCGATGACGCACATATTTGATGAGTTGATACATCAGAAGGTCGAATGCTATGTGGACGACCTTGTTGTCAAGAGTATGGATCGAAGAAATCACCTAGATGACTTGAGGATTGTGTTTGAAAGAATCAGAAAATATGATCTGAAGATGAATCCTCTCAAATGTGCCTTTGGAGTCTCTTATGGTAAATTTTTGGGGTACGTTGTCCGTCATCGAGGTATCGAAGTTGACCCCAATAAGATCAAAGCAATCATGGAGATGTCACCTCCAAAGAATCTTCGACAGCTTCGCTCACTACAAGGACAACTGACTTTCATTCGAAGATTCATATCAAATCTATCGGGTAGATGCCAGCCATTTTCAAAACTATACTTGTTAAATCCTCCCATTCTCGCAGCGCCGATTCCGGGGAGGCCTCTCATATTGTACACAGCTGCACTAGAAGAGTCCCTCGGAGCACTATTGGCACAGAATAATGAAGAAGGCAAAGAAAATGCACTCTACTACATCAGTCGAAGGTTGATTGGAGCAGAAAGCCGTTATTCCCCAATTGAAAAGCATTGTTTGGCGCTGATTTTTGCAGTTCAGAAACTCCGCCACTATATGCTATCCTATAAAATCACACTGATATCAAAGATCGATCCGCTGAAGTTCTTGATGACAAGACTAGCATTAACAGGTCGTCTAGCCAGGTGGGCAGTATTGTTATTGCAGTTTGAAATCATATACATGCCACAGAAGGCGGTGAAAGGACATGCCTTGGCAGATTTTCTTGCTGCACACCCAATCCCGGCTGATTCTCCACTAAATGATGATTTGCCCGATGAGCAGATAATGCAGGTCGAGGAGGATGAAAAGCTACCATTCTGGGAGATGTACTTTGATGGAGCATCATCTATCAGACCTGTCCGACCTCCAAATATTGCAAGAGCCCGAGCCGGCATCGGTCTCATTTTCGTAGCACCCGAGGGAGGCATAATGAGATTTTCATTCAGCTTGACTGAACCTCGGACCAACAACGAAGCCGAATACGAAGCTCTGTTAGCAGGGTTGGAGATTGCGATCGATGTCAGAATCCAACATCTCCAAATCTTTGGTGATTCTCAGCTTATAATAAATCAGGTCCTCGGTATTTATAAGATTGGGAAAATCGAATTGGCCCATTACCATCGGCGAACCCTCGAGCTTCTGAAGCAAATACCAAATGTCAAAATGGCTCGAGTTCCTCGAGGACAGAATGCTAAAGCAGATTGTCTGGCTAAATTAGCCAAAGAAATGGCGAACATCAACGAGGAGAGGCCTATATTCATCGGGGTTTACACTCGTAGAGTCTTGGAGCCCGCTCTATTACAATTCCCGAGGGCAGAAGAAATTTCAGATTCAAGTCAGCAGGATGAAACTCCAGGTGACCCTCAACCTCTCCATCAGATCGTTATGGAGAATTATCCAGAAGAATATCATATGGCCAAGAGACATAAAGCTAGTCAAACTTCAGAATCGTGGTGGCATTGTTTAGATATTAAAGTCGAAAATGATTGGATGCAGCCATTCATTGACTACTTCAAGGAAAACAAACTCCCGACAGAAAAGTCTATGGCCGCACAAATCCGAAAAAGGGCGTTGAGATACGCATTTGTTAATGATACGTTGTACAGACGAGCCTTTGATCAAATGTGGCTAAGGTGCCTAAGGACCAAGGAAGCTGATAAAGTGGTGACAGAAGTTCACGAAGGGCTTTGTGGAGCACATCAGTCAGGTCCCAAAATGGCCGCTAAAATCAAGAGGATGGGATATTATTGGCCGACAATGGTCAGAGATTGTATTGACCATGCCAAGAGGTGCCACGAATGTCAAATCCATGGTGATGTTATACATCAACCGCCAAATCCACTACACCCAACAGTAGCATCCTGGCCATTTGAATGCTGGGGCACAGACATAATCGGACCAATAGATCCGCCATCATCAGCGGGACATCGATTTATTCTAGCAGCAACAGACTACTTTTCCAAGTGGGCAGAAGCGGCTCCATTCAGAGAGGTCACATCGGAGCATGTGATCAATTTCTTCACCCACAATGTAGTCTACAGATTCGGTGTGCCACGCCGCATAATCTCAGACAATGGTACTGCATTCAAAAGTACAAAAATCTATAAGTTCGTTGATCGGCATAAAATCGATTGGCGGTATTCATCCATATACAATCCAAAAGCAAATGGATTGGCAGAAGCCTTCAATAAGACGCTAGTGAAATTGTTGAAGAAGATTCTCACCAAGAACAAAAGAGAGTGGCATACGAAGATGGCAGAAGCTCTATGGGCCTATCATACAACTTATAAATGTCACGACCCGACCCGACGGGGACGGATCCCGCCCGAGCCGGATCGCGACGAGCGCGCTTACTAAACTTGCTTATCCAGGATCTGGCTTTGGATTAGGTTACTGAACTGATCTTCCAAATTCTTAACTCAACAGAAACACACAGAACAACAGAGCTACTAAAAATATCAAATGCAGCGGAACAAAACATCTATCATTTCATCTCCTCAAAAATAATCATCTACAGAACAGTGCATGGCTTTCGACAGAAAGAAAAACAGAACAGAAAAGCCATGACTGTACAAAAATCAAAAGTACAAAAGTACCTAATCGGATCAAACTCTGAAACTAATCCTGGACCTCCTTGCCCTTCCCAGAACCTGAAAACCACCAGAAAGCAAGGGTGAGCTCAACAGCTCAGCAAAGCAACAAACCACCAATCTGAATTCTCAGAAACCAAAACCAAACTCATCAGACAGAAATCAGATCAGAAATCGGAACAGAATCGGAAATCAGAACTTATACGGACAGATATCAAATCAGAATCAGAATCGTACAGATCAGATCACAGAACAGAATAAACTCAGCACATATCAGAATCATACAGAAATCAGAATCAGATAATAGCGGATATCAGATATTTAATTCATAGCTAAATGTGCCCCCGGCACCAGGATAATAGCTGAGTAATTAATAGCTAAACTAAACTGAACAGAATCACTACGGATTCTAACCCTTATGTCTCCCTTGTGCTCACGGCACCAAAAATTCGCTGAATAATTAATAGCTAAGCTAAATGTGCTCACGGCACCTGAATAATAGAATTCACGGATCCGGAATATAACTGATATTTCTCCAACTTGAGCTCATCTAAAATTTCCCGTTTCACTAACTGAATCTCATAGGATCCAGGCCCCTTATAGCTCCCTTTTATAGCTTATACACATAGCATTTCAATTCAGAAGAAATCCGGACAATTCAGAAATTACCCAAAAATCGGGCAGCACAACGGCAGTATACAGAATTTACACAAAAATTCCTGCAAAGAAAATTTACCGAATTCGCACAGAACATAGATAACCACATTCCAGAACATTTATTCTACTGCACAGATAATTTCCAATTTCACAGAAAAATCCGGTCGACTAAAAACACAGTCGAATCAAAAACACCCGGACGAAAATCTTCAAAATATAGTCAAAACGTGCACACCCGGCACGACAACGATATACAGAAACTTGCGCGGTAAAAACTGAACCAATCAAAAGATACGGATGAAAAATCGTAACGAAAACGAAATCCGGACAGAAAAATACCGCCAACCGCGACGGAACTGAAAATTGAGAAAGACGGAATGTGCCTTACCTCGAGCACAGCAAAATCCTCAACAGTCACTTCGCTCGAAAACGGCTCCGCGTCTTCCCGAAATCAACTTTTCCAAATTCCTCTTTTTCTCTCTCCTCAGACGAAAAATCAGATATTTTTATTTTAATTTTTCTCTCTCTTCAAATGAGCTGATTTGCCTTAAATCTTCTTCAGATCGGCCTGGCCGATCGTCCAGATCGGCCTGGACGATCAGACCAAAATCCCATCGTCCAGGGACGATTTTTCAGGACGATGTTTACTATTCATAGGCGATAAAAACCCCTACTCACTGACTTGTGCCATCCACTGATCGTCCCGGGACGATACCTCGATCGGCCTGGACGATCCCTACAGGAAAACACTTAGAGCAATTCTGGCAAAATCTGGAACTGAAAATACACTGATCGTCCCAGGACGATCCCAGATCGTCCTGGACGATACTGGAGCAGTTTGAAATATTACAATCTCCCCAACTCAGAAAAATGTCGTCCTCGACATTATCCAATCCAAACGCAGTCAAAACAAGTACGGGTACGACCGTCTCATATCAGACTCCTTTTCCCAAGTTGCTTCTCGTGCAGTCCGGTGCTTCCACTGGACTTTAACCATCGGAATCTCTTTATTTCTTAACTTGCGGACGTCGTACGCCAAAATCAACTCTGGCTCTTCCTTGTACGCCAGATTCTCCTGAATCTCAACCTCCTCAGCTGATATCTTCTTCCCATAGTCGGATACCCACTTCCTCAGAGTGGATACGTGAAACACATTATGCACATCAGGCATAGAATCAGAAAGTAATAACTTGTAAGCAACTTTTCCAATTCTTTCCAAAATCTCAAATGGTCCAACATACCTTGGACTAAGCTTGCTTACCTGACCAAATCTGCTCACACCTTTCATCGGGCTGACTTTGACATACACAAAGTCACCAACCTGAAACTCAACAAATCTGTGCTTCTGATTGTAATACTTCTGCTGTCGATCTTGAGCGGCTTTCAATCTTTCTCTTATCAAATGAATCTTCTGAGCAGTTTCATCAGCAAAAGTGGCCCCCAAAGCCTGTCTATCTCCGACCTCCGTCAGAGTCAAAGGAGTACGGCACTTCCTGCCATACAAAGCCTCGTACGGTGCCATACCGATACTGGATTGAAAACTGTTGTTATAGGCAAACTCAATCAGTGGGATATGATCTTCCCAGCTTCCGCTAAAGTCCAGAACACAAAGCCTCAACAGATCTTCCAATACCTGAATAGTCCTCTCAGACTGTCCGTCGGTCTGAGGATGAAAGGCTGTACTGAAATGCAGTTTCGTACCCAAGCCTTGCTGAATGCCCTTCCAAAGTCTGGAAGTAAAGCGTCCATCTCGATCAGATACAATCACGCGAGGCACACCGTGCAATCTGACTATCTCTTTCACATATATCTGTGCCAAGCGTTCAACTGAATCCGTCTGTCTGATCGGAAGAAAATGGGCTGACTTCGTCAATCGATCCACAACTACCCAAATAGCATCGTGTCCTTGTCGTGAACGAGGAAAACCCATCGCAAAATCCATCGTTACCTCCTCCCATTTCCACTCAGGGATAGGCAACGACTGCAACAGTCCACCTGGTCGCTGATGCTCTGCCTTCACCAACTGACAGGCTTCGCATCTCGACACAAACTCTGCCACATCCTTCTTCATCCCAGGCCACCAGAACAAAAGCTTCATATCAGCGTACATCTTACCACTGCCTGGATGAACAGTGTAGCCTGAATGATGAGATTCATACAGAATCTCCCGCCTCAGATCTCCAAACACAGGTACCCACAACCTGTTCTTACAGAAAATAGCACCAGAATCAGAAATTCGAAGTTCAGGAGTCTTACCAGATCCAATCTGAGCTATCAACTTCGAATAATCAGAATCTGACTTCTGGGCTTCTTGAATCCTTGCTTCCAAAGAAGACTGAATACTCATCTGAGCCAACTCCAAATCACTGGAGGAAATCACCTCCAACTGCAATCGCTCCATGTCTCGAATCAGAAAGTCATCACAGGTAAGCTGAATACCTGAGAATCCAGAAGACTTCCTGCTCAAAGCATCTGCTACCACATTCGCCTTCCCAGGCTGATACTGAATAGTCAGGTCATAGTCCTTGATCAACTCGAGCCACCGCCTCTGTCTCAGATTCAGATCCTTCTGAGTAAAAATGTACTTCAGGCTCTTATGATCAGTAAACATCTCACATGTGACGCCATACAGGTAATGACGCCAAATCTTCAAAGCAAAAACAACTGCAGCTAACTCCAAATCATGTGTCGGGTAATTCTTCTCATGTGGTTTCAACTGTCTCGAAGCATAAGCAATTACCTGACCATGCTGCATCAGAACACATCCCAGTCCTTTCAGTGAAGCATCACTGAACACCTGAAAACCTTCCGTACCTGACGAAAGAGCTAACACTGGAGCTGAAGTCAAACAATCCTTCAATCGCTGAAAACTAGCTTCACACTCCGGTGTCCAAACAAAAGGAACTGACTTCTGAGTCAGTCTCGTCAGAGGAGTCGAAATCTGTGAAAATCCTTTCACAAATTTCCTGTAATACCCGGCCATGCCCAAGAAACTACGTACCTCAAATACCGTAGTCGGCCTTGGCCAATCAGCAACCGCCTGAATCTTCTGGGATCCACAGAAATACCTTCTCCGCTAATCACATGCCCCAGAAATGAAATGCTCTTCAGCCAGAATTCGCACTTGGAGAACTTGGCATACAGCTGATGCCTCCTCAGAGTCTCCAACACAATCCTCAAATGTCTGGCATGTTCATCCTCAGAAGCAGAATATACCAGAATATCGTCGATGAAGACGATCACAAACTGATCCAAATACTCCCTGAATACTCGGTTCATCAGATCCATGAAAATCGCAGGCGCATTGGTTACCCCAAAAGGCATAACCAAAAACTCGTAGTGCCCGTACCGAGTACTGAAAGCTGTCTTCACCACATCAGATTCCTTCACCTTCACCTGATAATATCCGGATCGCAAATCGATCTTCGAAAACACCGAAGATCCGGAAAGCTGATCAAACAAGTCGTCTATCCGAGGCAAAGGATACTTGTTCTTGATCGTGGCCTTGTTCAAATCTCTGTAATCAATACACATACGGAGTGTACCGTCCTTCTTCTTCACAAACAGAACAGGTGCTCCCCAAGGAGAAACACTAGGACGTACAAACCCTCTGTCAACCAACTCCTGAAGCTGAACTTTCAACTCAGAAAGTTCTTTCGGTGCCATCCTGTAAGGAGCTTTCGATATAGGAGCTGTACCCGAAAAAACATCGATAGAGAACTCCACATCTCTATCCGGAGGTAAACCAACCAACTCCTCAGGAAAAACATCCACAAACTCCCGTACCACAGGGATCTCAGAAACAGAACCAACCTCTAGGTTCAGATCCCGCACCGAAGCCAAAAATACTGGATATCCTTTCTTCCACATTCTGCTCACCTCTAACGCAGAAATCAGACTGGAGAGAACACCTCGTAATCCCTGAAATACAACTCTCTCTCCAGCCACAAGCAAACTCACTTGCTTCTTCAGACAGTCAATCTGAGCCTCATACTGACTCAGCCAATCCATTCCCAGAATTACATCATACGAAGAAATCGGCAATCGAATCAAACTCGATTTCCACTTCTTGCCAGAAATCTCGATCTCACACAAACAAAACTGTCGAGCAATCAATGGATTCCCAGCCGGTAAAATCACAGACAAAGAAACCGGTAAAACCATTGAATCCAAATGTAAAAGCTCAAAACAATGCTCGGACAGAAAAGAATGACTCGCTCCAGAGTCAAACAAAACACGACAGGGCTGATCAGAAATGTAAACCGTACCTGTCACAACATCCGGAGCATCACGAGCCTCCTGCTGACTCAAACTGTAAACTCGTGGCTGAACTGGAACAGGAGCTGAAGCAACAGAACTACTCTGCTCCCGCTGAATCGTAGGTGGTCTCCGTGGTGCAGAACTAAAACCACCACCTCTACCAGTAAATCCCTCAGGGCGTGGAGGAACAGTCCTCGGTCTTCCTGCTGCTGAACCAACAGGTCTGACGAAGCCCTCAGATCGCTGCTCAAATCCCATCTGTGGACATTCTGCAATCCTATGTCCCGGCTGACCACATCTGAAACAAAGACCAGCTATCCTGTAGCACTGGCTATGGTGTCGCCGTCCACAACTCTGGCACACAGGTGCCGAACTGACAGATCCAGAACCAGTCGTACTGGTAGCAGTACCAGACGATCCTTCGCTCCTTCTGGAATCTCCAGATCCAGAACCAGGAACAAATCTCCTCTTCCCAGAGGAACCACTGCCAGAAGTATCACCTCCAAACCTCTTCCTACTCACAGTCCACCGCTGCTGAGTAGCCGTCATGTCGTTCTCAATCAGACGAGCTCGCTCCACAAGCTCAGAGAAATCAGTAATCCGGAACGGTATCAAAGGCTGCCTTAAAGTGTCTCGTAAGCCTCTCAGAAATCGGTAACACCTCTCAGCAGAAGTGCTGACTAGCTGCGGAGCGTACCTGGCTAATGCAGTAAACTCAGCCTCGTACTGCATCACCATCTTGCTCCCCTGAACCAGCCTCAGAAAACTCTCCTGCATCTGCTGTCGTGCAGAAGGGGGAACAAACCAATCTCTGAACACTTCAGTGAACTCTTCCCAAGTGATCAAAGAGTTCAATCTGCCCTGAAATCTGGCTGCCTGCTGGCCATCCCACCAGTGCTCAGCCTCTCCGTCTAACAGAAAAACAGCCAACGGAACCTTCCTGTCTGCAGGACACTGCATCCCGTCAAAAGTCTTTTCTAATCTCCTCAGCCACTCCTCAGCTGCTCTGGGCTCAACAGCGCCCTCAAATCTCGGAGGCTTCAACCTCAAAAATAACTGCAGGTGTCGATCGATGTCCTCAGATCTAACAGTAGAAGCTCTGCTCTGAGTCTCGCTCATCATCTGAGCAACAAGTGACGCAAACTGTGAAAGCATATCAGCACCGACCACTGGGGCTGTACTCCCCACTGGTGCTGCCTGATCTGCACTCTGACCGTCTGTCATGTCTGGGTCTGGCTGATCCATACAGAAAAATCCAGAAAATCTGGAAAACTAACACAAAAACAACACAAAAACAACACAATAAAAAGCCAAACGACCCAAAACTACCTCCCAGACAGACTTACTGATCACTTCCTAGAGCTCTGTTTTACAATTCAACCAGTTTCCAAAACCAGTGCTCTGATACCACAAAAGCTTGTCACGACCCGACCCGACGGGGACGGATCCCGCCCGAGCCGGATCGCGACGAGCGCGCTTACTAAACTTGCTTATCCAGGATCTGGCTTTGGATTAGGTTACTGAACTGATCTTCCAAATTCTTAACTCAACAGAAACACACAGAACAACAGAGCTACTAAAAACATCAAATGCAGCGGAACAAAACATCTATCATTTCATCTCCTCAAAAATAATCATCTACAGAACAGTGCATGGCTTTCGACAGAAAGAAAAACAGAACAGAAAAGCCATGACTGTACAAAAATCAAAAGTACAAAAGTACCTAATCGGATCAAACTCTGAAACTAATCCTGGACCTCCTTGCCCTTCCCAGAACCTGAAAACCACCAGAAAGCAAGGGTGAGCTCAACAGCTCAGCAAAGCAACAAACCACCAATCTGAATTCTCAGAAACCAAAACCAAACTCATCAGACAGAAATCAGATCAGAAATCGGAACAAAATCGGAAATCAGAACTTATACGGACAGATATCAAATCAGAATCAGAATCGTACAGATCAGATCACAGAACAGAATAAACTCAGCACATATCAGAATCATACAGAAATCAGAATCAGATAATAGCGGATATCAGATATTTAATTCATAGCTAAATGTGCCCCCGGCACCAGGATAATAGCTGAGTAATTAATAGCTAAACTAAACTGAACAGAATCACTACGGATTCTAACCCTTATGTCTCCCTTGTGCTCACGGCACCAAAAATTCGCTGAATAATTAATAGCTAAGCTAAATGTGCTCACGGCACCTGAATAATAGAATTCACGGATCCGGAATATAACTGATATTTCTCCAACTTGAGCTCATCTAAAATTTCCCGTTTCACTAACTGAATCTCATAGGATCCAGGCCCCTTATAGCTCCCTTTTATAGCTTATACACATAGCATTTCAATTCAGAAGAAATCCGGACAATTCAGAAATTACCCAAAAATCGGGCAGCACAACGGCAGTATACAGAATTTACACAAAAATTCCTGCAAAGAAAATTTACCGAATTCGCACAGAACATAGATAACCACATTCCAGAACATTTATTCTACTACACAGATAATTTCCAATTTCACAGAAAAATCCGGTCGACTAAAAACACAGTCGAATCAAAAACACCCGGACGAAAATCTTCAAAATATAGTCAAAACGTGCACACCCGGCACGACAACGATATACAGAAACTTGCGCGGTAAAAACTGAACCAATCAAAAGATACGGACGAAAAATCGTAACGAAAACGAAATCCGGACAGAAAAATACCGCCAACCGCGACGGAACTGAAAATTGAGAAAGACGGAATGTGCCTTACCTCGAGCACAGCAAAATCCTCAACAGTCACTTCGCTCGAAAACGGCTCCGCGTCTTCCCGAAATCAACTTTTCCAAATTCCTCTTTTTCTCTCTCCTCAGACGAAAAATCAGATATTTTTATTTTAATTTTTCTCTCTCTTCAAATGAGCTGATTTGCCTTAAATCTTCTTCAGATCGGCCTGGCCGATCGTCCAGATCGGCCTGGACGATCAGACCAAAATCCCATCGTCCAGGGACGATTTTTCAGGACGATGTTTACTATTCATAGGCGATAAAAACCCCTACTCACTGACTTGTGCCATCCACTGATCGTCCCGGGACGATACCTCGATCGGCCTGGACGATCCCTACAGGAAAACACTTAGAGCAATTCTGGCAAAATCTGGAACTGAAAATACACTGATCGTCCCAGGACGATCCCAGATCGTCCTGGACGATACTGGAGCAGTTTGAAATATTACAATAAAACACCAACGAAAGCCACTCCTTATTCATTGGTATTCGGTGTTGAAGCCGTATTACCCTTGGAGATCGAACTGCCGTCACTTCGGGTAGCAATTCAGAACGATCTCACTCAAGAGCAAAATACCCGTCTCAAAATGGAAGAGCTTGATGCACTCGATGAACTCAGGTTACAAGCTCAACAAAACATAGAAATCTACCGAGGAAGAATGACAAAGTCCTTTGATCGAATGGTGCGTCCTCGATCATTTCAAGAAGGGGAATTGGTCCTGGTGCTGAGAAGACCAATCATTCCACACCGAAAAATTGGTGGCAAATTCGTATCCAATTGGGAAGGTCCCTTTGTCATCGAGAAGGTGTACCAAGGAGGAGCATATCAGTTGATCGATCTGAACGGTCAGAGGCCTATGCCGCCAATCAACGGTCGACACCTAAAGAAATATCACGCATGAAAATTCCATATCTGATGTATTTTGTGATAATCAAAATTTTATATGCATATTTATTAATGCATGATTGCTCATATTTTGAAATTCTCTTGTATAGCAAGAACGCATTTCAAAATCCCCCATCAGACTGGGGGCATTTTAAATATTTATTTGGGTCGACATCGCGCTGCGTGCCGAGATCCCCAAATAAATATTTAAAATCTCAAAGATATAAAGTCTATCCAAAATGTCCCTACGAGACAGGGGGCATTTTAAATATTCATTTGGGTCGACATCGTGCTATACGCCGAGATCCCCAAATGAATATTTAAAATTTTATATTCCAAATCTATTCCATTCTGAAATGTCTCTACAAGACAGGGGGCATTTTAAATATTTATTCGGGTCGACATCGCGCTGCATGCCGAGATCCCCGAATAAATATTTAAAATTATCAATTCAAATATTCTTTCATGCTAAAGAATACAAATATTTGTTTTCCAAAGTATATGCAGGTGATCTTTCAAAAGTTAGAGACATCGTCTTCTCCAACAAACCAAGACTCAAAGGTCAAGAAAGAGACTTTTGTGGCTACACACTCCTACAAAATTGAGCCGAAGAAGCTTGAAGTCTTTCGACAGCCTGAAGCTTAAGGTTCGAATGAGTGTAAAAGGTCGGATCCAACAAGCCCAAATATGGCCGGATCGCTGGCAGCTCCGTCCACTCAACAAGCCATAAGAAAGGCCGTAGTAGCGGAACCCCCACTTCGTCAACCCGTTAGTAAGGACTGTAGGAAGCACGAAGGCAGATTTGACTCGACCAGTTCAAGTGATCGTAGTCTACAAAATTCTCCCCAAATGACTGGAGAATCAAAGTTCCAGTGGAAGGATGAGTCTCGAACGACTACCAAATGTTCGTAGGCTCCAAAATCTTCAACCATAAAGGAAGACTCCAAATCTGTCAACTTCAGCAAAATCAGCATTGTGGAGCGCAATTCCCATAGCTCAAGTCTGAAGCCTGAATGGGTGTAAGAGGTCGGATCCAACAAGCCCAAATATGGCCGGATCGCTGGCAGCTCCATCTACTCAACAAGCCATAAGAAAGGCCGCAGTAGAGGAACCCCCATCTCAGCAACCAGAGGACGAAGAGCTGTCAAATCCCAGCTCTCCCGATCTGATGAACTCAAGTGATCAGATTAAAGTCTTCTCACGTGGTTAAGGATCAAGATACTACCTACGTTCGGTACTATCAACTAAATCCAAAACCTGAAAATCCTTCAACAAATCCGTAAAGCACAAAGCGAGGATCGAAGGAATTTTTTCTTCAACAAGTCCGCCAAAGCACAAAGCAAAGGACCGAAGAAAATTATCCCACAATTCACACAAAGCCCAAGGCTGAACTAAGTGGAATATGTCATCAAAAAGTCCGTTATGCTTAAAGCTTAGGACCGATGACTCTTTGCCACTGACCTAGTACAAACCTAAGGGTTTAGGTCACTGGCATCTACCCCTTCATCAAGCCCGCCAAAGCTAGAAGCAAAGGGCAGAAGGTGTACAAATTTTCTGACAAGTCACCAAAGACAAATCAGACAATCCTTCACCTAGTCCACAGCACAAAGCATAGGACAAAAGGATCAAAATCTCAGGACTCTGGCCAAGGCCGCAGCACCCTGGATGACATCTACAAATGTCCCTAAAGGCTGGGGGCATTTTAAATATTTATTTGGGTCGACATCGCTCTGCATGCCGAGATCTCCAAATAAATATTTAAAATTTCATCAAAATACAACCAGATGATAGAAGAATCTTGAGCAGATAATATCCACTAGCATCGATCTACAAAGACATGATATCAACCTTCCATGAACATGTCTAAAAGAGCAGTGGAGAAAGAAAAATCTTAGTGTGACATCCAAACAAAATTTTGAAGATTCACTAAATGAACATCCTAGTGTGACATCCAAATAAAATTTTGGAGATCCACTAAAAAAAAAATCCCAGTGTGACATACAAACAAGCTTTTTGAGATCCAGTAAATAAAAATTTTAGTGTGACATCCAAAGGAGCTCTTAGAGATCTACAACCTTAGCGTAACACCCGAACAGACTCTCGGAGATCTGCAAAATGAAACCCTTGGTGTGACATCCAGAATAAATATTTGGAGATCCACAAGGTTGATCAACATACAACAAACGTGGTTCGCTCTAGACGCGTACCACATTTGTTGGGGGGCATTTGTTGACACCTATACCTCAAACCACACGAGAAAGGACACAAACTGATGAATAAAGCGATATGAGCCTTAGCGCCACACGTCACTTGAAGGATCAAACGACCTCCGATTGCCAAATAGATGGTATCGTTGCTATCAGGACGTCGAATTCTGCTAGGTTGAAGCCCGTCGCAATTGAATCGGATGAGATTGGTTAAAAGGGACGACCGACACCCAAAATTAAAATACGAGACTGATCAAACAATCCTGGATCAACGAATAGACTTCATCGTTGCATCCGGAATGTTGCCAACTTATGAAAATTGCATTTTGTTTATTCCATTTGGAGTATCTAGATTGGTAGGACAAATCCCAATGTAATGCAAAGATGCGCATATCGAGAAATCAAGGCCTCGAAGATGCTCGGACGACATCCGATCGACAAACGGACAGCGCCATTGCGTCCGGAATGTCGTCGACATTCAGAATAAACATTTTATTTAATAAATTTGGATCGTCTGAGATGGTGGCGAATTTCTAAACAGTTCAAATATGATATAAAGGCCTGCGTTACGATGGAAACGAGGCCTCGAAGATGCTCGGACGACGTCCGATCGATAAACCGACAGCGCCATTGCATCCGGAACATCGTTGACATTCAGAATATATATTTTATTTAATAAATTTGGATCATCCGAGATGGTGGTGAATTTCTAGGCGATGCAAATATGATATAAAGGCCTGCGTTACGACGGAAACGAGGCTTCAAAGATGCTCGGATGACATCCGATCGACAAACGGACAGTGCTATTGCGTCCGGAACGTCGTCGGCATTAAGAGTCTATATTTTATTTGATCAAATTGGATCGTTTGATGTGGTGTCGCAAATTTCAAAGTCGATCCAAATATGATGCAAAGACACGTGTTACGATGGAAATTAGCCTCGTCGGAGACGACACGATGTCGGATCGACAAACGGACAGCGCCATTGCGTCCGGAACGTCGTCGGCATTAAGAGTCTACATTTTATTTGATCAAATTGAATCGTTTGATATGGTGTCGCAAATTTCAAAGGCAATCCAAATATGATGCGAATGCGCGCATATCGAGAAAAATTGCCTCTACGGAGATGAAACATCGTCGGATCAACAAACGAATAAATCCATTGCGTCCAAAACATTATTATCCTCTGAAAACTGCATTTTTTTTATTTAATTTGAAGTATCCATATTGGTGGAATGGATCCCGAGGCAATAACATAATATTCGAGAAAAGTCAGCCTCACTACTGTCCAAATGATGTCTGTTTGCGAAACAGATTTTTCCATTGCGATCAGAATAACACAAATACTTAAGAACTATATTTCTAGATTCAATTTGGATCATCCGAGATGGTGGCATGAATCTCGAGGCAAAACATGCATACAGAGGAAAGAGGTCTCGAGGTTGCCCAAATGATGTCCGATCACAAAACGGACTGCGTCGTTGGGTCCGGAACACCGTCAATATTATGAATGCAGTGCCAATTTGTTCGAATGAGGTTTTGCGCACAAATCGAGACAACGAGCATTTCGAAGGAAATAAGTCTCGTCGCCACCCAAACGATGTCCGATCATAAAACGGACTGCGTCGTTGCGATCGGGACATTAGTAATACCATAAATGCACTACCCATTTATCTAATGTCTATGTTCGACAAATTCAGCACGCTAAACGAGGTGATTACACATACTTCAAGCCGAAATGCACAAAAATCAAAGTCATATTCAGTCATATTCATTGATAATCGTGTTACTATCAGCTTTCATTGCTTATAATAGTATGTTATTATTATCTCTGCCAATGAATTTAACCTAAACTAGCAAGTCAAACAAAAATCTCAAATACGAATTAATGCTCTTACCTCGTTGAAACAAAATCCTGTGCAAATCTCTGCTATGAATCCCTTAAATCCCGCTGAGGCTTGCGATCACTTGTCCCGTAAAAATCTGACTGAGAACCTTGGATGGACGTGGCTTGCCTTGCTAAACATAAGATCTCCTCGTTTTAAAAGAAAGGGATGGGAACAGAGCAAAAAAAGATATAGTGGGGTTCTTACTTCGTCTCCCAGGCAATTCCCTTTGCTCCCACACGACATCCCTCAATCTTCCTCTTCAAGAAACCGCACCAACACCTCTTCCTCAAGCAGTAGAAGCCCAACCTCTTCCTGTCGTTTGCACAGATTGGCTAAATCTCTTGTCCGGCCTTACCACCGGTAGTTGCGCCTCTACCCTTACCGGAACTCCACAGCAACAAGCAAATGAATGTCTGGCTCTCCCTCAAGCTCTGTCTAATGCCGACTACAGTAGATCCTTCTGCCTCTCTCTCCATCGAGACCTGCTTCTGATTCCAGATAGTTGAGGCCGATCCCCTGCTCCAAGCCGATCCACCTCTACAAGCAGAGATCTCCACACCACTTCCTAGCCTTGAACTCCACGTCTTAAACTCCCTTCCATTCTTCAGCCTTGTCTTCTTGCTGCAGTAGAATCCAAGCAACCACGTCATTTCCTTCAACTCCTCCACTTCTGCATGCAAGCATAATCAACGGACTTCCCCTCTCTAATTCCTATAGGAAATCTCAGAGCCCTTTTTTTTTCTCTGTTTCTTACCTCCACCATATCTCCTCTCCAGCAAACCGGATTGTCCAAATTTTCCACACTACTTCGTCTTTATTACATTCATTTTCATGTGAGTTCATTTACCTTAAAAAAAGAAGTTGCTGTAAGATTCATATGCCTTTATTAGCACTATAGTCATCTAAGTTAATTTTTTTTAACTATGAGTGCTGTAGTTATTTGAGTTACTATTTCTAACTATTAGTATTGCAGTTATCTAGAGTTGATATCTTTAATTATTTGTGCTGATTGGTCATTTATGTTATAGTTAATTAGGTTAATATTTTCAACTATTTGTTCCATAGTCAACTGAGCTGATGTTGTTAGTTATTTGTGTTATCTCTGTGGGCAAAGTTGAATACATGTGTACAAGCATATGTGTGTTTATTTAAGTGTTCATGCACATATTTTGTAAAAGAAAAAAAGAGAAGAAGACTTTCCAAAAAAAAGAGATTTCTCCAAAAAAAAAAAGGAGAGAGGTGTGGAGAGTTTCAAAAAAAAAAAAAGAGAAAAAAAAAGAGAAGAAAAGAAAATTTCAAAAAAAAAATATTTGTCTCGATTTTTGAATCGTTTCTCTCTCCCCTACCTCGGCATGCGTGTCGAGTCGGTGGTCTGCCCATGCACGCTTTTCTCTAGCGTGGTGGGAGGGGCAACCGGCGCGACACCTACGGCGAGGTAGGCGAGTGAGACTCGGTTCCAAATCCTATTCTCGACGTTAGTATCGAACCAGGAAACCAACTCATGCACGCTTTTCTCTAGCGTGGTGGGAAGGGAACCCGGTGCGGTGTCTACGACGAGACCGGGATATCCATAAGTACCCGCTCGCGGGGAAACAACTATTTTTTTTTATTGTTTACCATAAGTACCCGCTTGCGGGGAAACCACTGCTTCTCTTTTGCAACAGGTACTGAAGACCCATGCACGCCTTTCTCTGGCGTGGTGGGGGAACAAAATTTCATGGCCGCGGTGTCCTCGTCCGAGGGCACCTACCGTGCACGCTTTTCTCTAGCGTGGCGGGAGGCCCAGTTTTCCGTAGTTTTCCCCTAAACGGGGGAGACGCCGGGAGGCTGCCGAAATTTTCATTGAAATTTGGGACTTGGACAAATTTTGGAACCTAATTTGGATAACTTGAGCATGCAATCAAGACTTAAAAAAAAAATAACAATAATTGAAATGAACATTGGAACAAAGTGTAAGAGGACTCAATTTGGGATTGTATAGAACTTGGACTTGAACTCAGACTCAGACTTGGACAAATATTTAACATCGTTTGGACAACATGGGACTTGAACAGAAGAGGCTCATATTGGGCCTGAACTTGTTTTGGACACTAATTTGAATATCAAATGAGCAAGATTTGGAATCAAATCTAAATTGGATTCAAATGATATTGCTCTTAACTTGAGTAAATATTTAATCAAATGATATAATGATTGATTTGAACCATAATTCTAAGCTTTCAAAATGAGAAATATCATTTCAATTTGAAAGTGAATAATAAATGATCTTGTGGAAAATATTGAAATTAAATCTCAAACATACAAGCATGAGACTCATGAAGGAGGAAATCCAAGCATATTTTACTTGGAAGAATCAATCAATAACTAATGAATAAAGTATAATTCATGCATAGTTGGATTACAAGCTTCAATATAGAGTATCTTTGTGGACAACAATAATGAACTTGCAATCATCATTCATTCATAAATGAAATTTGAAACTCATACAATTTATTGAGATAGTTACAAGGGTATATGTTTGATTGCAAGCATATATCAATGAGAAAATCCATCTTGCAAGTTATGGACTACTTTCAAAAGCAATGAGAGACTTATGATTCCTACATCTCATTCCAACCAATGCATTTGCAATTAAAATATGAAGCTCTCAAATGAATGTGGAAGAACCTTCATGTTAATTAGAATGCAAATATCACTAAAATTGCCTATAAATGAGGAGTGATTGCAAGCAATGTTAGAGAATGAATAAATTCTATAGTTCTCATTCATAAGTGTTGACCACACAAGTAAGAATCAACGGATGAATGTAATGGCATGATTGTAATTTGTTATACAAGACTTCCAATTGATATTAAGAGATTATTATTTCAATTGGAAGACAAATGTTATTGAGCAAACTTATCACACATGATTTAAACCATCTTCATATGGTAGCAAAATATTTGTATCATTCATATGGAAGAGATAGTGATCCAATGGCATAGCACACTGAAAAAAGTCACGAAGAATATGATTGGTACTGGCTAGCTCATAACTAATAAAGACTAGTATGACGACTTCGACAAGTTTCAAGTAACTTGCAAAATGTACAGAATACGTTACCTATGAGTGATGACAATTCACCAAAGTGAATGCTAAATCATTCCTATAGTCGATAACCACTTAGCATTAGTCAAGTATATTAGCCTTCTACAAGCAAAAAATAAAAGATCTGCAACACATATCAGCTCTCTACAAAGAAAAATATATGTGTCAAATGCCACTTTGGGAAGATGCAGAAAGACTTCAGTAAATGCAGTATCCTGAAGTCAATTTCAGTCTATGAAGGAATACATCTACCTGTCCAATTATAACAATGACGGATGAATTACATGAGCCAAACAACTACAACGAATATAAGCATCTACGAACCAAGGCAGGAGATTAGTTAGTGCACTATGACCCGCCTACGAAAATCAACAAGTAGTGCACGACAGTCTACCTGTAAGAAGCAGTGATCAATTCTATCCAGAAGCTGCTACGCCACCGGATCTGCAACTTTCGTACAAGCAGACAGAAGGCGTCTACAATTATTTCAAAGTACCCCTGCACGTGCACTATAAATTGTATACACACAGGTACACTAAAAGGGATAAAAATAATTATGAAACCCGCATGGGCCCCGGCGAGCGTGTTATTGGTACACACGTGACGTCTAGGGATGCTGCGCGGGTTGACAAGTGAATTCAGGCTCGAACCGATCCTCCTATACAGATTAATAGGAGTCGACAATGTTCGAACCAACAAATAAATATGTGGCCGTGGTGACCAGAATATTTATGTTAATACATTCATATTAGGCCTTCAATTCCTAAAATCAAAAGAATTCACTTTCAAGTGTACAAAACTTACGAAACTCGATCCTCTGTCTACAGCCCGACAGAGTTGACAGGGTTCAATCCATAAAGAGGAATGACCCCAAACACCCCGATGATGGCCGTGTTGAATGAACATCTCAACCGGAGGGGTTCCCAAATAGTTTCCAATGCCGTTCCAAATATCCAAAAATCCCAGAAAACTCCAAAAAAAAATCCAGAAAATTCTCAAAAATCCCAAAAATATTTAAAATTGAAATAAATCCATCAACGCAGTTAAAGCAAAATCCATCCGCCCTCCGCAACAGTTTGTCGGGGAGGACAAATTAAAATTTATCTCAGCTCACAAAAGAGCTAAATGCCTAGTCAAAAATATTACTAGGATTCATTCTCAAAAAGTCTCTTGCCAGTAAGGGCGTGGTACGTGTCCTCTAACCGGCAGTTTCGCCGCCAAATGGCACTGCAGGTAAACGGTTATGACCCGGGGCCCTCTGAACCGAGTGGTTTTACCGCCAAATGGCACCACAGATAGCGGTTATGGCCAGAGCCAATACGCTCCTTAATGGCGTTAAATCCTTGAGATATGAATCAATAGGATATGATCGATAGGGCACAAAGCCCTCTGTCAGCTAAGGTGGATTCAAATTTGTCCCCTTAGACAAACATTCAACCCCGGTCTACAAGGTCCCCTTGGACGAAGCAACCCATGGCTGCCGACAAGGATCCTTCTGTCAGGTTGGGTCGACTACCTCCTCTGACTAAGTAGACCAGGGACCACGATGGCCCGGGACGACGGAACCATGGGATCTTGATCGGGTCTATCATCCATTCCCCCACCATCCGCTTTAAGTGCACGATGGTGAAATTTCTATTTTAAATATCAAATATTCTAAACTTTTCAAACCTTGCCAAATTCCCAAATCCAAATCCAATTTCTACCAATATCAAAATCCATTGCTGCTACTATATGCCAGATATATGTATTTCTATACGTATCTGATTGACGACTAGCCTTAATCGAAAGTTCTCTCTCGTGATCGGGAGGGGTAATTAACTATAGGGGCTTGCGCCTATAGGAAACCAGAACTCAGATCATAAAGTCCTCGCAAAATGAGGGCGAAATCTCTGGGTAGTGTCTTATCTACAAACCCATCTGCCTTCCAAAATTTACCCCGGAACTTAGTTCGTTAAAACTCCCTCGCCGAATAAGAAAAGCGAGCGGAGGCCGGGGCCGAGTTTTCGGAGCCCACAGCCGTTGCTCCGCCGGACCACCACTTAAGCCCCTCACCTCCGCCGGACCACCGCCTGACGCTGTTACTCCATCGGACCACCACTTGAGGCCCTCACCTCCGCCGGAGCATCTCCTGACGCCGTTACTCCTCCGGACACCATCTGAGGCCCATACTTCTGCTGGGCCATCATCTGACGCCCAGAGTTCTACCAGAGTACAGCCCTACCAACAACAATCTTTCTAACCCCAGTCTCCTGCCGACTACGGTCCTTCTGACCTCCATCGCCAACTATGGTCCTTCCGACCTCTATCAACAAACAACGGTCTTTATGACCTTAGTCTCCTACAGACTACGATCCTTCTAACCTCCGTCGCCTACTATGGTCGTTCCGACCTCCATCAACAGACAATGGTCTTTTTGACCCCGGTCTCCTACCGACTACGGTCCTTCCGACCTCCGTCGCCTACTATGGTCGTTCCGACCTCCATCAACATACAACTGTCTTTCAGACCCCGGTCTTCTGCCGACTACGATCCTTCCGACCTCCGTCGCCTACAATGGTCCTTCCGACCTCCATTACCAGACAACGAACTTTCTGACCCCGGTCTTCTACCGATTACGGTCCTTCCGACCTCCATCATCGACAATGGCCCTTCCAACAAAATAAACATGCCGATGTTCATTGTTGTAACTCCCACCATGTAATGCGCTCTATATGACGTATATTTGTAACATCAAGCCAAGGTCTTCTCCCTGAGAAGGGCCTCATTTATAATAAACTACAAATACTAGTGGATTCATTAAAATTGGGCTAGGCTCCGTGGTTTTTCTCCCTTTTTAGGAGTTTTCCACGTAAAAACTCTGGTATCACTTAAGAATGTTACACCCTCTCACTTATCTGATTGTGTGCTGGATCTTCGTACAATGCTAAGAAGTTAAACTATATATTTCTCTTCCGCCGCTAATACTCCAGGACGCAACATAAGTATTACCTAGATTGTGATAGAAACTCCTCTTAACCCATCAAGATAGCTTTTGTACTATCCTCTCAAGACACTCCAAACTTCTTTCTTAATTCTTGAATGTGATTTCAATCACTTCTCTGATATCTAATATAATTTTTGCATTGCTCATTTGTGACCTCAATATCAAATTTCTCTTTTAATTTTCCAGTAACATCTTGATAAATAGTAAATTTGAAGCCATTAGCACTTCTCATGTTAGCATCGACATATTAATGAATATTTATAATGTAAAATAAAATATTATTATAGTGATTAATGTTGTTATATCTTTCTAGAGAAAATTGTGGCTGGAAGAAGAAGGATCACGATTCAAAATACTTCTTTAAATATGCAAATAAATAAGTTGAACAGTAACGCTCTAATGAAGCAACTCTAACAAAACTCTACCTCACACGAAGAAACAACGATGGGTTCTATGCAAATTGAGAAGAAACGAAGGTTCCCACAACAATGGAGGAATAAACGTGGGCGTGGAACCAACTTCTTTCTCTTGTCCGCGCTTGTGAATTCCTTTTTCGCTCGAATTGGGCGGTTCTAGATTAAGGAAGACTTGTTTTTTTGGCGAGTTCAACATGATAGATTGACAAGTCTACTTAGGGGTGCAAATGAGTCGAGTCGAATTCGAATTGTAACAAACTCGAGCTCGACCCTTTCCTCAAAATAGCAGCTCGACTCCAACTCGAGCTCAAGTCAAGCCCATAGAACTAGATCTAGCTCGACTCATCTATTTTTACTCAAGCTCGAGAGCTCGACTCGATATGAAACCGACGAAGCAAACGTCGAGCAGAGTAATTATTGCGTCCGGACAAAAAATCAAAAATACAAACGTATACCGAGCAATATCAAATTTCTGGTGACATAGCGCGTGATTATTGATCTCTGAATGATGACTTAACATAATAATTGCTCCGTCGAGCAAGAGCAAAGTTCAGCGGATGAAGATCGAGGCCAGATATCTTGGCTGTCGAGGAAAAGCGAAGTTCCCTGTGCTTGACGTTGACTCATCTCAAATAAAAAGACAAATGATGGAGGAGAAATAATGGAAGTTGTACAATTTTGGAAATTATGCTTTTTCACTTTTCTCACCTGTGCACTAATTATTCTTATTTTTTTCTTTTAAAAATGATACGAGTGTACTATAGTACAAGGTTCTGAAAATCGGATCGGACAACGAACCAGAAGAAGGAGAGGTTTACGGTTCAACCGGTTCGATCGGTCGAATCGGGATCGAACCGGATGACGTAATAAATAATATTATTATTATAAATGTTTAATAAAAAATTATTAGATGTGAAAAACATATAAATTTATTACTATATTTTAATAATCATATAACGTAATATAGAAAGATAATAATCATATAATTTAATATAAATTATTACTAATTTATATTACATATTTAAATTTAATTTATAAATAAATTATTTAAAAATTCACAAATATAAAATTATAAATATAATATAATTAAATATTTTAATAAAAAATTATTTCATTTAGAAACATAAAAAAATTTTAGAGGTGAAAAACAAATAAATTTTTAGAGCTATTAATAAAAATCCAAATAAAAATATAAAAAAACAAATAGATAAAAAATATAAAAAATAAAGATTATCAATTAAAAAAATAAATATTATCAACTAAAAAAATAAAATTGATTCATATTATTAAAATTAATTTTCAAATCATTAAAAAAAAAGTTGTATGGTGTGAATATGAAACTAAAGATGGCTCTTTCCTTTGTATGTTTAGTCCCACATCCCTTAGAAGTCTTATTTTGTATATTGTATATAGCTTCTTGCTTTCTCCCATAGCAAGAGCTCTTAAGATATCATGAAGACATGCCATTGATGAAATAATAATATTATTATCTTTAATTTAATTTAAGAGTTTTATAATAATATTTATATTAATTATTATTAAGTTTAATATTTATTTAACAAATATTATTCAAAAAACTTGAACCGTCCGAAAAAATCGGGACCGATTCGCCGGTTTACCGGTTGAACCGGCGGTTCATCCCAAAACCGCCTGGTTTAATGCAAGGGCGGTTTTCAGACTGGACCGAACCGGTCCTCAAACCGGTTCACGGTTGAACCGGTTGGACCGGCCGGTCCGGTCCGATTTTTAAAGCACTGCTAGTGTACAACTATATTTAATGTTTTTTTTAAATGTAGTTCATTTAATTTTTTCATTTCAAATGTCTCGCAAGCTAACGAGCCCAGTTTTGTCAAGTTTCAACTCGAGCTCTATTAATATATATGAGCTCGAGCTCATAGTCTGGTTAGTTCGACTTGCAATCTTGCAACGAATCGAATTCTAATCAAATCATGAACCAACTTGACTCATTTACACTTCTAACTAGGGTCCACCATTTACTTGAATTTAACCCATATAATTTTAGGTACATATATGTTATCCCCACTGTTTTGAAATCCAAACCAGACCGGCCAGTTCAACTGTGAACTGGTCTTGCGGCCGATCCAATCCAACTTCGGAATCGGCTTTACATCAGATTGAAGCGGGCGGTTGTGAACCATTGAATCGGTCCGGGTTGGAAAGAACCAACCAGTTTGTAAAAATATTTTATTTTTGTTTTAATTAAAATTTTAAAAAACATATTTTAGTTTATTAATTTTTTTTAAACTTTATAAAATAAGTTTATTAAATATTATGAATAATTTCACTATAATACATGCAAGTTATCTAAAATACCTCACATAATTTGTGTTTGTAAAAAGAGTGTACTTCTCACTTTATAAAGAGTTCAAGAAAACATTTTCAAACTACACCTATGATGTGGAACTAAAAAAAGTTGCATGAATAATTTAGAATGTGAATTTGGATTTATTTGGGCTAGTTGGGCTTCAAATTTTTGCTTAATTGGGCGACAAATTTAGATAATATGTATTATAAATTTTTTATAATTATATTATAATAATTATATTATAAAATATTAATATTATAAATTTATATATTATATTAAATATTATTCTTATAAATATATTAATTATAAATATATAAATATTTTATTTTTAAATGATATTTATAATTATAATTTTTTGTTATATATTTTTAAATTTATAAATATTATTAAATGGTCATATATTTAATTATTTATATTATATTAATGATCATAAATTTTTTTATATTATATTAAGTATTATTCTTATAAATATATTATTTTTAAATGATATTTATATGTATAAAATTTTATTATATATTTTAAAATTTTATAAATATTATTAAATGCTCATATACTTATATTATATGATTTTTTATTTTATTAATTTTTAAAAATATTATTATTTATTACGTCATCCAATTCGATCATGATTTAACCAGTCGAACTGTGAATCTCACTCTTCCAGTTCGTTGTCCGATTTTCAAAAGCTTGATTATCCCAATAATTTTGTTAATCATTATTATACCTTTTACAAAGCCTAGTAACAACAAACTTTGAAGCAATTAAAAAACAAACTCCATAGTGCTAGATATGAAATAATTTATTATAATACTTTTTTTTTTTTTTTTTGAATTTTTGGGGCAAAGCCGATCATTGAACTGAAAAAAGGTTACAAGTAAAACAAAACCTATAATCCAAGGTCTCAAACAAAAGGAGAAACATGGATTCAAAAAAAACCAAAATACAGAGCTGGAGAATAAAAACTCGAAGGACTCGAGCGCTCTGTGAATAACAAAATCAAGCGGGACAAATAACACAAGGGACTTCACAAGAGCGAAGCCCCTGGTTGCCGTGAAGACCGTCCAAGGGGCAGCTGCAAGAAGCAGCAGTCATCATTGTCCTTCCCAAAAATATCACCCAGGCAACATAACTAAGAGAATTCCCCGAAAAAAAACATAGTCATGGAGCCGAATTCTTCCATTTGGCAGTCTTTAATTGAATAGCTTTTTTAATTCTAGTAGTCATTGTAGCTTGACAATCATGAATATCACCAAAAATATGGTCATTTCTAGCTCTCCAGATATAATATATAGTGGCACAAGCAGCAAGCAGGTAATAGCAACGGATAAGCCCAGAGAAATTCTGATCTAGCACACTATCAAAAACTTGGTACATGTTTGGTTTCATCAGCAGATCGCCCAACCAGGGCAGCAAGTTCTTAACCACATTGAATGTAAAGTTGCATTCATAAAAAAGTGAATAGATTCACGTTCATTGTAGCAAAAGCAACAATTACCAGAAGTGACAATCCCACGAGAGGCTAAAACATCAGTTGTTTTTAAACCTTTTTTAAAAGCCATCCAGGCAAAGGCAGAAAAACGCAGAGAATATTTTTTATGCCAAATGAATTTGTACCAAGGAACAGAATTAAGAGTAGACTAAAAGGAGGAGAACACTTTAAAATTGGGACTTATGTTACCAAAACAGGAATTCGAATCCTCCAAATTATCAATATGAATGGCTTTAATTTTAGAAACAATCATCCCTCAAGGCACGGTGGAGTAACCCAGCACCCACCCGCAATAATATTAAAAACTTTCCAATCAAAATAAGGAGATAGGCTATTCAAAGATTGCATATCAGCCATCATATCCGCAATAGAGATCCCATCGCACCAATGATCCCAAATAAGAGACATGAAGCTATCAGAGCTAATAGTTAAATTGAAATTTTGCTTAGTAGTATTAGCAACCTTGCACAGAAATTTCCAATACTGAGAGCTCTTAATAGTCTTCAAATTCCACAATGATTGGTAAGAGTCACGCCACCACTGAAATAACATATTGCTAGAATTTAAAAATCTCCAAATGATCGAGCAAGAGAAACTGTAGTAAAGGCCATCAATAGAGGGGATACCCAGCCCACCTTTGGACTTGGGAGTGCAAGTGCCTTCCAGGAAATGATATGAAGTTTCCTAAGGCTGATGTCGCCAAAATACAGAAATCTAGAACAAATACGATTGATAATTTTTACAGCAGGTTTTAGGAATGATAGATCCACGGATCCAGTATGCTATGGTGTTAGAAATTATGAATTTGAGGTATTGAATTTTACCCGTAAAAGATAACAGTTTGGCCCTCCAACCATCCAGAGAGATAGAGATTTTATGAAGCAAAGGTTGGTAATCAGCAGTTTTCAATTTTTTGTAGTGTATGGCAGCCCAAGATACTTGATAGGGGAATGGGCCTGGTTGCTTTGGAGTATATCACATATTTGGGCAGCCTGGGAGGATGTTTTGGATATTAAAATAGTGCTCTTAATCGGATTTATTATAATACTGATCTCACATATGAGATAAGTCTGCATTCATTTATATCGATAGTACATAAAAAATATTAAATTATGCAAAAAATTTAAATTATTAAATAAGTTAAAAAGTAAACAATAAATTTTAGCTCCCTTTAGGCTTCATTTGGGGCGGCTTTTTTATTGCTTTCTGAAATGGAGTTTTAGTAAAAAAAAAAAAAAATTGTACTAAAACTCCGTTTCAGAAAGCAGTAAAAAAGCCGTCCCAAACGAAGCCTTAGTCTTATCAAGGAAGTGGCGGCCTGACTTTTTTTAAAATAGATATTTACATGCAAATGCATACGGACATTATATATCGTTTGGAATGACTTTTTTATTGCTTTCTAAAACGGAGTTTTAGTACAAATTTTTTTATTTTTGTACTAAAACTTCGAAATTTTTTATTTCTGTACTAAAACTATGTTTTAAAAAGCAATAAAAAAGCCGTCTCAAACGAAGCCTTAGGCTTCGTTTGGGACGGCTTTTTTACTGTTTTTTAAAACGGAGTTGTAGTACAAATTTTTTAATTTTTGTATTAAAACTCCGTTTTCAGAAGCAACAAAAAAGCCGTCCCAAACGAAGGCTTAGTCTAATCAAGGAAGTGGCGGTCTGACTTTTTTTAAAATAGATATTTACATACAAATGCATACAAACATTATATATCGGCTTCTTAGTTTATAGTCAAAATCATAATTATTTGGTAGCACTCAAGATTTGATTTAAATAGAATTTTATAAATTCACTAAATCGGAATTTCAAAATTCCTGAGAGGTCTAAATCTGAAAAATTATTTCATAATATTCATGATAAATCTTATTAAACTCCATGTGACTATATGGCTTTAGAGTGAATTTAATAGGGAGACTCTTCCTCTCAAGACAATGAATATCTTAAATCCGACAAAAAAAAAAAAAGGATTTCGAAAATCCGGAAGTTAGCACGAAAAGTCTAAATTTTCCATCTACAAGGGCATTCATTTGCATAAATCTTGCTACCAAACAGCCCCTTAGAGTGGGGGAGATTATTCTGTGTGGATGCCGGATGTGAGAACCATCTGGTTCCGCGCTCGGTATCGAGCGGTACCAAACGCTCTGTACCAAGCGTGATACGTTTTTTTGGGACAACGTGACATATTTTTATTGATCTTCAAATGAATCCGGACCCATATGTAATAATTTTTCCTTAAGAGTGTGATATACTCGTTTTTGTTTTTATTTTAATCCACCGGACTAATTTCTTTAATATGCACGCATGCACGTTGGTTTTCCCCTGTGAAGACCACGTAGTATATTTGAATATTCAATTCCAGGATAGATCTTTGTAGTCTTAGCTGTAGAAGAAGAAAGCCTATCATCTTGTTCGTGAATTGAAGAATTGATCATGAGCTCCGTGACGCAGAAAGCAGCAGCAGCTGAAGAAAATATTGATCGCGACAATGCTCACTCGTAGGGCGGAGCCAGAATTTTTTTGGCCAAATTTTGAGAAGGAGCATGTTTCTTCTGCCATTTATTGGAAGCAGCGTGGTTGGAATATAATTTGAGAACAAGCCAATGCGCTATAGGCATCAGCGTATTCAAAGAATGCGCCCAAATGACTGGCGCATTCAAAGAATGCGCCTAAATGACTGGCGCATTCTTTGAATACGTTAGCGCATGCAAAGAATGCGCCTAATTGTGTAGCGTATTCCTCATTCTAATTTTTCCTAGTATTCACGTCGATATCGCAAAATGATTGGCGTTGTTTTCAGTGAGATCTCAGTTGGACGGGATACCCAGGTTTCAATGAAACTCTTATAATTTTAATGTAACAATTAAATGGCTACATTTTGATTACATTAGGTATTTCTAAATATTTTTGAATGAACCTAAAGTAAAAATCGTATGTGTAAAAAAAGGTTTAGTAATATCTATTTATATCCTAATTGAAATATTTAATGAAATATTAGTTTGATTATATTTTGATATATAAAGTCAATTTGATATAAGTTATTTATAGTTTATGAGCCGGATAACTATTAGATATTTAAATAATTTGTATTATAAATTTGATTTAAATTAGATATAGTAATATCTATTTATTTCATAATTGGAATATTTAATGAAATATTAGTTAGGTTAAATTTTGATATATAAAGTTAAAATAGATTTAATGTGACATACAATATACTTTAAAATAAATATTAAAGTATGGTTAATTATGGAATTTAGTTAATTAAAATTGAGAGAAAATGGTGAAATAGTTATTAAAACAAGTTAAAAATGTTATTTGAAAAAATGTTGTGAATATGATTTAAAATTAAATTTTAAAAATAGGATTAAGTTAGAAAATCTGTTTATTTCTATTTAAATTGTTATGAACTTAATATTAACATCAATTTAATTTTAGAAGGTATATTAAAATGAAATATATATGAATTTATGACAAAGTATTGAATAAGTGGATGACTGAAAATTTATTCAGCATCTTTTTCTTCTTAGAATGATTGGAATGAGAATATTGCGTAAATTAATTAGAACCAGTTATTAAAAATACATGATAAGTTCATTAATAGAATGAAATACATATCATTAGAATTAGAAGAAAGGTAAAGAAATTCTAATTACGAGCGGCTTAGTACAATGCGCATACGCGCTTGAATTTGGGTTAATGTTGGACAACATAAGAATTTTTCTGTGAACTGCTTTTGGATGAGGTGCCAATCTTTGATATTTAAGAACTCCTTCTTCTTTAAACCATCTATAATATTCAGCTCTTGGTATTTTTCTGATAGAAATGCATCTTGATGAGTATGCCAGTCATGGTAAAGAATACAATGTTGCACATCAGTTATTGGATTGTCAACATTGACGACAACAGAACCATCCTTTTGTTTTGTGATTTCAGTAATTCTTGTCTTTAAAGTACTTATAGGAGCAAAATGACTATTATGATCTCTAAACCTTTGTCGTACAAATTGCCAGCCCAAATCAGTAATAGTTTCTCCATCCACATACATGGGATGACGACATTTGATAACTTCATGATATGTATCCCATAAACTATCATCTTCATACCATGACCATTCATGCAGACAACATCGAAATAATTCATTTGATCTTGCTTTGTCCTCCAAGAATTCATCCATGGGATACGACATACACTCTGTTAATCGAATAGTACCATCATAGATCAATTTCTTCCTTGGAATAATATGAAGGAAATCCCTTGATGGTGACCGCTTAATTGATATGCTCCTTGATGATGATGACATTTCTAGATGAATATTTAGTATATGCAACTTAGTTTGTCATTAAGATAATAATATAAAATGATATTTTTTAAATAAAAGATTTGAAGAAAACGAGCGAAAGTAATATAACGGAATGCAAGTTCAGCAACAATCACGAACATGAATATTAATCATCAAAATAACAACAAGAAATACATTTAAAAGTTATGTTCGAACGAGGAAGTAAATAACAAAATGAAATACAATTTTAAAGCACGGTGATAGGAGTAACGCTGAAGTTACTTCTTCATATTATTAAGAAGATGTCGTACACGAGTTTGGAGCTGTGTTTGTGTAGGACAACATTTGAACTCGATCTGGAATTGTTGTTGTAATTGCTGCCAATCTTCTCCATTAAGAAAATCCTTAGGTTTAGGGTGTTTTGAAGTTTGCATCAGCTGTTTATAAGAATGTAATATGTGCTTATCTTGGCGAGGCGTCCATTCAGAGTATAAAATACAGTTATCTATATCCATCATAGACCTTCCGAAACCGGGTTCAATGTCACCGTTTTATCGCGAGAAAGTTCTAGAATTCTACCTTTTAGGAAATCTATTGCCACAAGGTGGTGCTTAAATATGGGGAAGCCTTCTTGTATACATTTCCAGCCTAACTCTCGACGTGCGTGGTTACCTCTGTATTCCTTCTCTTTCATCGTATCATCATGTAAGCACCACAGTAAGGAATCGTCTTCTTCATCCCAAGTATGGATAATACACCTGAATAGTGAATTTGATGTAACTCTAGCCTCTAGGTCGTTATCGACAGGATATGATAAGCTTTGATGCACTCGAATAGTACCCTCTGTAATCCATTCTTTGATTTCGGTAGTGCTGCTAGCCTCGGAATTGTTGGAGTACATTCTTTATTAATGATGCTGAAATGAAATTTTTCGGAATGTCTATGAGAATTGTAGGTTTTACCTTTATTATTTAATACAAAAAAATGAAAAAAAAAAATTGAGTATGTGAAAAAGAAAATTATAACTACTAGATATGAGTTGTCGAGCAATATAATAAGAAGATTTCGTAACATTAAAAAAATTTTAGAACTGGAAGTCATATCCAAAAATCAGCATAAAATTACATCTCAAATCTCATACTACCGATGCCTAGGCAATGCCCCACTCCCTGGAGTAAATCTATTTGGTGCCCTTCGTCTTCTCCTCTGTAACTGTGGCTCCTCTGAAACCTCAGTATCCTCCTGCTCAACCTCAGCACGTTGGTGTGAAAGTTGTGTACCTGGTTCTGTAGGATAACCTCCTGTTAACATAATGTCCTGCTGCGTTGGGAAGAAGGTAATCCTACTGATGACATCCAGTGTGGAATGGCCATTGGAAATAATGATTGGCCACTAGTTTGGATGTATTGCGGGTCATAATAAATTTGTCCTTGCTGACTGGACTGTCCAATGTGCGGGCTCCAATGTGGGGCTGAAGTACCTGCTCCCAAGGATGGTGTATGAACGGAATGCCGATGCGGGTCTGGCGCAACATTTCCGTCGGTGTCTACTTCCCATCGACCTAGAAGGTGCATCTGAAACAGACCGTCTACTGTGCTGCTGGCCATGAGAACTCTCTGCACGTTCTCTTCTATGTTGCTCTGCCTCTGTCGATGTATCGAAGGTCGTGTAGTCGATATAAACAGATTGTTGAACTCGAGCAGACAATTCAGCAACCTGATCTATAGCCATCTGCATTGAACTAGCATTTTGGCCCGCGCCCCCGGCAAGTGGCTCAAGTATCGCTGATGATCGTATATAGTAATCCGCCTAAAAAAAACAATATTTTAATGGGGTTTGTAAGAAACATTTTAAGTAACATTTCAATACGTACCACTATTCTCTCGCCAGGTGATCGAGGAAAGAAGGTCTCTGGAGGCTCAACTTGAGGTTGTAATAGGTAAATAGAAGCCCAGGATCTATACCACCGTAGATAAGCACCAACTTCTTGGTTGCCTGTACCAGTGAGTGGAATGATGGGCACCACGTAAGCCCTTCTCTCCTCCCAGATCTGGAGGTAGTCACGATACTGGACTGTCCAATCTTGATCTGCTCGACCCCTACCATCAATGCGCCTGAATGACTGATCCATGGGTTCAATTTCTGTGGTTGGTAGCCCTGAAAACTGTCTTACAACCCGGTCTGGAAGGTGCCACTCTGCACGTTTCCAACTAATAAGCGGAACTCGTGCCCTCCAAATCTCTTCTCCATCAGTATACTGTAAAGGAAGAGCAGCTAGTACTGTATGGGTATATGGAGTCATGCTTACCTAGAAATTTTGCCACCGAAATTTTGTTATAATTTTTGAGATTAAATATATTATCTAAATAGTAAGATTTTTATTTTACCTGACTCATTCGCAACCCATCGAACTCATCTCTTTACGTCATTGTATTGCCTGAAGGTAGCTCACGTATCCTATCTTCAGCCCACCTATATATTTGTATGAACCATTAGTAATGAAATAACGAAAATCAATTTTATTAACCATAGCTTAAGAACCTGGAACCCAATGGACGGCCGGCTAAGTCAATAATCTGAGGGACACGGAGTGTTGGTCTACCAATATACAATCGTTCCCAGGACCAAACTTGCAGTAGTGCCACACAACCCGCTATATATGTCCTTGTTGGTCTTGTGGCATAACACAGCTCCCTATAAAGGTGTGCAAGAACAGCCCCTCCAATCGACATCCTACTGAAGCTGTCAACATCCGCTAGTAGAGGTAGCCATTGTAGCGAAACATGACTCCGTGATGTATCTAGAATAAGGAAACACGAGCAGATGAATCAATAACTTCAAATTCATTTCAGTTAATCATGACTGGTTCAGGACATCTTCGAGCATCACGTTCAGCTCTTTGTATGATTACCATGGTGCGTGGAACGAACTTTGATTGTGCTGCCTCAACCCACTTTCCAGATTCAGATGATCTTCTTAAGAATAATGCTACAATGTTATAGTAAATTGACATTACTAATCCTTGAATCGGCAATCCTCGAGCTCGTTTAAGCACCCCGTTAAAACATTCAGATGCATTTGTGGTCATTATACCATAACGACTGCCTTCATCGAATAATAGGGTCCATTTGGCAACATCACGTTGGACCAACCATTCGAATGCCTCCGGCTTTGTCAATTTAATTTCATCCATCATTCGATTGAAATATGCGTACTCATCAGTATTTCCGGCAAAATACATTTTGTTACTCAAGCCCTCACTATCGGGAGTTCCCAAACGACGGACCATCTTTTTAAAATTTTCACGTAAGTGACGTAGGCAGTGCCTATGAACAGCATTAGGAAATACTTCCCTACACCCGCGCACTAAACCTGGGTGCTTATCCGAAACAATACACAACTTCTGCCGATTAGCAACCGTTGGTAAAAGTTCTTGTAGCTTTTGCAGGAACCACATCCATGATTCATTGCTCTCCGATTCTACCACTGCAAAAGCTAGTGGAAACAACCCACCATTTCCATCAATTCCTACTGCTGCTAAGAGCGTCCCTCGATACTTCCCAAGCAAGAAAGTCCCATCCATGCTAAGCACCGGTCGACAATGTTGCCACCCATAAATAGAAGGACCGAATGCCCAAAAAAGTGCCTTGAAGCGTGCAGGAGGTACGACATGAATATTATATACAGTGCCTGGTTGGGATAACCTTAAGGCTTCCATAAAACAAAATATAGAGTAATAAGATTGCTCATAGCTACCAAAAGTGGCTTCAATAGCTTTTCTACGTGCGTCCCATGCCTTCATATATGATATCTTTATGTCATACTTTGATTCCATTCTAGCTATAATCTCCTTTGGCTTCATGTCTAATTGTTGTTTAATTATAGGAATTATTTATCTGCATATAAATTTTGAGGTGCAATTATGATGTCCACTAGCCAGAATTGGGTGAGTGCATGTATGTGGAGGTCCACATGTCGATATTTTCCATAACCCGCCTAATCTTTTACTTCGTGCGGCATGTAAACGCCAAAGGCAGGGACGTTCAGGAGCTTGATGATGAGCACAAATGACACTCAATCGGCATTTGTTGGATGTTGAGTTATAAATTGAACATTATGCAGTATCGACCAGGCATTAACTGCAACTTGTAAATCTACTTTTGTATGAAATATCTGACCTTCATATAACTCTACTGGCGTTGTTGTTTGTAAGGAGCCAACAGTGCTAAAACAAGGAGCATCAAAATTTTCATCATCATCCCACTGTTGAGTTGTCCAGACTGTTTCGACAAAATCATTATTCATGTTCATGCCATCAATCCCATCACGATTTTGTGTTGCGTGTTCTGCAATGAACTCTTCTCCATTACAATCCGTATTGGTAAATTGTTCCATCGGTATGTGGTTGTCCAATATCGGGCTATCATCATTTGATGAATTAGTACTATCGCTATTCATCGTTTCATATCCTTCATCTTCATTTTCTGAATTACGCTCCATGAAAGGCATTGAGGGGTTGATATTTCCTGCTACTGTATAATTAGAGGTGTCGTAATATGAATGTTCCCCTACACTTTGTCTAGGTCGAACGCTTGGAAGCTGACCTATTGAATTACTGGGTTGCTCCCGTAAACTTGGACAACCATCTAAGCCATCTTCAACATTTCTAGAAACATCTCTAACACTAGTCATGAAGGTTTCAGATGTGATGGTGGGCCTAACACATAAAAGTTAAGTTAAGTCGAATGACAACTTAAGTCAAACTATCATGAAATATAATAGTTGATACGCACATGTAAGCTTGAACCGGTGGTGCAGCCACCTCGATAGGTGAAATTTGCTCAATCTCCACATAAACAACAACAGCTTGTGATCTAGCCTCCATCAACATGTACTCACAGACCTCATCATCGGTGACATGAATCGCACAAAATCCACCATTATTTCGTAGACGACATGTGAGGTTAATAGTGCTTGTTGTAGAATTTATTCTAAGTGCACGCATAATTCTTCTTTTTAATATTTCAAGGGAAATATTATCATCGATCAGGAGTGGTCTAATCGTCCCGCCAATATAACTTGGTGTGAATTCGGCCGAAATTTGCAACTCTCCATTGAAATACAGCAATAATCGTGACATACTATCAACATAAGAAAAGTTATTTAATAAATTCCTATGTATTATCAAGATTAATACCCACAAATACAAGTCTTAAATCATATATTAATGGTCTCTTCTAATTTTAATGTACTATCAACACTATCATCTTCGTAATTTTTTCTAAATTATAATGCATTAAAAAGATAATAACATATATTGATACGGGGTGAAAATATGTTTAAATTATTAGTTTTCATAAATATTAAATTTTTATTTTACTTAGTGTAATTTTAAAATTAGCCAGCCAAATCATCCAAAATATTTGGTATTATAACATATGAAAAGTTCACCTTGTATAGATTCTATAAAACCGAGAAGAAATGCAATAAAATTAATTTTGAGGAGAACTCAATGGTGAGAGTCGAAATCTTTGAAATCAAAGATATGATTTGATTCACCTATCACAATCTGAGAAAATATTTCATAAAACGGAGAAGCGATCTTCATATCAAAAATTTTGATTACTATCATTATATCATATACATATATATAAAACTAAAATGTGAACAAAGACACTTAAGCATGCATGCCTATAGTAGATTCAATTTGTGTCAGAGTAAATATTTTTTTACAAATATTGACCTATTTTCAATAATATTTTTAACATAATTGTACATCAATTATTTTGCCAATATTTTATATGAGTTATATTCTCCTTCAATGGAAAGTTCTTGATAACGATAATCTAATTTTTCTTAAAAGTTGATCCTTCTCTGTAAGATAATTTGTGATTAAAAATCTGTTTGGAACAATTATTTTATTATTTTATTTTTTCAAACTATGAGTAACTATATTATTATTTAATTTTTGTTATTAATATTTTATATGTTCTTTTAATTCTTTCAAAAAAAAAAATTTAGTAAGGTTTTCTTTGCAATAATTTTTTATAAAATATTTTTCATGTCAATTTTTCAATCATTATTATTAAAAATGTACTCATCTCAGACACCCAATATAGTTCAAATTGTCAAATTTCTGTAAACTCACAAAATTCCAACTAAATGTTGCCAACAGAAACGAAAAAGGAAAAATTATTATTGACATAATCAGCTAGATTCGCGTAGGGCTCCTGATTTATTATCGTCATTGATTTATGTTGTTTGGAGGATAATTTATTTTGTAATTTTGTATATGAAATTTATACTTATTCATGAGTTGCATCGCATGATAGATAATATTAAATTCCTCCCAATAAAATCATACATAATATAATCATTTATTGTTCTATTAATTTTAAGACACTTTTTTCCTCAGATACTCTTCTAGTTCTTATATGTTTTAATAAATGTCTCAACTCTTAAAAACTATGTCATCTTAAATTAAGGCATTTCTCATTGCTAACTGTGCTATAATTTTCCTTCTTTGTAATGCTTATGATTTAATGCTTGAGAAAACACTTGGACAATTCATTTGATTATTTAAATATCTACAAGAAAAATAATTGCATGCATTAATTTCACTAAGTTGAAGGCATTAATTAGCTATCTTCATGAAAAATTTTGTTGGCTGTTATTATCAGACCACATTAGCTACAAGATTATAATGATTATTAATGTTAAATTTATTATAAGATTAGTTATTTTTTATCATTTTCTTACTGGTTCGTTCTGGTGGTTTATTATTGCATATTCCTTAACTTAAGCCATGTTACTAGATTTTGTTGTTATAAAATGATTTAAACTACGGTTGTTTCTCTTAAATTTGCCATATTGTAACTATAATGTTAATATACACTTAATTGCTACACTGCTGGTATCAATAACTAATGGATTTTGTTGCTCTTTCATTTTATAATTGGATTGTGAATATTGTGATGTATTTAAGAAGCTATTCTATAGCTATTTAAGCTGATTATATCAATCCCACTTCATCATTCTTCCTTCAAGCTTCTAATTTCTATTTCTATAAAATGATGGTACATTTTAATAAAACTCAAATTTGTAATCTCCTGCTTAATGATATTGTTCAATCTTAATGAGTCAGTGTACTTCATTATGGCCCTATAAAGGATAAAATTGTGATCATGTGTTAATTTAACTAAAAATATATTTAAGATGATATTACTCTCATATAGACTCCATTAATTCCAATTCTACGCCATCTTTATATAGTTCTAAAGATGCATCACCTCACAAAAACTTTTTCATAGATTATTATATCATTTATTTCTCCTTTATCAAGCCTTTACAGAGAGATCAAATAATTTTTTTTAATGAAAATATGCCTAACATATCAAATTTTGATATGAGCATTTGGCTATTCTTTGTCAGTTTATGCATAATCTTAATCAATATTTTGATTTATTTAGTGGTCGATTTGAAATTATTAAATTGTTTATGCATTATTATTATTATGATATTGCATCTTACCAAATTATATATTATAATATATATATATATATATATATATATATATATATATATATATATATATATATATATAATATATATATATATATATATATATATCCATTAGATTTATGTGATCATCAAGATTATATCGAAGTCAAATAAATCTTAGCTATATTATGTGGTTGATGTCATATTAGCTAGCACTTTAGTCTCAAACAAACGTCAGTAAAGGTGGGCAATAAGATTCAAATAATTTAGGGGATATTGCCAAAAATGCACCCTCTCTAAACATTTGGAAGAGCTAGTCTTTAATATTCATTTAAAAAAATACTTGGCAAAACAAAAAAAAAAATTTCCAACTATTCTCAAGCAAACCTGTTAAGCATTTTCTTAGATCCAACTCAAATTCAATAATACTAAAGACAATACTTGAGAAGTCAGTAAAAAATCAAGCGCCCTACGGAATAAATCTAACTATATCATTACAAAATTAACATAAAACCTTAAGAAATTAAGCAGCAAATAAAAAACCATACCTTCTGAGCTTTAACACCTAAATTTTGAGAGAAATTTCGCTGCTTGATGAGTGCTGTAAACGTGAAGGCAGCAAGCTCTTTTATAGCCGGAACGCAGCACTCCCGTCATCAATTATCAGCTCCCAACCACTCATATTCAGCGACCGCCATCAATTTCACCATATCCTCAACAACTTTCGCGGATAAACCGGATCTTGTCCCCGCTAAAATACAAAATCACCTCGTTTTCCGCTCGCTGACAGCAAGATAACTGGAGGGTTGTGAGGAATGCGCCATAGATTCCCGCGCATTCCAAAGAATGCGCCAGATAGTCCCGCGCATTCTTTAGAATGCGCCATAGCATACCGCGCATTCAGGTGGCCAGGCAGCTGGATTGTGAGGAATGCGCCACATACGCCCGCGCATTGCACATTCTGCACTATTTTGTACAGCGCATTCATAGAATGCGCCGTTTCATTAAGCGCATTCTATGAAAGCGCTGAGCAAAACCGCGTATTAGCTGCTTCTCAAATATTCTCCTCATTACGCTCCTTCTGCTAAATTCTACAACAAATACGCTGCTTTCGAAAATTTGGCCAATTTTTTTTAAGTAGGGATACAAATCATTAAAGTAATTAAATAATCCTCAACATTAAGAAACTCAGTTATGCATTAATACTCTGACAGCTAAATAAACAATCTTGAACAACTTGGCGCTCATGAACAACATCGTTTAGAGCTTGTGAATATGTTCGTTAAGAAGCTCGATCATGCCTTATTTAATTGAGAATAAATATTAAATATATTCAATAATGTTATTTAAATTATATATATATAATTTTTTTAATAACAATTTTTTAAATAATGTGTTTAATAACATTTAGAAATATCCTAAATAATATTATTTAAATATATATTTAGATAATATGTTTAATAACAGTTTTTTTTATTTTTTTAACTCCCTCATGCCCGCTTCTCTCTCTCTCTCTCCATGGCCACATGAAAACAAAGAAGAAAAAAAACTGTGCGGTTTAGTCCCACACCTCATGGAGGATATGAATTTTCTTTTATATAAACAAATGCATATGTGAACCTTTTCCAACGTAACGCACAGCTTGAGTTAAGTTCACTTATCCCGATTAGGCTGTTTAGTTCAAATAAATATGTTTTGTGAATTGCGGTTGGCGCAGCTCGGATGCGATAAGAGGCTCGATGAGCTTGAAATTAATTTGAGCTCAAATCTTGTCCAAGAAGCTCGAATCGAACTTGAGCTTGAACTGGAATATTATGCATGAAGGATTGCTATATATAAAACATAATGATTTATACTTTTTTTTTTGGGAAATTTTGGGGCTTAGCCCGTATATTAAACCAAATGATTACAAGAGAAAAGACTAGCTACAAAGCAGCTAGCAAACAGAGATACAGTAATCAAACAAAACAACCAAAGGCAGAGAAACAAAATATGTCCCAAGAAGGCTCAGAAAAACAGAAATGGTACATGAAAACGAAGTTAAACCAGCTGAACAGAAAGTTCAGCACCAATAGGGGCCCGAAAAACTTCCCGGTTGCCGACGAAATACCAAACAGGATCAACGGAAGCAACATCAAAGGCAGTCGAAGGCCATCCAAGGAAGGGTACCGAATCATCATTGCCATGGGACATCAAAAATTCTCTGCCTGTTGGTAAAATCTCCCAGAAAAACAGTTGGGGAAGGTGATTTGTAAGCTATCAACATGTTTCCAATTTGCAACTTTAGCAGAAATAGCCTTGGAAATTTTGTGACAGAGGGCAAAAACAGTGCTATGAGTGCCACCAAACCTCCTATCATTCCTCTCTCTCCACAGAAAATAAACCGAACAGCAAATAGAGAGAAAGCAGAAATTTCTCTCAACAGCGCCAAAAAGTTGAAAATCCTCAAAATATTCAAAAAGTTGCAGGATATTAGGCCTAAGAAGGAAGCAGCTCACTTCTGGAATCAGGGAATGTAAGACAGAGAAAGAGAATGGGCATTGAAAAAACAGGTGGGAGGTGGATTCATCTTCAGAATGACAGAAGTAACAATTAGGATTAATATGAATCCTTCTAGTAGCTAAAACATCCGCAGTTTTAAGTCCCTCATTAATAGCTAACCAGGTGTAAGAAGAGTACCGGATGGCAAAGTGTTTATGCCAAAGATATTTATGCCAAGGCACTTCAATAATTTCCCCAAAAAAACTCCTAGAGAAAGTTTTGAAATTGGGAACACCTTTCCCAATCCAGGAAATCACATTGCCTCCCACCTGAATCGGAATAGCAATTAAAATCTGTTGCAAATGAGAGGGGACATTCCTCAAGTCCCAAATGCCATTGGTCACCAGATTGCAAACCATCATGTTAACCGGAAAACAATGCAGGTAAAGATTAGCCAACGATTGCCCATTCACCCAAGGATCCCAAAGGAGAGAAAGGGAGCAATCCGAAGCAGTAACATGGAATTTCAGAGAGTTCTTAATGGAATGAGCAGTAGAACAAATAAGTTTCCAGTAATGAGAGACCTTAGAACTAATGGGTTTAAAAGGAGAATCATATTTCCATTTGTACCAGCTATTTAGGGGAGTTTTAAATGAGTAGAATCTCCACAGGAAAGTGCTAGCAAACCCAAACTGCATGGATTTAATGTCAGGAATCCCAAGGCCCCCCAAGCAATAGGGCATGGTAGTATTCTTCCAAGATATCAAATGCAATTTCTTCTCAATGATGGACCCATGATATAAGAATCTAGCACACATTCTATCAATGATTTTACAGCCAGCTTTAGGTATTATAGCACCCCGAATCCAGTAGGCAATCGTGTTGGCAATCGTAAATTTCAAATATTGAATCCGACCTGCAAAAGACAGAAATTTAACTTTCCAACCAACAAGTAGAGTACAAAGTTTACTCAGTAGTGGTTGGAAGTGAGAAATAGAAAGCTTTTTGGTGGAGATGGGTAACCCAAGGTATTTGAAAGTTTGAACAGCTTGGGAGAAATGGAGAATGTTGGCAATTTCAGAAGTGAATTGGGTTTCCCTGGAGAACAAAATAGAGGATTTATCTCTGTTAATGTGAAGGCCCGAGGAATCAGCAAAGTCAGTGAGGATTTGATTCAGAACATGAGCATTATGGGAAGTGGCTGACCCAAAAACCAAAACATCATCTGCATATAATAGATGGTTAAAAAAGGAGCTACCACAAGGAAAACCATCAAAATTATTACCATCCAGATATCCAGAGAAAGCATCCATGGCAATGGCAAAAAGAAGGGGGGAGAGGGGACACCCCTGTCTTAAGCCAGAAGTAGAGGAGAAATAGCCATGAAGAGCACCGTTAATGCAAACAGAGAAAGGCACATCATAAATACAACCTTTGATCCACAAAATGAACTTCGGAGGAAAGCCTTTCTCGTGCATTCTAGAGATGATGAAATCTCTAGAAATGCAATCAAAAGCTTTCTTGATATCCAACTTAGCACAGAAGTAGTCTTTCCCAGAGGTACTCTTGAAATCTTTCAGAATTTCCATAGCCAAAATGATGTTATCAGAGGCTAACCGATCCTTGATGAACCCAGACTGACTGTTATGAATGATATTAGGCATAAAAAGTTTCATCCTATTTGCCAAAATTTTTGCAATGATTTTGTAAAAGGTATTGCAAAGGGAGATTGGTCTAAACTCATTGATATGAGAGGCGTGAGAAGTCTTGGGTATGAGAACAATAGCCGTGGCTTTAACAGAATTGGGAAGAGAACCAGATTCAAAAAAATTTTTAACAGCTTGGCAAACATAATGCCTCGTGATGCTCCATGTAGATTTATAAAATTCATAAGTATATCCGTCAGGCCCAGGGGAAGATGATTTGGAGCCCGAGAAAATGATATCTTTGATCTTCTGATTAGTCACCTGGTTAATAAGAATGGAATGTTGGTCTTGGGGAATAACAGAGCCTTTAGGGTATATGATCTCACCATTCCGGAGGGGAGGAGGAGAGGCATTGAAAATCTCTTTAAAATGGCTAACAGTAGCACGAGCAATATCGGAGGGAGAGGTAAACATCCCTTCATCAGTAGTGATAACTTTGATACAGTTGGTGTTGCCTCTCGATTTAATCCTGGCATATAAGAAGCCCAAGTTATCCTCACCATTAGACAACCATTTTGCTTTCCCCCTTTGCATAATCCAGTTGGTCCACGCTTTCTGATAAAAACCCAGAGAGGAATTGATTTCTTTAAGAGAGATATTAAGTTCAGGGTTCAGAGGGTCCCTTTGTAATAATTCCAAACATCTACTTTGATTATGCTCCAACAACATAACCTTGTCTTGTAAAAAATTGGCAGAAGACCAATTTCTTTTCTTTAAGCAATCCTTCAACGTTTTTAACTTCAAATAGAAATTGGCAATAGGACTAGCAGAAGTATGAGTAGAGAAAGCAGATAAAATACAATCCCAAAACCCCTCCATATGTATTCAGTAGTTTTTAAATAAGAATCTCCCAGCAGGCTTAAGCAGGTTGCCCGAGCAAAGAATAAGAGGAGAGTGGTCAGAGCAGCCAGGGGGTTCAACTTTATAATAGGTAAAGGGGAATTTAACAAGCCACTCATAATTAACCATCATACGGTCCAACTTGATGTGGATAGGATCATCAGATCTTTGATTAAACCAGGTGAAATTTAAACCAGTGGAAGAAAGTTCAAAAGTACCAGAATCAAATAACCAGGAGTTTAATTCATTTAGTTGGCTGTGATGAGGAACGGCACCTCCTTGTTTATCTTTCAGATCTTTGAAACAATTAAAGTCACCCATAATGACCCAAGGGCTAACCATCCCCTCCGCAATTTGAGCCAGCTCTTTCCAAAGAGAAATTCTGTCTGCCAAAGAGTTGGCAGCATAAACCGCAGTGAAGGCAAAAGAAGCAGAATGAGGAGAAGAAACAATACCATGGATAAACTGAGAAGAACATTGAGTCATTTGAAAGGTGACAGCAGCGGGATTCCATTTCAACCAAATGCGACCCGGACCAGAATTGTCGAAATTATTGCAACTAGCTTCCGGATTAAAAACCTTGTGTGAATTGCAGAACCAGTCATCAGAAAGAAGATGGAGTTGAATTTTAGCTTCCAGTATACAGAGGAAATCGAGACGGTGAGAGGAAATTAATTTTTTACAAGCAGTGACTTTTTCAGGGCTGTTGAAACCACGGACATTCCAGCAACCAATGGCGGGGGGGTTCATTTAGACTTAGTGGTTTTTTGCGCCTTCTTAGCGCTTTTGGTCTTGGGATTTTTAGCATGAAGCTTCTGGCTGAGAGTTTTGGGGTCAGGAGGTTCGTCTGAAAGTGGAATAATGTTGCTAGAAGAAAGCTCTGAGTCTTCAGTAGACTCAGAAGAGTCATCTAGCAGGAGAAGGCCAAATTTATTTGGTGAGGTAGAAAGGTTTCCAGTGGGTTTGATCCACGGAGTGGGAGTGGATTTGCGATTATTTTTAGGTGAAGTCGGGATAGAGATGAATTCCTCCTCACCTTGATCAATATTGATCGAGGAGGAAGGAAGAGCCTTAGTGAGAGAGGAGGAAGGATCTTCAGGGACAACAGAAGAGGGGAGGTTTAAATTAGGAATTGGGACAGAAACAGGGAGGTTGCTTTTCGACTTATCCTCCTCCGGGCCGGAAGTGGCTTGGGGAGGAGGATCGACAGCAGTTGGAAGAAAATTAGTTGTGGTAGACGGAGGGTTAGGGAGAATAGCAGGAGAAGGGGAGGGAGGGAGAGGAGGTCTACCTCTGGGTCTGCTTTTGCTTCTGGCTCTGGGCTGAAAGGGGATCATCGATTTCGGTTGAGGATTTTTGGGACATAGATTAGGAGAGTGGACAAGTGAACCACATCCAGAACAAGGTGTGGGTTTCCAGTCATAAATGACTTTAAGGTTGACATCATCACCATCTAAAGAGATAGGAATTTCGTCAGGAAAAGAAGATTTGCTAGTGACCAAGACGCAAACCCTAGCAAAGGTTAGACGAGTTTTCCGAGCAGTTAAAGCATCGACTGCTAAAGGATGAACTTAGGGAGGTCAATAATCTTAACCCAGATAGGAATGGAGGTGAACTCATCGCGTTTGGGGATGAACTTAGGGTTCCACTGCTGTAAAATAAAGGGTCTTCCGAAAAAAAACTAGGGTCCGCCAGTCCATGCAGCTTCATAATCTTCCTTCGCAGAGAATTTGAAGAGAAAAAATCCATCGTTTAAAGAAAGCAAGTCGATCGCACCTTTGGGGTTCCAAGCTTTCTGGACCACATTCTGCAAGCTTAAATAAGTTGGTCTCGGACCAACAGAGTAACCAAAAAGCAAAAGACTCCAGTCAGACGTCCCGAGCTGAAGCTCACTAGCTGAAAATGGGATCTTGGTAGCAGGGGGAACAAAAGAGAGAGAAAACTCCGAAGCAATAGGGTCTTTGTTGGTAAGGTTGTTGAGGAAGTTAAGTCCAGGAAAAGCAGAGAAAACAGGTCCTCCTGAACCAGGGAGGGGAGGAAAGTCAGTGGAGTAAGAGTCCGAAGCCATGCAAGGGAGGTTGGGGAGGGAGAAGCCCTCCCCAGCGAGCGGCGAAGGAGACACGGGAAAAAAAGGAGGCGCCAAAGGAAACCCTAGCAGAGCACCATAGCACATCCCGCCTGAATGATTTATACTTCAGATGAAAAAGGTAAAAAGATGATTGATTTATACTATATTTCTAATATTAATTAAATATTCATAGCAAAGTCAGCCTCCGGGGCCCCACACTACATCCGCCACTCTGCTCACTCAGCTGTCATTAAAGAACTTTTATTCGTTCCGGTGAACGTACGCTCCTCTACGTTTGGCCACCACTAATGTTTTAGCGCCACGTAGCACAAAGAAAAGTCGCCGACCCGACCCACTGTTTTTTGGGTTCTCGCATGTGCATTTTTTTTAATCCTTGACGAGCCGAACAACATCCCATCACTTTTTGGATATATTTCAAATACCTAGCAAATACCGAGTTGTACCTAGTTTTTTCTAGCAATACCGAGCAAATCCCTAGCAATACCGAGCAAATCCCTAGCAATATCGAGTAAATCTTGAGCAAATACTGAGTTGTACCGAGTTTTTTCTAGCAATACCGAGCAAATCCCTAGCAATACCGAGCAAATCCCTAGCAATACTGAGTTGTACCGAGTTGTAAAAAAACTCGGTACAACTCGGTATTTGCATGGTATTGATCTTCACAGATCGGTATTTCTCATTTTTGCAAAGCAATACCTAGCAAATACCGAGCAATAACGAGAAAATTGCGAACATAGCATTCCCGGGTTCCGCTCCAGGTCAAGTCGTCGGGCCGCACGGTAAAGAGTAAGAGCACGTGTCGACATATTATTGACGGTCAAACGTAGCTCTACGTCCGATCAGGGTCAGAGGACTTAATAATTATTAGCCATTAACGGCCTAGAGATAAAGGAAATACCAGGGAGCTATGGGATCCCCTTCATCTCCCCCATCATCGATCGCCTGGAATACTTACACAACTTCTTCCAAACCCGGATTGAAAGGTACAGATCAACCGTTTTCCGCACCAACATGCCTCCAGGTCCGTTCATGGCGTCCAATCCCCGTGTCATAGCAGTACTCGACGCCAAAAGCTTCCCTGTTCTATTCGACTCTTCCAGAATAGAGAAAAAAGACGTTCTTTATGGCACATATCTACCCTCCACCAAGCTCACCGGAAACCACCGTATCTGCGCCAACCTTTATCCCTCCGAACCCAACCATGCCAAAATCAAACAATTTATCTTAAATCTTTTAAGCTCCCGTGAGGATCAAATCATCCCTGCGTTTCGCACCTCCTTCGTCGCCCCTGTTTTCGCCAAACTCGAGTCCCAAATCACCTCCAACGGTCAATCTGACTTCAACAAGCTCAACGACAAATTCGCATTGGAGTTCCTCGGCGACGCCTATTTCAGCTACAGCCCCTCAAAAACTGGCCTTGATTTACAAACCAACGCAACAAAGTGGCTTTTCCTGTAAGACTTAATGGAGTTCTCCTACTTTTTGCATAAACTCGTATCATAATTTATGTAAAAGAAATCGATACGGAAAACTTGAATTTACATAAGTCTTAAATCCTCAAGATCTTAAACAAGATGATTTTCACAATCTTTAATCGGAAGAAAAAACATACCTTGATTCATTTTGAATTCGTCGAATTTCGAACTACGGTTTCTCTCCCTTCTCCCTTCACTTTCTTCTATCATGAGTTAATCGTCTATGGAGCAAGATAACTCCTCCTTATGAGAGAGAGAGAGGACCAATAGTTATTTCCTACGGATTTGTCATAATAACCCCTCATGAGAGTTATTTTACAATAACTCATAGGAGTTATTTTACAATAAACGCTCATATGAGTTATTTTACAATAACTCATAGGAGTTATTTTATAATAACTCAAAGGCGTTATTTTATAATAACCGCTCATAGGAGTTATTTGATCAAACGGTCCATAAACGAATGATCAAATTATCTTTTCTTGACCAATAGGTTTTAAACATAAATAATTAAATTGCAATAATTCAAATATATGGGCCACATAATGGTTTATATAATTAAATATATATTCTTAAATAATTATTGCGACGTCTCGCATAATTAATATATTTAATTATTCTAATATTCTCCCACTTGACCCATATGAAATTATTCAATTAATAATTTAATTAACATAAGCGCAATATATAAATCCTTTTTCTTAAATTGGTCAAATCATAAATTCATTGTTAAGTACAAAATTAATACGAATCATGGCGGTCCTACACCATTAGTTCGATACATTTCCTTCCATGTATCACGATACTAATCTTATACTTAATATGAAGCATAATAAGATACACATAATGGTCCAGCAATAATGTCTTTACAAAGACAAATCCTGTCAATATTCACATAAACATTTATGTGTACACATCATAATAAACAGGATATACTAATTATCAGAAACAACATAAAAGAGCTCAAAGTATCAAAAGATTATAAAGAGCAAATAAACATAATTTTAATAAGGATTTTCAGTAATGCCCATCCTAACAACATGTTCATGAAATATCTTCGGTGGCAACCCTTTAGTTAATGGATCCGCAATCATAAAATTGGTGCTAATGTGCTCAAATGATACTCTTTGTTTCTGAACTTCTTCTTTAACGGCAAAGTATTTTAATTCCATATGTTTAGCACCCTTTGAATATTTGTCGTTTTTAGAAAAGAAGACTGCTGCGGAATTATCACAATAAATTTTCAGCGGCTTGGCAATACTGTCAACAACTCCAAGTCCTGAAATAAAATTCCGCAGCCATAATCCTTGAATTGTGGCCTCAAAACATGCCACAAATTCAGCTTCCATTGTGGATGCAGCAATGACGGACTGCTTCGCACTCTTCCAAGATATTGCTCCTCCACTTAAGAGAAACACATATCCAAATGTGGATTTTCTAGAATCCAAACATCCAGCAAAATCTGAATCTGAATATCCAATCACCTCAAGGTGATCAGATCTTCTAAAAGTGAGCATGTATTCCTTTGTTCCTTGTAGATATCGTAAAACTTTCTTTGCAGCTTTCCAATGATCAAGCCCTGGATTACTTTGATATCTACCCAACATTCCAACAGCAAAACTTATATCTGGTCTAGTACAAGTCTGAGCATACATTAAACTTCCAACAATAGATGCATAAGGAATTTGTTCTAATTCTTTATATTCCAATTCATTTTTTGGGCATTGCATAAGGCTCAATTTATCTCCTTTCTGAATTGGAACAATACTTGCTGAACAATTTTCCATCTTAAATCTCTCAAGAACTTTATTAATATATGCTTTCTGAGACAATCCTAATATTCCTTGTGATCTATCACGGAATATTTCAATTCCTATCACATAGGATGCCTCACCCATATCTTTCATTTCAAAGTTATTTGAGAGAAATTTCTTAGTTTCATATAATAAATCAAGATCATTAGTAGCAAGCAAAATATCATCAACATACAAAATCAAAATTATAAACTTGCTCCCACTGACCTTTAGATATATACATCGGTCAACAGTAATTTCTTTAAATCCAAAAGAAGTGATGGTATTATTAAACTTGAGATACCATTGTCGGGAAGCTTGTTTAAGTCCGTATATTGATTTCTTAAGTTTACAGACCATGTGTTCCTTTCCTTCAACTGAAAACCCTTCAGGCTGATCCATATAAACTTCTTCCTCTAAATCACCATTAAGAAAGGCTGTTTTCACATCCATTTGATGTAACTCTAAATCATAATGAGCCACTATCGCCATAATAATTCTTAATGAGTCCTTCTTAGAAACTGGAGCAAAGGTCTCTTTGTAGTCAACACCATCTTTCTGAGTAAAACCTTTGGCAACAAGTCTAGCCTTATATCGTTCAATATTGCCTTTTGAGTCGTGTTTAGTCTTAAAGACACACTTACACCCAACTCTTTTAGAACCTTCAGGCAATTCAACGATGTCCCAGACTTTATTATGATCCATTGATTTTAACTCTTCTTTCATGGCATCTAACCACTTATTAGAATTTATACTTTCCATGGCTTGTGAAAATGAAACTGGATCATCATCAATTCCTAAGTCAAAATCTGACTCTTGAAGATAAACCATATAATCATTCGAAATAGCAGATCTTTTAACTCTAGTAGATCTTCTTAATGCTACTTCTTGTGGTTCATCAATTATAGGTTCATTGGTGACAATTTTATTTTGGGATGTATAAACATTCATTTGCTCATCCTGTATATTGTCAAACTTTTCAACAACAGTAGGAATGACAACTTTATTAGAAGTCATGGGCAAAGGAATTTTCGCCCCAACTTCTTTAACATCTATATTACGATGTTCTATACTCCCACTAATTTCATCATTTTCAATGAACCTAGCATTTCCAGTTTCAACAATTTTCGTACTATGATTAGGACAATAAAATCTATACCCTTTAGATTTTTCTGGATAACCAATGAAAAAACCACTGGTTGTTCTTGAATCCAGTTTTCTTTCATGTGGATTATAAATTTTTATTTCCGCTGGGCAACCCCAAACATGCAGGTGCTTTAAACTAGGTTTTCTTCCTGTCCACAGTTCAAAAGGAGTATTTGAAACTGCCTTACTAGGAACCCTGTTTAACAAATACATAGCAGTTTTTAAAGCATGCATCCACAAAGATAAGGGTAAGGAAGAATAACTTAACATACATCTAACCATATCCATTAAAGTACGATTGCGTCTTTCTGCAACACCATTTTGTTGTGGTGTGCCAGGCATTGTGTATTGAGCACAAATACCACGCCTTTCAAGAAATTTAGCAAATAGACCAGGACATTGTCCAGATTCATCAAACCTTCCATAAAATTCACCACCTCTATCAGACCTTATGATTTTCACTTTTCTATCTAATTGCCTCTCAACCTCATTAATAAACACCTCAAGAACGTCTACTGATTGAGATTTTTCATGCAATAAATAGATATAACCATAACGTGAAAAATCATCAATAAAGGTAATAAAATATTTTTGACCACTAAATGAAGGCACATCAAAAGGTCCACATATATCAGTGTGTATGATTTCAAGAAGCTGTGTGCTTCTTGTGGCTGCCTTCTTAATTGTGTGTTTAGTAAATTTTCCTTTAATACAATCCACACAAATACCAAGATCAGTGAAATCCAAATCAGGAAGGATTTCATTCCTCATTAATCTTTGTATTCTTTCTTTGGATATATGACCCAAACGTTTATGCCACAAGTAAGCAGAATTTTCATTCATTAAACCACGTTTTGTTCCAACATTATGATGCAAGGTTAATAAAGTCTCAGCAAATAAATTGTCAAGTTTTAATTTATATAAACCATCACAAAGCATACCAGAATCAATAAGTTGATTACTCTTAAATAAACTGAAACATCCACTTCCAAACTTAAAACAAAAACCAGCTGTATCAAGTTTCGATAAAGAAATTAAATTTCTAGAAACAGAAGGTACATAAAGAGTTTGAAAAAGATCTAAATGATGTTCAATATCTAAAATCAAACGATATGTTCCAATGGCTTCAACTTGAGCTTTGACTCTATTTCCCATGAAGACAAACTTTTCATTTGGCTTTATGGTTTGGGTCGTAAGAAATCCCTGCATCACATTTGAAACATGAGTGGTGCAACCAGAATCAATCCACCAAGTATTATAAGGAACCTCAGCCAAATTTGATTCGAAACATACAAAAGCACTAGGCTTACCTTTCTTTTCAAACCAAGCCTTACGTTTCAGGCAATCTTTCTGATAGTGTCCACGCTTGTGACAGAAATGACATCTATCATTCTTTGGTTCCTTCTTTTGGATTTGGACATATGACACATTAAGCTTTAGGTGTCCTTTATTGCCCTTTGGATTTTTCTTTCCTGATTTTCTTTTAAAATCTGGTTGATCTATGAGATTAATTGAGTGAATTCCTTGTTTCTTAAGCCTTGATTCCTCCTGAATAAGCATACTCTGTAATTCGGTCACATTCCATTTATCTTTAATAGTATTATAATTAATTTGGAATGGACCATATTCAGAAGGCAATGAGTTTATAATAAACTGTACAAGGAAGCTTTCACTTACTTTCATTCCCATAGTATTCAATCTTGCTGCTATATTAGTCATTTCAGTAATGTGCTCATAAATAGTACGAGAACCATCAAATTTCATGGTGGTTAACATACCCATTAAAGTTCCAGCACGTGACTTATCAGCAGACTCAGATTGAGAAATATTCTCCACAGACTTCATAAATTCTTTAGCATTATCTGTTATTGGAAGTGTTGGCTTAATAATGTCTGCTACAGTCATCCGCATAAACATTAGGCTTAATCTATTTGATCTTTCCCAAGCTTCATGAAAAGATCTTTCTTCAGCACTGCTTATATCAGTAAGAGCAGTAGGCTTATCATTAAGTAGTGCAAAATCCAGATCCAAAACACCTAAATTAAACTGGATTTGTTCACTCCATTCAGAATAATTAAGCCCATTGAACTTTATAATAGATGAAGCTTGCGAATGAAGAATTACAGAATTAGATGCTGCAAAATAAAATACAAGACTCTCACATATCGATGATTTAAAAATTAAATTTAAAAACATAAAACAGATTCAGATAACATTTCATTAATCAATAAAATGTATATTGAAGTTCTCCTTTGGGTGATACTACAATATACAATGATAATCATAATTGATGCTTTAAATATAAATCCTCATAATTGATAATTATACATACTCCAATTAAATATATTTGTTATCTTTGGATATACTAAATATATTTAATTAAGTATGATAATTTATCACATTTATATCCAATAGTACAAAATGACTAATCAACCTTTGGGCGATTCTTAAATATTTTGTAGCAATTTGAATGTTAATTACTCGTGATAAAATTTTTATATAACATTATGTCATTCTGTTAATAGCATCGCATACTCACGAGTAATTAAATATTATCTAATTGATATTTATGAAAACTTTCTAGTTTGACCACTTTGGTGATTAACAAACTATGCTTGATACAAATATCAAATTAAATAATTATGATGATGATTATTTCAAATAAATGAAATACATAAGAAAAATACTTAATGTATATAATTACATATACGAACAAAATCTCTTTAAATGAAATATGGATTTACGTCGTTAACTTTAATATGACAAATTCATTCATAATGAAATAAATAACATAAATTATTTCCAAAAGCAAAATAGAAACATAATTAATTTGCCATGAATTAATCAAGACAAAATTATGATTCAATAATTGAAATCGATAACAAATAATATGAATTCGATTTCATTAGAAAGAATCATCGAAGGAATTAAAGAAAAACTTAAACGGAAAATCACTAGTTTTCAACCATGCTCTGATACCATATGTAAGACTTAATGGAGTTCTCCTACTTTTTGCATAAACTCGTATCATAATTTATGTAAAAGAAATCGATACGGAAAACTTGAATTTACATAAGTCTTAAATCCTCAAGATCTTAAACAAGATGATTTTCACAATCTTTAATCGGAAGAAAAAACATACCTTGATTCATTTTGAATTCGTCGAATTTCGAACTACGGTTTCTCTCCCTTCTCCCTTCACTTTCTTCTATCATGAGTTAATCGTCTATGGAGCAAGATAACTCCTCCTTATGAGAGAGAGAGAGGACCAATAGTTATTTCCTACGGATTTGTCATAATAACCCCTCATGAGAGTTATTTTACAATAACTCATAAAATAACTCATAGGAGTTATTTTACAATAAACGCTCATATGAGTTATTTTACAATAACTCATAGGAGTTATTTTATAATAACTCAAAGGAGTTATTTTATAATAACCGCTCATAGGAGTTATTTGATCAAACGGTCCATAAACGAATGATCAAATTATCTTTTCTTGACCAATATGTTTTAAACATAAATAATTAAATTGCAATAATTCAAATATATGGGCCACATAATGGTTTATATAATTAAATATATATTCTTAAATAATTATTGCGACGTCTCGCATAATTAATATATTTAATTATTCTAACATTTCCTGCAACTAGCTCCCCTGATAAGCAAACTCATCCCTTTCTGCTTCTTCGAAGATCTTCTCCTCCACACTTTTCCCTTCCCCTCATTCCTCGTCAAGTCCGACTAAACAAGGCGAATTGAGAAACTCGAACATGACTAGTTTGTGAAGCGGGTTGATCCTAATTAATCTGAAAATTTTGAATCAGATTCAAGTCAGGATTTCGAGTTGTATTGACACCCCAACAGATCTTCATGTTGATGGATGTATATGATATTTTTTTTCATATAAAATATTTCTATTTATTTATGTGTTAGTTATTTTTATTCTAAAAGAAACTTATTTTTTAAAAGACAAATAAATGATCGTCGTGGAAGGTCAAATAAGAAGTTTTTTAACATTTTTTGGAATAATCATCTTATGTTCTTGATACGTGATCACAAAATTAGCTTGATCAGGCACGAATCTCGAGGCAAAAGCTAGTTGGAAACTTAAAAAATTAATTCCGGGAGCTCACGAACTTTGATTTCAACAAGCTTATAGTCAAACTGAGCGTCTCGGAAATACGAACCCAACGACACCAAGATCAACCCAATCCGAGTCCAAATGAGTCCGAATCAAGGACCCGAAGCACTGTTGGAAGGTTCAAACCGCAATTTGAGTTACTAAACGGTCTTCGATTTTAACGAGCTTATACTCGAATCGAGCGGCTCAACGAGACGAATCCAACGAGCCCAGGATTACCAAATTCTGACATCATTAAGGCCTTCAAATGCCCAACAAATGGTGCATGAGCAAAGGATTCGATATCGGCTGTCCATTCAAACCACTCCCAATTCGCCAATGATCTCACGCCTATTTACGGGCTATGTCACTCCAGAAAAACTATAAATAGAGCCCTCATTCTACACTAAGGGTGACTAAAGTGAAGAGAGAGAAGAAGAAGGGAAGAAGAAGAGAAAGGGAAAAAGGAGAATCCCCTCCTCCTCGACCACCGCAGGAGCTCTTCCTGTCGCCCAAACATGCCTGGATTCTGCGTGATATTCGGGAGAACGCTGGAATTTTTTCCAACTTCCACATGATGCTGAAATTCTTCCCAATTTGCAACAGAGTTCCCTCCTGACACCGAAACTCCGCCCAAGTGAAGCCAGAGTTCTCTTTTGCCACCAACAGACGTCAGACTTCTACCCGACGTCGAACCTTCACTCTTCGCCAAGTTTCTACCCTGCGCCGGGCTTCTGCCGGTTATCGGACTTCGCTTGACGTCTACGCGAAGATGGATTTCTTTCCATTGTTGGACTTCTACCTGACGCTGTCCTTCTAATCTTCGTTGTCCGACTACAGTCCTTCTGACCTTTGTCGCCAGCCGACTACGGTCCTCCTGACTTACGTCGCCCGCTGACTATAGTCTTTCCGACATCCGTCGCCCGTCAACTACGGTCCTCTTGACTTATGTCGTCCGTCGACTACAGTCTTTCCGACCTCCGTCGCCCGCCGACTACGGTCCTCTTGACTTACGTCGTCCGCTGACTACAATCCTTCCGACCTCCGTCGCCAGCTGACTACGGTCCTCCTGACTTCCGTCGCCCGCCAACTACAGTCATTCCAACAAAGCGAATATGTCAATAGTAGCTCTTTGTATTTACATCATGTAATGTATTCTATAAGATTTACATGAAGCTAAGACCTTCTCCTAAGGAAGGGCCTCATTTGTAATCGACTGCAAATACTAGTGGATTCGTTCAAACTAGGCTATGCCTCGTGGTTTTCCCCCTTTTTTCACGGGTTTTCCACGTAAAAATATTGGTGTCTCATAAATGCTAGACCCTCTCTCTTATCTGATTGCGTGACGGATTTTCGTACAACGCTAAGACGATAAACTTTATATTTCTCTACCGCCGCGAATACTCCTGAACACAACAGTTCTAAAAAAAATTTCATGAAGAATCAGGAGTTAAGCAAGAAATATTTTTAGCAGGAATACAAATTAATGTTTAAAATTTATCCTAATCATTTTACATTGAAGTATTGGAGTTGTTTTTTTTTTTTTTTCTTAATTATTAATATTAAAATTTAAAAATATATGCTGATAAAAAATTTAGAATTTAGAAAATATTTTTTACTTCAAAACTTCATATTTTAAAATAATTTAATTATCAACATTATTAAAAGTATTGTTTTCAATATTTATATATATAATCAGACACTTATTCATCCCAATTTTAAAAAATAATTTTTTAAATTTATTATCAATTGATTATATATTAAAACTCTAACTATATAGATAATATCTTTTTAGAAATTAAACTTTTAAGATCGTAATAAAACTTTTTACATACAATGCTGTATAATCTTCCTAAAATCAATTAGTATAAGAGAATCCTTAGTCAACAGTCTATTCAGCTCCTCTCATATGAACAATGTTTTTTTTTTTTTATTAAAGCTTCTTTTGGGATAAATTTCTTATCATAAAACGACAATTTTCTTACTATTTTTTAAGACTTCAGTTGGAACAATTTTCATACTGTTTTCTAAAATAACTTTTTACCACAAAAAATTCTAATTCAATAATCTTTTGTACTAAAAATTTGTATTAGAAAATAGTAAGAAAGTTGTTCTAATATTTTAGTATAGATTTTTTTTTAATTAAAAATATATGTACTAAAAAATTAGAGAAATTATTTTGTGCAGACACCAAACGTCATTCAGAGACCAACTAGAGTGCACCACGTCACCCTTGCTTGATACTGCTATAAGGTATTGCACCTCGGTACCCTACTCGGTACCGCTAACGTGGCGCATTCTAATTGATCTCCGAATAGTAAATTGCATTCGGCGTCTACACAAAATAATTTCTTCAAAAACAGTAAATTGCATTTGGCGTCAACATGTATCAATCATGAACATGTTCACGAATCAGCTTAACTCACTTATATTCCATGATCAATAAAAATTTTGCGCAATATTATTGACAATAAACGAAATATTTTCACAATTAATAATGAAATAAAATTTCTCCCACACACACACACGTATCTCTGGGTTACTGTATATTGTCCTATGCTGTAAACAAATTGCAAAAATTTATGTCAAATTTCTGTATTTTGGAGATTTACAAGTTAAGAAGATTCACTTAGTCTCTTGGACTAACACTTGCAAGCCAAAAAATAGAGGTGGTTTGGAGCTCCCAACATTTCAAGCTCTTAGATACTCCTTCAGCTGCTCCCCTCATTTTGAGGATCTACAATTTTTCATCTCTTTTGTCCTCTTGGTTTTTTACAAACTTCAACTTGCCTTGGAAACACCCGCCTCAATCTTCTTCTGTGATGTGGAAAACCATTTGTGAAACTGCTAACAAAGCCAAGGATAACTTCATTTTTAAAGTTACAATTGATAGTTCTATTATCCTCAAATGGGACCAATGGTTTCCGCCTCTATGACTTACAATATCATCAATCCCTTATTCTTTTTTTTTTTTCCAGAGAATGCACTACTTTCTCAATTACATGACTCTACTGGTTCAATTTTCCCCACAGGCTGTCACACTGATGTGCAGAATGCTATTTGTAATATCCCTATCTTTAGGGATGACAGTGCAAGTTGTTTAAGTTGGCTCAATGGTAAAGAAGTTAAGTTTAAAACGTATTTACAATATTTTTATAAGTATGATAACGAGGTTCTTTGGCATAACTCAGTGTGGCACAAGCATTGTGCCTTAAGATTTTCTGTTTTTGACTGGCTCTGTTTTTCTGGGGTCTTAAAACGGCTGATTCTCTTATCAGAAGGAATATTGATGTTAACCCTGTGAATGGGGGCAATGATGAATTGGTTGCATTCTTTATCCCCCCTGGATGGTGGTTATTTTGCAACTTTAATGGATAGCAATTCCGCAACCGGGGGATAAGGCAACCTTTACCTTACCTGAGTCCTTCTCCTTAGGTGTCTCATGGTTGTTTTTTCTCTGCATTAACCAGCTATTTCTCGGATCTCTTTTTTACATGCGTAACTTCTTTTTTGTACCTTTTTGTTGAGCTTTTTAAGTCTCTTTTGAGGGCTCCTCACAATTTTGCTTTTCTCTTTTATTACACATGTAACTAGTTGCTTTTTATCATTAATGAAAAAAGGGCTTTGCACTTAATTTTCCCAAAAAAATATATAATGCTGACAATTCAAAAGCTTGTTTTGTTTTATATCATGTTGACATCACCTTGTTTTGAGTATATCCAAAACTATATCTAAATGAAATTATTTATGCAATATTTATTTCTCCATAGTCCTGTACTCAAAATATGTTTAAAAAAAATTATGTAAGAATATTCTAACAAGATTTTTATAAAACTAAAGAATTCGACAAAATGAAAGAGATTATTACGTAAGGAGTCCGAATATAGAAAATCGTTCGATTTTGTGATTGTGAACAGTAAAAGCATAATAGTGAACTGTAAAAGCGCAGTGGTAAACAGTAACTGTGCTTTTACTGTTCACAGTCATAAAACCGAACAGTTCTACATATCCGGACTCCACACATAATAATCTCAAACAAAACGGTGATGAGACCAATGTTGATTAATTTTTTACTGTCTTTTTTTTAAAAAACTTTGATTTTAAAAATATAAAATAGCTAAAATCCATATTCTAGACTTTGATTTTTTTAGGCAATGAAGTTTATAATAAATTTTTTATTTTTTTTTTAATTTTCTATGTGGTGGCTTCAACTATATTGATGTTGAATCTTTATTGTGGTTATCTTGGATGATTTCATGGTTCTTTCCTTTTGGTGTTCATAATTTTTTGATGTGATTCTTTGGGGTTTGGTGTTTTCAATTATTGTTGCTAGTTATTGTTGTTGGGTTTTCAAAAGATTTTATTGCATTGAATAGTGGCGCTATATATTTTGCATGTTTGTGATGCTAAAGAATTGCTGGTTTTGTTTCAGGTTTAGTTATGTTCCACTGCTATTGAATCTTTGCCTTATTTATGAGTCTGAGCATATTATACTAATCTTATCCATCCACAATTTGACCTATTGTGATTGCGTATGAGACGGCTTTTTACTGTTTCTTAAAGCAACTTTTTAGTATAAAAATCTTATTACTTCTTAAGACATCCTCGTAGTACAAAAGTTTAAATTTTTATAATAAGAAACTGCTTTAATTAGTAGTAAAAAGTCGTCCCAAATGAAGCCTCTTAGTGTTTTGTAAAGCAATTTTTTAGTACAAAATTTTCAAGTTCAATAAATTTTTGTACTAAAAAACTGATTTAGAAAGTATGAAGAAAGTTATCTCCTATGTTGCACCGATACACCTATTTATGAAGGCGTGCTGTATCCGATACACCGATACACGGATACGCCCCCGATACTCCACCGATACGTGTCGGATACGCCAAAGCCGTATCCAATTAAAATACTATTTAATTTCAAAAGGACACGCGTATCCGATACGCGTGTCCGTTGAAAAACAAAAAAGAAATCCGAAAAAAAGACGTGTCGTATTTACTTCCGCGGTTGCGAGCAAGATTTTCTCATTTTCGAGATGGATTTGAGTCTCTTGATCATATGAAAATATTAAAAATTATTAATCTTTCACTTGATGAGTCTGAATTAGAAGCTATGAGATTTATTGAAGATGATATGGAAGTTCAAAGACAAACCAATGAAGAAGATAATTATATCATTCCATTCTATTGAATAGTTGAAACTTCATGTGCTAGATAATTTATGTTTATGCTTTTGTTGTTGTACTAGACATTTAATACTTATATTTTGATATTATAAGTTATAATACTACAAATGATGTTGTTACCATTTTTTTTATAATTTCAAATATTATGTTTTGATTGCTTTCTTAATTTTTATGTATGATTTATAAATTATAACGTCGTGTCCGCGCCGTACCCGTATTCTGTATTTTTAAGAATTGACGTGTCCCGTATCCGTATCGTATCGTATCCGTGTCGCCGTATCCGTATCGGTGCAACATAGGTTATCTCTAATGAAGCCTAAATAAGGTTTTGTTTGCGATGATATTTTAATTTAAAAAAAAAAAACTATAAAGAAAGTAATGTTTTAAAGCTATTGTAGAAAATAGCTTTCTAGTAACAAAATTTTTTGAAAACAATAAAAATTATAGTAGCCAAATAAAAATTATGAAAGGCAAAATAATAAGAAGGCTGTCCTAAACAAAGCCGGAATCCTTAGATTATTTCTATTCCTTATATAGCTTTTTCTTTAATATTTGTCCTAGTCTATTTTTCTTTGATATTAATTCCTTGATCTTGTAGTGCATTGACTATGTTTAAATGGCATTACTGTTGTAGTTTTTGTTGATCTTGCAAACATATTGATTGCTTAAGTGCTGGTGTGATCTTTGTTTATCAGATTCACTGTAGAATTTCAAATCACAAATTTCTGATTGAGTAGTATTTCTCTGGAGTGCTATTTCATGTTGAATTGATCTTAGTATTTTTCAGTTACTCTTAATAATTTTGTTTAGAACTTATTGAATTTACCGTTAGAATTTATGGAGGCAGCTCAGTATTTAGTTATTGATAAATTATCCATCTTCCAGCACTGCTCGGAGGAGAAGCTGCCCAATGGAATTTTAATTTGTAGCTATCTCTTACTAGTAAGCTAGCAGATCTGCAACATCATGGTTCTTCGTCGGAGTAGGCCAGCTTTTCTTCCCAATGGTCCGACCGTCTCTCATGAACCTCTCCGCCATAACTTCAGCATCTCTACCTAAACTACTCTCCTACTCTTCCTTATCCAATTGTCAATCTTGCGCTTCACCTTCAGCTAAACTGTCCTTTTTCCGTCTCTTCCAGGAGAGCTCGGAGCTTCGGAAACTGAGCACCGGGCGCCAAACTCATTCTCAAATGATTACATTCGGATTCATTCCGACCACCTTCGTATCAAACTGCCTAATTCAAATGTACATTCGGTGCGTAGATTTGGACTCCGCCTGCAAAGTGTTCGATGAAATGCCCGACAGGGATGTCGTCTCATGGAACGCTATAATATCTGGTTACGTGCAGACTGGTTTGATGTGCGAGGCGCAGTGTCTGTTTAAAGCTATGCCTGACTGTGATGTTATCTCATGGAACTCCATGATTTCAGGGTACATGCAAAATGGAAACTTGAATGAGTCTGTTGGACTTTTCTTGGAGATGATGAAAATTGGGGTTGAGCCAGATCGCATAACCTTTTCAGTTGTTCTTAAGTTGATCTCTGCTTGGAAAGCATATGAGATGGGTATTCAAATTCATGGGCTCGCGCTTAAAATGGCTTTAGCTTTGGATGTGGTTACAGGAAGTGCTCTTGTTGACATGTATGCTAAGTGTGGAAGTTTGGGTGATTCCCTTTGCTTCTTCCGTGAAATGCCACAAAGGAATTGGGTCACTTGGAGCGCCATAATTGGGGGTTGTGCTCAGAATGAGCAATTCATGGATGGGTTTGATCTATTTCTTGAGATGCAAAGAGAAGGAATAGGAGTGAGCCAATCATCCTATGCAAGCCTCTTTCGATCTTGTGCAGGTTTGCCTTGTTTAGAAGTTGGAAAACAGCTTCATGGCCATGCAATGAAGAATAATTTCATTTCGGATGTGGTGGTTGGGACTGCTACTCTTGATATGTATGCTAAATGCGATAGTTTGAGTGATGCCATGAGAATGTTTTGGGAGCTTCCTAACCGTAGCCGGCAGACTTGTAACGCTATGCTTGTTGGATTTGGCAGGAATGACCGAGGAATTGAAGCTCTGAAATTGTTTAAGTTCATGAATATTTCATGTATTCTTGCGGATGAAATCAGCTTGTCTGCTGTGCTCAGTGCTTGTGGGGAAGCTAAAGCATACTTGCAAGGCATGCAAGTTCATTGCTTGGCTATCAAAACCAGCCATGGCTTGAATATTTGTGTAAAGAATGCAATTTTGGACATGTATGGAAAGTGCAGAGCTTTGGTTAATGCTTGTAATGTCTTTGAAGAGATGGAACAGAGAGATGCGGTCTCCTGGAACGTTATCATCACAGCCCTTGAACAGAATGGACTTTATGAAGAGACATTTTCACATTTAAATCAAATGCTGCTTTGCAGTTTAGAGCCTGATGTTTTCACCTATGGCAGTGTAGTTAAAGCTTGCGCAGCATTACAGTCGCTGGATTTTGGAAGGTTAATCCATGGCAGGATAATCAAATCGTGGCTTGGTTCGGATTCTTTTGTTGGAAGTGCTCTCATTGACATGTATTGCAAGTGCGGAATGTTGGATGAAGCACAAGCACTCCATGACAGGATAGAGAGCCAAACCATGGTGTCATGGAATGCCATCATCTCAGGCTTTTCCTTACAGAAAAAAAGTGAGGAAGCTCAGAAATTATTTAGTCATATGTTAGAACTGGGTCTGCAGCCTGATAATTTCACCTATGCCACAATTCTTGACACATGTGCCAACCTAGCCATGATGGGCTTGGGAAAGCAAATCCATTCTCAGTTGCTCAAGCAGGAGTTGCACAAAGATGTGTTCATATCAAGTACTCTTGTGGACATGTACTCTAAATGTGGAAACATGCAAGACGCTCTCCTGATGTTTGAAAAAATGCCAGAAAGAGACTTTGTTTCATGGAACGCTATAATCTGTGGCTATGCAAATCATGGACTTGGGTTTGAAGCACTAAGCATGTTTGAGAGGATGAAAATGGAAAATATTACACCCAACCATGCTACTTTCATAGCCGTTCTTCGAGCTTGCGGGCATGTCGGGTTGGTTGACGAAGGCCTTCGCTACTTCGAATCCATGAATCTGGTCTACAATTTAGAGCCTGAACTGGAGCACTACTCTTGCATGGTGAACCTTTTGGGACGGTCCAGAGGTGTGCATGAAGCATTGGATGTTATAAATTATATGCCATATGAAGCTGATGCAGTTATATGGAGGGCTCTTTTAAGTGCTTGCAAGATCCACAGAAATGTGGAGATAGCAGAGCTAGCTTTGGAGAAAATACTGCTTCTGGAACCTGAGGATTCTTCGGCTTGTATTCTATTATCTAACATATATGCAGAGGTTGGGAGATGGGACCAAGTCTCAAGGATGAGAAAAATGATGAGGCGAAGCATGATGAAGAAGGAACCTGGTTGTAGTTGGATTGAAGTAAACAGTGTAATGCATGCTTTTATTGTTGGAGACATTTCTCACCCATGGTCTGAGCTAATATTTAATGTTCTGGATAATTTGATTGGAGATATGATCTTGGCTGGAAATAAGGCTGTTGAACTTGATGAGGCAACAACCAGTATGGAACAGCTAGTTGGCTAGATTTCACCATTGATCCCAAGGTTATTTTTTGGTGCATTCTTTGTTAAGTTTTATTTGGGACGACTTTTTTACTGTTTTTAAAGCAGTTTTTTAGTTAAAAATTTTTATTTTTTGCACTAAAAAATTATTTTAAGAAGCAATAAGAAAGCCGTCCCAAACGAAACCTTAGTTTATATGGCTGTTGGATGAAAATTTGTTGTGAGACCAACAGAACTAGAATTCTCTAAGATAAGATGGTGTTTGGCTTAGGTGGGATTCCAGGCTTATGTAACAGTAAAGGATTTTGTAGAGGGCATTCATGTCAGGGTTCTGTGCTCTTTTTTTTTTTTTTTGGGAAATTTAGGCCATTTAAGGCAAACTCACACACACAACGCATACACATGGACTCGAACCTTGGACCTCTTAGTTGGAAGCCTAAGCTCTCAACCAATAGGCCAAGGAGAGTTGTGTTTCTGTGCTCTTTTCATTAAGGGTTAGTACTTTTTATACAGAGTCTGAAATTCAGACTGTTCTGGATCAATAAATACTCTGTGAATACCAATTTTTTCCATTCAAACTGTTTAACATTTTTCTTCCAATTTTTGGTAGAACATATTACAGAAATTGCTTCTATTTTATAATTTTTTTTATTGGCATACGTGTCATTTTGTATCTTTAATCTCATTATTATTTCATTATTTTATTAGAAATATTTTAATTCAATCAGTTCATATAGTTTATTAGTAATTTATTTATTATTTCTTAGGAATATGGTAGTCGTTGTTACTGCTTCTGCATTTATGAATAAATGTATTTTGAAATATGTAAAGATAGTTTTATGATATAAGTAGTAGTGCCTCAATTTTTTTTTTACTCCTTTTTTTTATCACATGTATTATACTCATGTCTTATGTGTCCTGCTCAAGGGTTGTTGTGAATAATAATGATGTGGACATCGATCAGAGGTTCAAGCATGTGTATCGCCGAAGAGCGCAGATCGACGGCTACGATTCAGAGCCCTTTACTTTTGATGTATTTCATGTTTTATTTAGTTTGCATTTCCATTTCCTAGTTTACCCCTATGGGGAGTGTTGTCTTATTGTAGCCCGAAGGATATTTGAGTACTTTTCATCTCTTTATGTTAAAAGACCTATATATAGTAGTCTCATGCTTTGTAATAGGATAATGAATATTTGAATGAAAATCCAGTTTTTGTTTCTTTTCCTTCTTGCATGAGAGCTTGAAGAGAGAGAGAGCTCAAGGGGAGCAAATCGCAAGGCCCACCAGTCGTTGGAAAAGTCCGCGGCTTGTGGTTAGTTTCTTTATCTCCGCATGCGTGTTTTCCTCCAACCTTTCCTCCACCCCCGAGAAACGTCACCTCAAAACCTAGTTGCCGCCACCTCATTGGACTCCCACCGTCGGCCACCCCCACGCCACCGGCCGGCCACCTTGCCGCCAGATCCTTTCCTCTCCACCACGTTTTCCCCACACCTCCTTGCCCTAGTTCCTATAGGAATTTGAATTTCAAAATTCAAATTCTTTCCGAATTTGGAAAGTCCATTTATAGAAATTTTTGAATGAATTCAAATTCAAAAATAAAAAGATTTGGATTTATTTAAATAGCTTCCTAATCATCGTTCACATTAGGAAACTGCTTTTCCTCTTCTCCCTAACCCCCTCTCTCCCTCCATGCCGCCGACCCCAATATTGGGCTCTCCATTAATTGTGCAATTAACCCCCCACCATATTTGAGCTCCAAATTGAATTCAAATATTTTCCCTCCCCCACATTGCATTAAAACTAAAATCAATTTCAGTTTTCAAATCCCCCCTCCCTCTCTATAAGCCGTCGGCCACCCCTCTTGATGGGCTCCATTAATTGCTCATTAATCCACCTTAATTACATTTGAAATTTAAAATTCCCCCCCCCCCCCTTCTCCTTGGAAATCTCGGCGGCTCCTCCCTCCTCCTCTTCCACCTTCTCAAACTATAAGTGCTCTCTCTCAACGCCACGTTCTTCCTCTCTTCTCGGTGAAAGATTCTCCAACGCCAAGCATGCATGGCGGATCCGGAGATCAATAGTGGATTGGTGCTTGATCTCTACGGTTACATCCACATCATCCGGTCTCCCTTCTTCGACGTCGGGTTTGGATCCGACGATACAGTTGAAGACTATTTGAATCGCATCCTACCCACGCTCGTAGACGTCCTCAACGAACAATTTGAAGACTACTCGTGGACTATCAACGGCCATCGATCCGCACCTCTTCCATCACCGCCAACCTTTCATTGGATCAAGGCCATCGGTGTTGCTACCGTCTTCGTGGCAGTCGTGGGGTCAAGGGGCAGCACCCCTGTGGGGGTTTCCGGGGGAGCAAATTTTGGTTGTAATGATACAAATTTTAAAAGAAAATAATGAATGCTTTTTACTATTTGTTTGGGGCAATTGCCTAAATATCATAGTATTTTAAAAGTTTTAGGGGGGGGGGGGGGGGGGGGGGGGGGGGGGGGGGGGGGGGGGGGGGGGGGGGGGAAATTGCCTAAAAACTCTTATAATAAAACTAAAATATCTAAAAATACTATGCAATAAAATTTTATTTTATTTTTTTTTTTTTTGCGGGGGGGGGAGGGGGGGGGGGGGGGGGGGGGAATTGCCCCACTCGCCCTACGAGGGTTCCACCCCTCTGGTTGGGAACCCCCACCCCGGCTCAAATACGCTCGGGTGGCAACACTCTTAAGTGGGGCTCAATCAAGTACCGGCCAGGAGATTTCTTATGTAAGTGCTTTTTCTAGATCAGCTAAAAATTAATCTGGTCCCTAAGCACACTTTCAAAATTGCAATGGGTGGTTGGGAACCCCCACCCGGGCTCAAATACGCTCGGGTGGCAACACCTCTTAAGTGGGGCTCAATCAAGTACCGGCCAGGAGAATTCTTATGTAAGTGCTTTTTCTAGATCAGCTAAAAATTAATCTGGTCCCTAAGCACACTTTCAAAATTGCAATGGGTGGATATGCGGTTAAAAAAAAAAAAAAAAAAATCTTAAAGAGTAATGTTGTAATTACTTTATTTACTTTATATGTCTGATGTATTAGTAAATTCAATTACCAAGAAAAGCAATCAATTTATTATGAAGGCAAAAGCCCACCACGCTTAGGGAAGGCTGACTCGGTAGAATTGATTCAGAATGCTGACAGTGAATCAGTGATAGAACATCCAATGGGCTTGCTTGTTTGTTTCTCGACGGCAACCATTCCTTGAACGATTCAATAACATCTACTTCGATCTATTAAACTTTAATTTCTTGATCTAAAAGCTCAACAACTTTGGTAGATAAATCTCTTTCTTGTGATATCCTCGCAGAATCCTTCAACAAAATTTAAGAAAAAATGAAGCAGGAATGAGGCATGGCCACTGGCATTCGGCTTTGCTGTGATCGTCTTCTCCGGCGTCCGGTCGGCGGCCTACACGAGGCCACCGCCGGGCAAAATTCTCACTGTGAAAAGTTCTGAGTCCGATTCCCATCCTCAGCGGGTACATACAGTACCATTCTCTCTCTTTCTAAAATTTATCCTATCTCTTATAAAACTTCAAGATTGTCGAGAAGCTCCTCTTTGATGCGAAGGTCGACATTGTCTTCGCCGGCCATGTTCACGCCTACGAGCGATTTGTAAGCCTTGTTTAATTCTAGCAACTACTTCTTGTGTAATCAAGATTTTAACGGTACCAATTTTTAAATTTAGGGGATTTACATAAACAATTAACACTAGAAACTATCTATTACTTTATGCTTTATGATTGTAACAGACGAGAATATATGACAACGCGGCAAATCCTTGTGGTCCTATATACATAACCATTGGTGATGGAGGAAACAGAGAAGGCCTTGCCTACAAGTAAGCAAAAGCACTAAATTCGAAATTTATTTTCATGGCGTGTGTTTTAGATTGTATATATATTCATCTCTCACATTGATCTCATAATAACAACAACATCAAGTTTTTATCCCATCAGGGCGGGGTCAGATTTTTTTTCATGTAGGAGCACAAAGTATAAATATTAAAAATGATCTCAGCTTCTTTCATCCAAACTTACGAATAGAATTGACGTTTTAAAACTTTTTTATTGACTTATTATATCACAAAGTGATAAATTATATAATTAAAAAACTTATAATAAAGAATAATAAGTAATTACATGACACCTATAATTTTTTCTTACGAGACTTCTATCTCTTGTAGCTCATTTGGAACAATCAAATCTTTAGTTAAGCCATTTAAGCTTAACTAGAACCAATTATTTACTTTAACTTCAAGATAAAAAAATGGATAAAAAAGCTTATTCAGATTTTTTGACTTTGTATAGATCAAATCTAAATAAACTAATTTTACAGTACTTGTCGAGTTTACATCAATTAGAGATTGGAGTGTTCAAATCTCTAATTCCTATTAATATCTAGTTCAGAAAATAAGAAAAAAAAACTGCATAATAAAAAAACTTTTCACGGATACACAGGAGAGAGAGAGAGAGAGAGAGAGAGAGAGAGAGAGAGAGAGAGAGAGAGAGAGAGAGAGAGAGAGAGAGAGAGGACCTACGAGAGAACAAAAACAGAGGTTTGTGGCCTTGTAGGAGAACATAGAGAGAGAGAGAGAGAGAGAGAGAGAGAGAGAGAGAGAGATGCATGAGAGCGAGAGCACGCCGACGACAAGGGTGAATAGCGAGCAAGATTATGCCTTACTTTAGGGCTTTTGTATTTACACATTGAGATATAAAATGAATTCACTTAAGTAAAATGAGATGTAAACGTTACTATTTTAAATCAGCTTATTAAATTGATAATCAAGAGGACTCTTACTTAATTAAAATGAAATATAAACGTCACTTTAGGGGCCAAAACTTCGCCTCTCCTTCTTCTTCTTTAGCTCTGATCCCGCTATGAAGCCGGTTGATGAGTGGCGCGCAGCTAAAGCTCTCCCTCAGCTCCTCTACTTCCTCCTCTAAAACACTCCCAAGTTCCTCTCTCTCCATATCGGGGCTCATCCTCCCTCCTTGGCCGCAAGTAGCCATCTTCCCCTCGTGCCCCGCCATGGTGGTTATAGATCCCCCATGGCCGTTCCAATGGGTCGGGCATCCGACATCGCCAATCATCTTCTCTTCCTTCCCTGAAGATTCTCCTTCTGTCATGTTCATCCTGCCTGATGGACTCCCGAGGTGGCATCCTTCCGTTGCTGTCAAGCAGTTCCACCTCCTCTTCCTCTTCTGGATTCACCTTCTCCTTACCCTTGCTCCCACTACCTTCTCCTTTTTTCTCTGCTGGCACAGCCCTTGCTTGCCCTTCCAACAACTTTTTCATCATCTCCTCCAAGGCCATGAATTTCCCTTTCACATTCTCGCTCAATGTCGCCATCTTCTCCTCCAGATCCGTTTTAAATTGACCCATCTAGGTCTCCAAGACTTCTACCCGCTTAGATGCCATGGGAATCAAAGAGATGCCTCCTGAACGCAAGGAAACTCTTCCGGACAGCAAGAATCTCCCTCCAAACAGTCAAAACCTACTGTTTTACTCAAGTGCTGCTCTCAAAAACCCTAAAAACTGCTGTTTTCAGGGGAAAACAGCCTCCGACAACCCAAATTCTGCGAAAATCTGCAGCGAAACAGTGGAAAAAACAGCCCTCCACCGCCCGGATCTAGCTCTGATACCAATTTGATAGGAAAAACCTGAGTTTGCAAGTCTTCCTAACGAAAACCAGGGAATCTCAACAGCACAATTGCTGTCCACCGCAGGAAATAGCAGAAAAACAGGAAGAAAACTGAGAAAAACAGTAGAATCTCGTAGGGAAAACGTAGCAAACGCTTTTTATTTCAATGGAATGTGAAAAGCACTTGCAAGATACAAATTTCCTTCAATTCGAGAGGAAGGAAAAACTCTCCAAGATCTCCGGCAGCGCCAAGAGCCCAAAACACAAACCCTAGATCTCCAAATTGATTCAAATTCAAGATAATCCCCCCCTTTCCTCCTAACCTCCTAATTAACCATAAAGGAGTTTTGCAAAATGTCTAAACAGCCCCTCGCATTCAAAATTTCCCTCCCAAAACTCCTCCTTGGCCCCCGTCGGATGTGCTCGTTCCGCTCGGTTCCGCCCGCCCTGTTTGTTTCCGCCTCGAGTAGGTGTGGACCGGTCCGGGTTGGACCGGACCAGCCGGCTGAAGTGCCGGCCTAACAGACGACTCTCTCTAATATTATTTGTCACTGGAGCTACTCCAATCTTTTCACATAAAGTTTTATATTCTATCTCTAAGTATAAAATCACTCATCCGCTCAAACATCTTCATCTCTACAGCCTTTAACTTACATTTATGCTTCTATTTTAACGACCAACATTTTGCATTGTAAAAAATTGCAGGTCACACCACCATCGTCACACACCCAAAATCTCTCACATTGATCCAAATTATAAAAACTATTTCTGTCATATTTACTATCATTTTAATTTCTATCTATTGTGTGATACTTTGAAGCTTTAACGAAAAACACAACTCTGCCAATCTCTCCGTATTTAGAGAAGCAAGCTTCGGCCATGGAAGACTTAAAGTATTGGATAAGAAGCGAGCTCATTGGATTTGGCATCGTAACAATAATTCTAATATGGATGTGGGAGATGAGCTATGGATAGAGAGTTTGAGCTCCTTAGCTTCGTGCATGACTGTACATAGTTCTGCAACTCATTACAATGATGATGAGCTATAGAGTTGTTCTAAGTTTTTTGGTTTTTGCTTTTGTTTTCCTTTTTTAGCTTTTTTTTTTTTTTTTTTTTTTGGGATGATCCCTTTAATAAGATATTTATGAGGTTCTGTACTTCATTTTAACTATGTTTTAGTATATTATTGTGAATAATGCAAGGAAATACAAATAGAAAAATATATTTATATATTCATATTTGCTAGATAAATTCAACTATATCTTAATTATAGAAACCAAACATAGTCATGTTGAAATCTTAAAGAAAAATATATTTAGACAATATATATATATATATATATATATATATATATATATATATATATATATATATATATAATATATATATATATATATATATATATATAAACACCACAATTCCTTCAAACCAAAGAGAGCCCATTAGAACTTGAGCTTTTCATTTAAAAAGTTGGTCAAATAGAATAATTCTAGCACAATCCAAATGGTTTTCTTTTTATGAAGGATCATTTGGACTTAATTAATAGAGAGACATAAATTGCAAGAGCACGTCCATCCATCATCGTCCCGAGCTCGTTGCTACCTAATCGAGCCGACGAGTCGAGTCTGAGGCCTATTCGAGCTCAAGCTCGATAAGCCTTCGAGCTCGAAATTGTGTTCGAGCTCAACTCGCAAACTCGATAAGCTCGACTCGTCGAGCCTGTTATTGAGTCGAGTTTGAGCAGGCTCACGAGTCGGCTTGACTCAGTGGCACCTCTAACCCATACAAATATGTAAGGGTTGACAATGTTGATCTTTCCCTTGTATTATAGGAGACTATGAAGAACAACATTGAGGCCACTTTCTATGCATGGAGTGATCATGATCCTCAAAGTGATAATAATGAGGTCGTGTATTTTCCTCAAAGATAATAAGAGGAATAGAAATAAAAAACATATCCTATTTTTACCCATAAAAAATGACAAAATCGAATGAACATAATTTAGTCAAAGACTAAAATTTTGAGTGCCAAAATTATTCTAGCCATGCTTAGAAAAACCGTCGTTGATTATTTAATGACACGTTTTAAACATTATGATAATTAATGCATACTCGTGCGAAAAATCTTTGATTCTTTACAATTTTTTGAGTGTCGAACATATTTTAGCCATGCTTTGAAAAAATATTGTTGATTATATAGTGACATTTTAAGCATCAAGATTTTGTATAAGTTCTAATTAATGCATAATAAAATCCTTGATCCTTTGGTATATTGATGCTTTAAATCATCAATGATAAGGAACTTTAGACATTGTGATCTCCTAACTTATTGGAAAGCATTGACATTCAAAGTTCTATTGTTTACAATATTTTCTCACTATTTGTGCTCAACATCAACTTTTTTCACAAGCAATACCACATCAAAAGAAATAGTCATAACAAATATAAAAAAATATCTTAATATAATAACATAAAATATCTCAATATTTTAACGGGGATTTACATACATAGTACCTAAAATATTAGTATTTACATATTTAGCTTATAAACTTCAATATTTACATAAAAGTTCTTACAAAAGTTAGAAAACTTAATCTTTAAAAAAGTTCTGGTAAGAATATAAGATAAACTCTTAATCTCACATGTAATTTTTTACATGTTGGGAGTTCTTGCAAGAGTAAGAGAAATTGAATTAGGGCTATCAAAATTGTGTCACGAGTCGGGTTTGGGTCCAACCCGAAATTAACCCGATATTGTTCAACCCGACCCGTTTTTGCAAACTAGTCAGTTTTCTGAACCCGAACCAGACCCGCTTCGGGTATATTTTATTAATTTTTTTTATATTTAATTCAATTTTTTAATCTAAATCAAATTAAGATAAAATTTAATTCAATTACTTTAAAATAAATAAAGATTAATTTAATTTGGGCAACAATGTTTGTAATTTTTTGAAATATCATTTACTTATTTCATAAAAATCATTTAAGACATTCCTAAATTAATTAAAAACGGGTAAAACTGAGTTGATGTCTGGTTTTCGGGTCTACCTGAATCCAACCTGGTTTTACAAATGGGTCGAAATCCCTAACCCGAACTCAACCCGATTCAGATTCTGGTTGGCCTGAACTAAAATTTTTCGGTTCGGGGTTCAGGTTGGATTTTTGGGTTAGGTCAAATATTGACACCCCTAAATTGAATCTTACAAAGCGCTCGTAGGGGTGGACATGACCAGCAAAAATGGCGTCTACGCGAGCGGCATAGAGAGTCTCTTCCATAGCCTTCCTCATGTCCTCGCCATCCCCATGATGCACTTCATTGGAATTATACCATGGAGCGTGGCTAGATCCGCTTGCAACCATTTGAGCTGGCGTCGAAGTAGGTGTAGGAGCCGAGCATAAGGACATGTACGACCACCGCCAGCGGTGTCAAACGAGTGAAAGAGGTTTGAAGGGGAGGCGCTTTCCTCGTATGGCATATGATATCAGGCGTTGTAAGGTTTGAAGGGGGTGGATTCGATGAGAATGATGGTCTCGATCTCATGGTTGCCTTCGGTGACCATCCATGGCCGGCGACTGGCGAGTGGCTCGACGAGATGGGCATAAGAGTCCCAGGAGGGCTGGTTGAGATCTGCATATGAGAGGTCGCCGGAGAGGAGGAGGATGTCATAGTCGGACTGGGAGATGTGGTTTAGTGTTGAGTTAAGTTGGTCCAGCCGGTTTGGCCTAAATCACTTGCATGTGATAGTCAACAAGTTGATCAAAGTAGAATAGATAAATGTTTTATGTGTTTAGGGTTTAGAAAATGTTGCTGATGGACCATGATCATGCATTCACCATGTTTGCTCAGATATATATACAAGGGCGGAACCACTTTGGGGCTAGGGGGGCAATAAAAACAAAAATTCACTATATTCTTATTTAAGTGATTTTTAGTCTTTATTACAAGAATTTTTAGGCAATTGCCCCCCCCCCCCCCCCAACTGTCACGACCCGACCCGACGGGGACGGATCCCGCCCGAGCCGGATCGCGACGAGCTGAACTACTTATCCAGGATCTGACTTTGGATTAGGTTACTGAACTGATCTTCCAAATACTTAACTCAACAAACACACACAGAACAACAGAGCTACTAAAATCATCAAATGCAGCGGAACAAAACATCTATCTTTTCATTTCCTCAAAAATAATCATCTACAGAACAGTACATGGCTTTCAACAGAAAGAAAGACAGAACAGGAAAGCCATGACTGTACAAAAATCAAAAAGTACAAAAGTACCTATACTGATCAGACTCTGAACTAATCCTGGACTTCCTTGCCTTTCCCAGAACCTGAAAACCACCAGAAAGCAAGGGTGAGCTCAACAGCTCAGCAAAGCAACAAACCACCAATCTAAATTCTCAGAAACCAAAACCAAACTCATCAGACAGAAATCAGATCAGAAATCGGAACAGAGTCGGAAATCAGAACTTATACGGACAGATATCAAATCAGAATCAGAGCCGTACAGATCAGATCACAGAACAGAATAAATCAACTGAGTCAGAATCATACAGAAATCAGAATCGTACAGATCATATCATATCATAATCACAATTTCGTACAGAACAGAACAGATACAGAAAACATAACAGATACATATAGCTAAATGCCCTGACACTGACAGAATCTCTACGGATTTCGGCCCCTTATACCTCCCTTCCCAGACACTGACTGAATCTCATAGGATCCAGACCCCTTATGTCTCCCTTTGTGCTCATGGCACCAAAACAGATGTGCTTATAGCACCAGAACAAAATTCATCGGATCCGGAACAGAACAGATAACAGATTTCAGATTTGAGCTCATTTCAGATTTCCCGTTTCACTAACTGAATCTCATAGGATTCAGGCCCCTTATAACCCCCTTTTTATAGCTTATACACATAGCATTTCAATTCAGAAGAAATCCGGACAATTCAGAAATTACCCAAAAATCGGGCAGCACAACGGCAGTATACGGAATTTACACAAAATTTCCTGCAAAGAAAATTCACCGAATTCGCACAGAACATAGATAATCATATTCCAGAACATTTATTTTACTGCACAGAGAATTTCCACTTTCACAGAAAATTGTAGTCTACGAAAAACATCGTCGAATCAAAAATACCCGGACAAAAATCTTCAAAATATAGTCAAAACGTGCACACCCGGCACGGCAACGATATACAGAAACTTACGCGGTAAAAACTGAACCAATCAAAAGATACGGACGAAAAACCGTAACGAAAACGAAATCCGGACAGAAAATACCGCCAAACTCGACAGAACTGAAAATTGAGAAAGACGGAATGTGCCTTACCTCGAGCACAGCAAATTCCTCAACAGTCACTTCGATCGAAAACGGCTCCGCGTCTCCCCGAAATCAACTTTTCCAAAAGCTTCTTTTTCTCTCTCCTCAGAGCTGAAATCAGATATTTTTATTTTTAATTTTTCTCTCTCTTCAAATCGTCTGATTTCCCTTAAATCCTCTTCAGATCGGCCTGGCCGATCGTCCAGATCGTCCTGGACGATCAGACCAAACCACATAGTCCTGGCCGATACTCCAGGGCGATTGCACGGCCGATCCTTATGAACAGTGTCAATCGGCCTGGCCGATGTCCTCGATCGGCCTGGACGATACATACAGAAAATCACCTGGAGCAAAACTGGGCAAAATCTGGAGCTGAACATCCACTGATCGTCCCAGGACGATCTAGATCGTCCTGGACGATCCTGGAGCAGATTGTGATATTACAATCTCCCCAACTCAGAAAAATATCGTCCTCGACATTATCCAATCCAAACGCAGTCAAAATAAGTACGGGTACGACCATCTCATATCAGACTCCTTTTCCCACGTTGCTTCCCGTGCAGTCCGGTGCTTCCACTGGACTTTAACCATCGGAATCTCTTTATTTCTTAACTTCCGGACGTCGTACGCCAAAATCAATTCTGGCTCTTCCTTGTACGCCAGATTCTCCTGAATCTCAATCTCATCAGCTGATACCTTCTTCCCAGAGTCGGATACCCACTTCCTCAGAGTGGATACATGAAACACATTATGCACATCAGGCATAGAATCAGAAAGCAATAGGCGATAAGCAGATTTTCCAATCCTTTCCAAAATCTCAAACGGTCCAACATACCTTGGACTAAGCTTGCTTACCTGACCAAATCTGCTCACACCTTTCATCGGGCTGACTTTGACATACACAAAGTCACCAACTTGAAACTCAACAAATCTGTGCTTCTGATTATAATACTTCTGCTGACGGTCTTGAGCGGCTTTCAATCTTTCTCTTATCAAACTGATCTTCTGAGCAATTTCATCAGCAAAAGTGGCACCCAAAGCCTGTCTATCTCCGACCTCTGTCAGAGTCAAAGGAGTACGACACTTCCTGCCATACAGAGCCTCGTACGGTGCCATACCGATACTGGACTGAAAACTGTTGTTATAGGCAAACTCAATCAGCGGAATATGATCTTCCCAGCTTCCGCTAAAGTCCAGAACACAAAGCCTCAACAGGTCTTCCAATACCTGAATAGTCCTCTCAGACTGCCCATCGGTCTGAGGATGAAAGGCTGTACTGAAATGTAATTTCGTACCCAAGCCTTGCTGAATGCCTTTCCAAAGTCTGGAAGTAAAACGTCCATCTCGATCAGATACGATCACACGAGGCACACCGTGCAATCTGACTATCTCCTTCACATATATCTGTGCCAAGCGTTCAACTGAATCCGTCTGTCTGATCGGAAGAAAATGGGCTGACTTCGTCAATCGATCCACAACTACCCAAATAGTATCGTGTCCTTGTCGTGATCGAGGAAAACCCATCGCAAAATCCATCGTTACCTCCTCCCATTTCCACTCAGGGATAGGCAACGACTGCAACAGTCCACCTGGTCGCTGATGCTCTGCCTTCACCAACTGACAGGCTTCGCATCTCGACACAAACTCCGCCACATCCTTCTTCATCCCAGGCCACCAGAACAAAAGCTTCATATCAGCGTACATCTTACCACTGCCTGGATGAACAGTGTAGCCAGAATGATGAGATTCATACAGAATCTCCCGCCTCAAATCTCCAAACACAGGTACCCACAACCTGTTCTTACAGAAAATAGCACCAGAATCAGAAATTCGAAGTTCAGGAGTCTTACCAGATCCAATCTGAGCTATCAACTTCGAATAATCAGAATCTGACTTCTGGGCTTCTTGAATCCGTGCTTCCAAAGAAGACTGAATACTCATCTGAGCCAACTCCAAATCACTGGAGGAAATCACCTCCAACTGCAATCTTTCCAAATCACGGATCAGAAAGTCATCACAGGTAAGCTGAATACCTGATAATCCAGAAGACTTCCTACTCAAAGCATCTGCTACCACATTCGCCTTTCCATGCTGATACTGAATAGTCAAATCATAGTCCTTGATCAACTCGAGCCACCTTCTCTGCCTCAAATTCAGATCCTTCTGAGTAAAAATATACTTCAGGCTCTTATGATCAGTAAAAATCTCACATCTGACGCCATACAGGTAATGACGCCAAATCTTCAAAGCAAAAACAACTGCAGCTAACTCCAAATCATGCGTCGGGTAATTCTTCTCATGTGGTTTCAACTGTCTCGAAGCATAAGCAATTACCTGACCATGCTGCATCAGGACACATCCCAGTCCTTTCAGTGAAGCATCACTGAACACCTGAAAACCTTCCGTACCTGACGGAAGTGCTAACACTGGAGCTGAAGTCAAACAATCCTTCAATCTCTGAAAACTAGCTTCACACTCCGGTGTCCAAACAAAAGGAACCGACTTCTGAGTCAGTCTCGTCAGAGGAGTCGAAATCTGTGAAAATCCTTTCACAAACTTCCTGTAATACCCAGCCATGCCCAAGAAACTACGTACCTCAAATACCGTAGTCGGCCTTGGCCAATCAGCAACTGCCTGAATCTTCTGGGGATCTACAGAAATGCCTTCTCCGCTAATCACATGCCCCAGAAAAGAAATACTCTTCAGCCAAAATTCACACTTGGAGAACTTGGCATACAGCTGATGCCTCCTCAAAGTCTCCAACACAATCCTCAAATGTCTGGCATGATCATCCTCAGATGCAGAATATACCAGAATATCGTCAATGAAGACGATCACAAACTGATCCAAATACTCCCTGAATACTCGGTTCATCAAATCCATGAAAATCGCTGGCGCATTGGTTACCCCAAAAGGCATAACCAAAAACTCGTAGTGCCCGTACCGAGTACTGAAAGCTGTCTTTACCACATCAGATTCCTTCACCTTCACCTGATAATATCCGGATCTCAAATCAATCTTCGAAAATACCGAAGATCCGGAAAGCTTATCAAATAAGTCGTCTATCCGAGGCAAAGGATACTTGTTCTTGATCGTGACCTTGTTCAAATCTCTGTAATCAATACACATACGGAGTGTACCATCCTTCTTCTTCACAAACAGAACAGGTGCTCCCCAAGGTGAAACACTAGGGCGCACAAAACCTCTGTCAACCAACTCCTGAAGCTGAACTTTCAACTCAGAAAGTTCTTTCGGTGCCATCCTGTACGGAGCTTTCGATATCGGAGCGGTACCCGGAAAAACATCGATAGAGAACTCCACATCTCTATCCGGAGGTAAACCAACCAACTCCTCAGGAAAAACATCCACAAACTCCCGTACCACTGGGATCTCAGAAACAGAACCAACCTCCAGGTTCAGATCCCGCACTGAAGCCAAAAATACTGGGCATCCTTTCTTCCACATCCTGCTCACCTCCAACGCCGAAATCAGACTGGAGAGAACACCTCGTAATCCCTGAAATACAACTCTCTCTCCAGCCACAAGCAAACTCACTTGCTTCTTCAGACAATCAATCTGAGCCTCATACTGACTCAGCCAATCCATTCCCAGAATCACATCATACGAAGAAATCGGTAATCGAATCAAACTCGATTTCCACTTCTTGCCAGAAATCTCAATCTCACACAAACAAAACTGTCGAGCAATCAATGGATTCCCAGCCGGTAAAATCACAGACAAAGAAACCGGTAAAACCATCGAATCCAAATGTAAAATCTCAAAACAGCGCTCGGACAGAAAAGAATGACTCGCTCCAGAGTCAAACAAAACACGACAGGGCTGATCAGAAATGTAAACCGTACCTGTCACAACATCCGGAGCATCACGAGCCTCCTGCTGACTCAAGCTGTAAACTCGTGGCTGAACTGGAACAGGAGCTGAAGCAACAGAACTACTCTGCTCCCTCTGAACCGTAGGTGGTCTCCGTGGTGCAGAACTAGAACCACCACCTCTACCAGTAAATCCCTCAGGGCGTGGAGGAACAGTCCTCGGTCTTCCTGCTGCTGAACCAACAGGTCTGACGAAGCTCTCAGATCGCTGATCAAATCCCATCTGTGGACACTCCGCAATCCGATGTCCTGACTGACCACATCGAAAGCACAGACCAGCCATCCTGTAGCACTGGCCATGGTGTCGTCGTCCACAACTCTGGCACACAGGTGCCGTACTGACAGATCCAGAACTAGTCGTACTGGTAGCAGTACCAGACGATCCTCCGCTCCTCCTGGAATCTCCAGATCCAGATCCAGAAACAAATCTCCTCTTCCCAGAGGAACCACTGCCAGAAGTATCACCTCCAAACCTCTTCCTACTCGCAGATCACCGCTGCTGAGTAGTCGTCATGTCATTCTCAATCAGACGAGCTCGCTCCACAAGCTCAGAGAAATCAGTAATCCGGAACGGTATCAGAGGCTGCCTCAAAGTGTCTCGTAATCCTCTCAGAAACCTGTAGCACCTCTCAGCAGAAGTGCTAACCAGCTGCGGAGCGTATCTGGCTAAAGCAGTAAACTCAGCCTCGTACTGCATCACCGTCTTGCTCCCTGAACCAGCCCCCGAAAAACTCTCCTGCATCTGCTGTCGTGCAGAAGGGGGAACAAACCAGTCTCTGAACACCTCAGTGAACTCTTCCCAAGTGATCAAAGAGTTCAATCTGCCCTGAAATCTGGCTGCCTGTTGGCCGTCCCACCAGTGCTCAGCCTCTCCGTCCAACAGAAAAACAGCTAACGGAACCTTCCTGTCTGCAGGACACTGCATCCCGTCAAAAGTCTTTTCCAATCTCCTCAGCCACTCCTCGGCTGCTCTTGGCTCAACAGCGCCCTCAAATCTCGGAGGCTTCAACCTCAAAAATAACTGCAGGTGTCGATCAATGTCCTCAGATCTAACAGTAGAAGCTCTGCTCTGAGTCTCGCTCATCATCTGAGCAACAAGTGAAGCAAACTGTGAAAGCGTGTCAGCACCGACCACTGGGGCTGTACTCCCCACTGGTGCTGCCTGATCGGCACTCTGACCGTTTGTCATGTCTGGGTCTGGCTGATCCATACAGAAAAATCCAAAAAATCCGGAAAACTATCACAAAAACAACACAAAAACAACACAATAAAAAGCCAAACGACCCAAAACTACCTCCCAGACAGACTTACTGATCACTTCCTAGAGCTCTGTTTTACAATCCAACCTGTTTCCAAAACCAGTGCTCTGATACCACAAAAGCTTGTCACGACCCGACCCGACGGGGACGGATCCCGCCCGAGCTGGATCGCGACGAGCTGAACTACTTATCCAGGATCTGACTTTGGATTAGGTTACTGAACTGATCTTCCAAATACTTAACTCAACAAACACACACAGAACAACAGAGCTACTAAAATCATCAAATGCAGCGGAACAAAACATCTATCTTTTTATTTCCTCAAAAATAATCATCTACAGAACAGTACATGGCTTTCAACAGAAAGAAAGACAGAACAGGAAAGCCATGACTGTACAAAAATCAAAAAGTACAAAAGTACCTATACTGATCAGACTCTGAACTAATCCTGGACTTCCTTGCCTTTCCCAGAACCTGAAAACCACCAGAAAGCAAGGGTGAGCTCAACAGCTCAGCAAAGCAACAAACCACCAATCTAAATTCTCAGAAACCAAAACCAAACTCATCAGACAGAAATCAGATCAGAAATCGGAACAGAGTCGGAAATCAGAACTTATACGGACATATATCAAATCAGAATCAGAGCCGTACAGATCAGATCACAGAACAGAATAAATCAACTGAGTCAGAATCATACAGAAATCAGAATCGTACAGATCATATCATATCATAATCACAATTTCGTACAGAACAGAACAGATACAGAAAACAGAACAGATACATATAGCTAAATGCCCTGACACTGACAGAATCTCTACGGATTCCGGCCCCTTATACCTCCCTTCCCAGACACTGACTGAATCTCATAGGATCCAGACCCCTTATGTCTCCCTTTGTGCTCATGGCACCAAAACAGATGTGCTTATAGCACCAGAACAAAATTCATCGGATCCGGAACAGAACAGATAACAGATTTCAGATTTGAGCTCATTTCAGATATCCCGTTTCACTAACTGAATCTCATAGGATTCAGGCCCCTTATAACCCCCTTTTTATAGCTTATACACATAGCATTTCAATTCAGAAGAAATCCGGACAATTCAGAAATTACCCAAAAATCGGGCAGCACAACGGCAGTATACGGAATTTACACAAAATTTCCTGCAAAGAAAATTCACCGAATTCGCACAGAACATAGATAATCATATTCCAGAACATTTATTCTACTGCACAGAGAATTTCCACTTTCACAGAAAATTGTAGTCTACGAAAAACATCGTCGAATCAAAAATACCCGGACAAAAATCTTCAAAATATAGTCAAAACGTGCACACCCGGCACGGCAACGATATACAGAAACTTACGCGGTAAAAAATGAACCAATCAAAAGATACGGACGAAAAACCGTAACGAAAACGAAATCCGGACAGAAAATACCGTCAAACTCGACAGAACTGAAAATTGAGAAAGACGGAATGTGCCTTACCTCGAGCACAGCAAATTCCTCAACAGCACTTCGATCGAAAACGGCTCCGCGTCTCCCCGAAATCAACTTTTCCAAAAGCTTCTTTTTCTCTCTCCTCAGAGCTGAAATCAGATATTTTTATTTTTAATTTTTCTCTCTCTTCAAATCGTCTGATTTCCCTTAAATCCTCTTCAGATCGGCCTGGCCGATCGTCCAGATCGTCCTGGACGATCAGACCAAACCACATAGTCCTGTCCGATACTCCAGGGCGATTGCACGGCCGATCCTTATGAACAGTGTCAATCGGCCTGGACGATACATACAGAAAATCACCTGGAGCAAAACTGGGCAAAATCTGGAGCTGAACATCCACTGATCGTCCCAGGACGATCCAGATCGTCCTGGACGATCCTGGAGCAGATTGTGATATTACACCAACACACACACAAAATTTAAAATACCATTGTCTTTAGGCAATTGCCCCCAATATAATTAAATGCATTGTGTAGATGTGTTATTATTTGGGAATGATGAACTAAATACAAAGAAAAATAGCAAATAAAAATTTGTTCCGGGGGGCCTTGCCCCCGAAAACCCCCCGCAGGGACGCTGCCCCTTGACCCTTGCGACCCGACCGGGCAAGTTGAACTCCGTCAGGGGGCGCTGCCCCCTTGGACCCCTGACATATATGCTAATAATTACTTATAAATTTGTCCCCCACTGAGAATTATGACTGGTTCTGCCCCTATATATATATATATATATATATATATATATATATATATATATATATATATATATTATATATATATATATATATATATATATATATTATATATATATATATCACAATATATAAGAATCCATATTTAAATGCCTTAAGGTATATAAGTATTTAAAATAAGATTTAAATCGAGAGATTAAGGTTTCATTTGGAACGATTTTTTTAATGCTTTCTAGTTAAAAATTTTATATTAGAAAGCTAATTTTTAAATTCAAAAAAAGTTTTATTTTAAAAAGTTGTTTTATATGAAGTAAGAAAGCTATCCCAAACGGAGGCTCCATTTGAGACAACTTTCTTTTTACTTCTTAAAGTAGCTTTTTAGTACATATATTAAAAATTTTATATTAAATTTTTTTTTTAAGAAACAATAAGAAAGTCATCCCAAACAAAACCTAAGACTTTGTTTGAGACAACGTTTTTTTTTTTTTGCTTTTCAGATCATAATCCTAATTTTCAATTACAATAATTTTTAAATCTATTAAATTTATTTTAAAATGAGAGTTAAAAATAATTTACCAATTACAATTCATATTAAATTAATATAAAAAATAACATATGTATAGAACTAAGAACTTGATCACGATATCATTATCAAAACATTCTAAGAAAGCGAAAAAATGGGCGTAAGATTACCGATAACAACGAACCTTCTGATATCTACGTCACTCTCACCCTGTTCGTACCCACCATTGATATGTGCACCTATAAAACACCCAAAGCAAAGTTCTCACGCACCGTGAGCTCGCGCATCAGAGGCCATGGCCTCGCTTCTCCTTCCCACTCTCCTTCTACTCCTCGCCTTTGCTGTCTCCTACTCCGCCGCCGGTAGCGCCACCCCCTAAGCATACTATAGTTCCGCCCCCGGTCTTACCCCCATTTTTTGGCTTTCTTAGAATTTGAAGATAATGATATCATGATCAAGTTCTTAGTTCTACATGACTACATCTGTTATTTTTTATATTAATCTAATATAAATTTTAATTGGTAAATTATTTTTAACTCTCATTTTAAAATAAATGTAAAATATTTAAAAATTATTGCAAATGAAAATTTTATCAAGATATTTTAATTTGCAAATAATTTAAAGAGACCAGTGGGGACCCGTGCCCCAGGGCCCCACTATAGACCAGCTGACAGACTTTTTTTCTAAACATTCAGAAATGTGTATAGAGACATAAAAGCTTTAGCTGCGCGCGTCAGGCGAGGTTTTGGCCCCTAAAGTGACGTTTATATTTCATTTCAATTAAGTAAGAGTCCTCTTGATTATCAATTTAATAAGTTGATTAAAAATAGTAACGTCTCAATCTCATTCTACTTAAGTGAGTTCATTTTATATCTCAGTACAGAATCTTGCTCGTTATTCACCCTGTGGTCGGCGTGCTCTCGCTCTCACGCAGCCCTCTCGCTCTCTCTCTCTCGTCCGGGTGTTCTCCTGCAAGGCCACAAACCTCTGTCGTTGTTTTCTCGCAGGTCCTCTCTCTCTCTCTCTCTCTCTCTCTCTCTCTCTCTCTCTCTCTCTCTCTCTCTCTCTCTCTCTCGTCCGGGTGTTCTCCTGCAAGGCCACAAACCTCTGTCGTTGTTCTCTCGCAGGTCCTCTCTCTCTCTCTCTCTCTCTCTCTCTCTCTCTCGTCCGGGTGTTCTCCTGCAAGGCCACAAACCTCTGTCGTTGTTCTCTTGCAAGTCCTCTCTCTCTCTCTCTCTCTCTCTCTCTCTCTCTCGTCCGGGTGTTCTCCTGCAAGGCCACAAACCTCTGTCGTTGTTCTCTCGCAGGTCCTCTCTCTCTCTCTCTCTCTCTCTCTCTCTCTCTCTCTCTCTCTCTCTCTCTCTCTCTCTCTCTCTCGTCCGGGTGTTCTCCTGCAAGGCCACAAACCTCTGTCGTTGTTCTCTTGCAAGTCCTCTCTCTCTCTCTCTCTCTCTCTCTCTCTCTCTCTCTCTCTCTCTCTCTCTCTCTCTCTCTCTCTCTCTCTCGTCCGGGTGTTCTCCTGCAAGGCCACAAACCTCTGTCGTTGTTCTCTCGCAGGTCCTCTCTCTCTCTCTCTCTCTCTCTCGTCCGGGTGTTCTCCTGCAAGACCACAAACCTCTGTCGTTGTTCTCTCGCAGGTCCTCTCTCTCTCTCTCTCTCGCGTCCGGGTGTTCTCCTGCAAGGCCACAAACCTCTGTCGTTGTTCTCTTGCAGGTGTTCTCCTGCAAGGCCACAAACCTCTGTCGTTGTTCTCTCACAGGTACTTTCTCTCTTTCTCTCTCTCTCTCTCTATCTGTCTCTGTGTATCCGTGAAAAGTTTTTTTATTATGCCGTTTTTTTCTTATTTTCTGAACAAGATATTGATAGGAATTAGAGATTTGAACTGACAAGTATTGTAAAATTAGTTTATTTAGATCTGATCTATACCAAGTCAAAAAAATCTGAAAAAGCTTTTTTATCCATTTTTTTATCTTGAAGTTAAGTAAATAATTGGTTCTAGTTAAGCCTAAATGGCTTAACTAAAGATTTGATTGTTCCAAATGAGTTACAAGCGATAGAAGTCTCGTAAGAAAAACTTATAGGTGTCATATAATTGCTTATTATTCTTGGTTGTATGTTTTTTAATTATATAATTTATCACTTTGTGATATAACAAGTCTAATAAAAAAGTTTTAAACTGTCAATACTACTTAAATTTGGATGAAAGAAGGGGAAATCATTTTTAATATTTATATTTTTTGCCAACACATGAAAAAAATTATGGCTCCGCCCGTGTTCTTCAACCCCTTCTTGTTCGATCTTCTATCTCTTCTTCTACTATTTCTTCTTCTTCCTTTCCCTTCCCTGAAAATTTGGTGTTGTTTTACCAGGGTTAAGTTCCTGTATTCCTGCCCGCTCCACCATGATCTACTCCATCGTCATCTTTTTTTTCATCATTTTTCTTATCGCTACCATCACCTACATCTCCTACTTAATGTGGAATTACTCTGTTGTTGCCCCTCCCCTTCAACCTGAACGCAATGCCGATACTGAGATCGACAATGCTACGCTTAGTACCTGGCCTACGCTCACCTACGCTGAAGCCAAGAGTCGGGATCCGCGAGCGGTCAACGCCACTTTCTGCTATATTTGTCTTGTTGACTATAAGGAGGACGAGAGGGAGGATAAGGCAATGAGGCTTCTGCCAGAGTGTGGACATTTATTTCATGCGACATGCGTGGATCCATGGCTATGGCGGCAACATACTTGTCCGGTGTGCCGGTCATTGGTGGTGAATCGAGACTTGCATATGCCTTTAGCCGAGGTAATTCCACTTGAGATTGAACAGGCTTAAATATATACAAATATGATAATCAAATATGACATACATCTATATATAATTTATGATAATAGAATAATGTCTATCCTATTTTACATAAAATATAAATATACATGTTGGTTATTTATCTATTAGCATGTTATGTTGTGTGCTTGAAGAATGTAAAAATCATATATATTTTAAATTAATTAAGTGACATTAATGTTGATGTATGACAATATATTGCTTGTGCTTCTTGGGTTGGTTTTCCATGTAAAAATGTTGTGATTTTTCTTTTCAATTCTCCTTTGTATGTGACTAAGAATAATATTTGACTATTGTGTATGGCTTTAGATTTGATAATAATTTTATATTATAATTTGTTTTTTATTTTTTTTCAATAAATATAATATATTATAAATTAATGATCAATAATTTCCTATGCTATTAAAATCGGACGATACCGGCTAATTCAACAGGTTGAACTAGAACCGGCCGGCTAACCGGCGGTTCAAACCTGAAAATCGGAGTGGCATTAGACCGAAAAATTGGGCGAACCGCCGGTTGAACCTGGGAACCGGCGAACCAGCCGTATTGATTTTCTGGTTTGAAACTCGAACGACGGAGATTGATTTTACAGCGTATAACCTAAGCCGTAATTCTATTTCATTACTTTCTTTTTTCCTCCGCTTAGTTTCTCTTACATTATAGTTAGTTTCTCTTACGCTCTTGATTGTCCATTAATTTCCTTTAGGAATAACTACATATTTGGGAAAATTAAGAGCATAAACAAACCCATGCAATGATACTGCACTAAAATCTTTAACCCTTTATCTAGCTAATCACAAAATAATGTTTTTGCCTTCAATATTTGAAATCACCTTAATTTTATTCTAGGTTTTGAACGCGCTTTTTTTGGGGAATTCATCTCTACATCATAAAGGTTGGAGATTGATGAATTGAGGTATGCACTTCTCCCCAATATGTATGTGTCGTTTAAGTTCATGAATTGATGAGTTTGATATTAAGTTTAATTTATAAGTATTAATTTTTGACTTTATTATCTATATTTTTAGTTTGATATGAGAATGAAATGTATAGAGAAAATTTTTTTATTCATTTTATAATATTATTATTTATTACGTCATCCAGTTCGACTCCGATACGACCGGTCGAACAGTGAACCTCTCATTCTTCTGATTCGTTAATCGGTCTGATTTTCACAACCTTGTCAATTTCAAAAGCAAGAAGGATAAGAATCACATTAAATTAATTTAATGAATGGTTCTTTTCCCTCTGCGTGCAAAACTTTTTACACTAATTAATGTTGTAGGCATGAGAAACACTAATTTTAGAATTGCTGCTAAGAGGGAACGATTGATTTATTGACCTTAGTTTTAGTGCCAAGTTTTGTATCTGTCGAGCATTAGTTGTGGCATTAATGGAGCAAATTCTTTTGTTATGAACAATTCTCTTAATGGTGTGGTGTTACCTCGTTATAGAAATACTTTTTATTTGGTTCTATCTTTTATTGCCTATACTGAACTCCAATACTGAAATTTAGCCAGTTCCTGATGCTTTTTTACTGAACGCTAGAAAAGCTCTCACTCTAACGCTTCTTCTTTATTTTAGCAAGCTGCATGGTTTAGCTTTCTCAAGCACGTTCAACCTCTTAGTGTTCTTCTGAGGAGAATAATCTGACCCCTCCACACTCTTCCTCCCAGCTCTTTCTTCTGGGTCGCTCGTTACAATCCCACCCTAAGATTCACTCGTTTCTTCTAGGTCACCCGATACAGTTCACAAGAAAACTTTGTGAGAAGATATCTTTAAATACTTTACAATCATTTTCTTCAAATTAGAATTGATTGGTTTTAGAAGAATGTATGGATCAATAAATTAGAGAAGCTTTAAATATTATGTGATTTTTGAAGACTCAGCAATTATTCATGAATTAAATCATATTTACCTTAAAATAAATTTAAAAATTTTAAGATTTATTTTGATTAAATTTTACTTAGAATATTCCACCATATATTTTCTCCCCATAAATAAAGATTGATAATTAATATATAATTCATCTAATATGTATATATATATATATATATATATATTGCCAATATAGTATAGAAGAAATTCAATGTCTATGGTCTGCTAATTTTTGTCTTTAGAATGACCCTTTTTTCTTGTAATAATAAAAAACATAGAAGGTGAATATTTGCTTGATTGATTTCATACTAATACAAATGCACATATATAAAGGAAAGAAAAAAAAACAATAGAGGAAATATAATAAAATAAAATATTCTCAATAATGAAAAATTATTGTATGAATAAATACTATATATTCTAATTATAAATGTTATATGACAACAACTAATTCGAATAACTCTATTTGGTTAGAGGAATTTGAATTTTATGAGTATTTTAAGTATATTTTAAATTAAAATCATATATTTGAAATTTATTAAATGTATGTTTATTAGATTGCTTGTGATAAAACACTATAGATCGACCTTTTTAAGAAAAAAGATATTGGAGAAATAAATCTCCCCAATGGATATTTTACAAACATTTAAGAAAAGCATATCTTTAAAAAAAGTCTCTCTCACAACAAGGGTTTAGTGGCAAGCTTATCTAACTATTACTAAACCCAGTATGTCTTTATTATTGGTGTGATTTGTCCGCATATGTAAAATCTGAAGAAGAAACAATAAGAGGCTGCCTAAGAGTTTTGAATTATGGCAAGAAATGTCTTGAAAAAAGACAAATTATCAAAGACAAATCACTTAAAGATTTCAAGGCAGATGTTGATTATGCTAGGTGTCGAAGTCAATTGAGAATAGAAAATCAACTTTTTGATATTCTATCTTCGCTGATGGATATATTATAACATGTCTTTTAAGCCATGATATTATCCTGTCATATAATACTAACGGGAGTTTCTCCAACCTTTACCAACTGTTGATCTGGTTTCACCCCTCGAATCAATCCAACACCAGCTGCTTGATCACTAACAGACTGTACAAATCTCCGCACAACTAGCAAGCTCACCTGCACAAAAGAGAATGCATCAAAGCTTGAGAGCCAAATACAGAGTTACACTAAAATAAGACCCGGGAAACCAGTAAGAAGATGTAGCTAACATACATCAGCCTCCAAAAGAGCCCTTCCAATGTCACGCATGGGTTCAGCTATGTTCTCCTTTGTCAAAACCTCTGTATCGCCAGCACATAAATGCAAAGATAAATCAACAAAAAAAGTAAAAAAAGAACAATTATTGTTCAGAAGAATAGAAAAAAATAAAATTTCTTAACCAACAACGAAAAAAGTTCAAAGCTGTTTAAAACCAATATCTCTTTCACTTCTTAATCTGCTCTTTTGTAAATGTAATACAACTATGCCGTATCTTCTTTGATTTAGCAATGCAAACAATTACAGTAAGGCAAATTATAGCAAAATAAAAACATTGAAGTGGCAAGAAATACAGAACAAATACAGTAAAGAAATGCCAAGAAATGGAGTAATTTAACAGAACAAAGAGAAGAGAAATGCCTTCTCCTTTGAGTTTACTCCATGCTGCTTCAAGCCCACTTGTCAACTGCCCAAACATCTCAGCCCTAACAATGAAGCTTCTATCTCGTCTAACATTACGAAACGTTAAAGTGACACAACCCCATACTTCTCTCTGAAAAGTAACAAAATAAAAAATTTATTTAAATTTAATGTGTGCAACAAAATAGGGAGTATAAAGATAGCGATTTCTTAAGATGATCGGAGCGACTATCTCACTGTGAAGACATTATTCTGAGAAGATGAACCGAGGGAGTAGCTTTTGCCAATCCACGAAGAAGAAAAATTTGCTGAAACGTTTGGCCTTCGCACCCTTCTCGAGCCAAAGAAGGCAGCGCGAGAGGAGAAGGAAGACGGTGACGAAGAGAGATGGCGGGATGAAACTGAAAGAACTCATGGCTTGTAAACTCACCGCCTCCGTCTGATCGAAAGACCTTCGGTGTGGTATGGAACTGGGTTTGTAAGTGTTGCTGGAATAGTTTGAATTTGGAGAAGGTATCCTGTTTTGTTTTCATAAGATACATCCACGAGAAACGTGTAAAATCGTCTATAAAAACTACGTAATAACGAAAACCTTCGGAAGAGTAAACGGGGGCAGGACCCCAGACATCCGAGTGTATTAGATCAAAAGCGGCGGAAGAAGTGGAAACATTTTTATTAAAAGAAAGTTTGTGACATTTTGCCACTGTATAAGATGTGCAGGAAAAATTATTGGAAATTTTGGTGAGATCAGGAATTAAAGAAACAAGTTCTTTGAGCAGCCGGTGATGAGGGTGGCCTAAGCGACCGTGCCATAGCATCTCTTGGTTCTTGCTGGCATGGAAAGCTGTGGTCGTGGCTTTGGCGGAGGGACTGAGTTGGTACAGGCCGTTATGAAGAGGACCATGAAGAAGAAGACGGCGGTCCTTGCGATCCTTAATTTTGAATCCGTTAGCATTAAAACTCACAGAAACCGGATTATCAGTGGTTAATTTGGAGACAGATAGTAAATTGTGAGAAATATTTGGAACGTGTAAGAGATTACGTAAATGTAGCTTACGGGGAGTTTCGGGTAGCGGAAGAAGGCCCTGGCCGGAGTGAGCGACCTGAATTTGCGAGCCGTTAGCAATGGAGACTCCATCTGAACCGTGGTATGGTGTCTGAAATTGTAAGTTGTTCAGATCGGGAGTGAGGTGATTGGAGGCGCCCGAATCGATGATCCAATCTTGGGAGGTAGGCGAAGTCGGTTGAGCCAGCAGAGCTGAAATGGAACGAGGATTAGTCGGAGCGAACCTTGGGTTCGAGCGGTGCCAACAGTTAAGTGCTATGTGACCGACTTTGTTACAAATCTGACAGGTAGGCCGAGTGATGTTCGAAGAGGCGGTGATTTGCACGTTCGAAGTGGCGTTGGGTTGAGTTGGAGCGATTCCCGTGTTGATCGTGCGGTTCTTGATGAACCTGCGAGGAGGACGGTTGCGTGACTGATTTGAGGATGTAGCATAGAGAGCTGTGGCGCCGGAGGCCATTGAATTTTCTCTGGATAATTCTTGATGAACGTTAATCTCTTCACTGCAAAGAAGAGAGTAGAGGTTGTCAAGATCCATAGGAAGCGGGGAGGTGCGGATGGCTGCTTTGAACGAAGTGTATGTTGACGGAAGGCCATTGAGGATGTGAAGAATGATGTCCTCCGTGTCGACATGAGATCCGGATGCCGCGATGTTGTCGACTATGGATTTGACATGGTTGAGATACTGCCGCATGGTCAGGTTTTGCATTTGGACGTGGTGTAGCTCGTTCTTGAGCTGAATGACGCGCGATCGACAGGTGGGTTGAAGGCGTCTTTCAAGAACGAGCCAAACGTCTTGAGTGGTAGTGCAAGAAATGACATAGGGAAGGATTGGTGGAGAAATAGTCGAAAAGAGAGCGGAGAGGAGATTGTTGTCGGCTAAATTCCAACGTTGGTACTCCGGAGAAGAGGCATCGGATGGGCGGATAATGGTGCCGGTTAGATGTCCTGCATAGCCGTTGGCCGTGAATTGTTGGAGGAGTTGAATGCGCCAGATCGCATAGTTCTCGGTGGTGAGGGCATTGGGGACGAGGTTCTTGATGTTGGAGACGAGAAGCTTTAGTTGTAGAGGGATGTGAATCTCGGTATTGTTGCCGGAGAGGGCGGCGGAGGAGGGAGGGTGTGAATTCGCCGATTCTTGATCTCCCATTGTTTGGCTCATGATACCATGAAGGAGATGAGAGACAAGGAGATGGACAAGAAGATGAAACAGAGCAGGCAGGAGAATGGATGAAGAATATGTATATTCCAATGTTAACGTGTACAAAAGCTATATATAAGTAATACAGGGCTAAACTTGTAATAATCTGAAAGTATGATACTTGTTCGTTTACAGAAACAGTCCTCAAACCCAGCGTCTCCATGGCGGGTTTACAGTACAGGTAGGTTGCGGGGATAAGATGCTCAATGCTTAGATCGGAGAACAAAGGCTGTAATGAGTCAGCATAAAATATAAATTAATATAATTACAGAAAAAAAGTATGATATTTTTTAAATGTTGAGAATTGAAAATTTAATTTATATAATTGAGATTAGATTCTAAGGATATGTTTAGAACAGCTGAATTATTTTATAAAGTTGTTTGTGAAGTTACTATAAATAAAATAATTCCATTATTAAGATTATACTAAATAATTTTTTATTTTAAAAATTTCTAAAAAAATTTGTAAGAAATTAATAGTCAAATAAAATTATGATTATCAATTAAAAAACAAAACTGTCAAAAATATATACCTAACAAACTCTAAAATTTGGACAACTTTTAAATTATTTATCAATTAAGGCTTTATTTGAGACAATTTTTTACTATTATTTTTTCATTGATTTCAAAAAATATGATACTAATAACATATTACTGTAGAAAATAGTATGAAAATTATCCGAAATAAAATCTAAATCAGTTTGGTATAATTAATTTATAATAATAGATAATTAAGTTGAAAATAACATATTGCCATTATTATTATTTTTTTATATTGCTATTTTATATTTTTAACATAATAACTAATAAGAGCATAAATTAACTTGAAGCAACACCCAACAACAAATTTATTAAGCATGAATAAGTTTGAAATTGTGTTAAGTATAAAGAAGGAAAATTATTACAGGCAGACGTCGAACATCTCCAGAGGCAAATCCAGATGCGTCACGTCACCAAATGCACTAATATCACCCAATATATAGTGCATTGGGTGACTTGGCTCGTCCAGATTGACATCCAGACACGTTCGGCATCCGCACTATCACTAAAAGAATATAGTGAAAACTATGCTAAGCTTTAATGTGATATGTTATATATATAATATAATAGATAAATTAAGAATTATATTATTTTTAGTCTCAAACAAACAAAGATAAGGGAAATCACTACTTCTATCTCTCAAATTAATGGCTTGGAAGACTTTTTTTTTTCTTTTTTGTGTGTGTGTGTGTGAACATTTAGGTCAATTAAGGCAAACTCACACATGCATCACATACACAAAGCTCGAATCCAATACCTCTTGGTTGGTTGTCAAAGCTCTCAATCAACAAATCAAAATGAGCTAAGTGGAAACATTCTTAATTATACGTCATTTTAAGCACAATGTTGTTGCACTGCAAAGTTCATGATATAATACGCAAAGAGGTTGATATGATTTCATGTCATATGATTGGTCCTTTAGGTTGCTAAAAATTGATTAAGGACGACCACATGAATGAAAAAAAAAATCAATGAAGATATCCTCAATGAAACTTTCGATATGATGTATTTCAAATTCGTTAGATTGGTTTTGAGATTAGTATCGTTAAATTTTAATAGTTTATAATTGATACGGCATCATGAAATAATCTTGATCGGGCACGAATCTCGAGGCAAAAATCAAATTGGGAACTTCAAAAATTAAATCCGGGAGCACCTGAACTCCGATTTCAACGAGCTTATAATCAAACTGAGCGTCTCGGAAATACAAACTCAACGACACCAAATTCGACTCAATCCAAGCCCAAATGAGCCCAAATAAAGGACATGAAGCACTGTTGGAAGCTTCATATCACAATTTGAGTTACCAAACGGTCTTCTATTTTGACGAGCTTATACTCGAATCGAGCGGCTCGACGAGATAAATCCAACGAGTCCAAGATCACCGAATTCCGACATCAGTAAGGCCTCCAAATGTCCAACGAATGGTGCATGATAGGTCTTACATCCTTGGTGGATTCTCTCGACCTCTTCCACACAGGTTAACGTCATCGAGCATGGCTCTGACATACAACCTCGGAAAGGACTTAAATCATTGGTGGATTATCTCGACCTCTTCCACACAGGTTAACGTCATCGAGCAGGGCTCTGACATACAACCTCGGATAGGTCTTACATCCTTGGTGGATTCTCCCGACCTCTTCCACACAGGTTAACGTTATCGAGCAGGGCTCTGGCATACAACTTAAGAAATGTCTTACATCATTGGTGGATTCTCACAACCTCTTCCACACAGGTTAACGTCAGTGAGCAGTACTCTAACATACAACCTCGGATATGTCTTACATTCTTTTGTGGATTCTCTCGACCTCATCCATATAGGTTAACATCATCGGACAAAGACTCTGACATACAACATCGGATAGGTCTCACATCCTTGATGGATTCTCTCGTTCTCTCCCACACATGTTAACATCTCATCGAGCAAAGACTCTGACAAACAACCTCGGATAGATTATATATCCTTGGTTAACGTCACTAGGATGCCGTCAATGGACTTACATCGGACTTTTGCACAAAGTTAAATTTCTACCTGATGTTGAATTTCCCCGTCGCAGAACTTTCGCCTTGCAGGACTTTCGACGGACTAATACTCGACGCCGGACTTCTTCCTGCCGTAGGACTAATACCCGTCTATGGACTTTCGTCGATCTTCTACCCAACACACTACTTCTACCCGACGTCGGACTTCTCCCTGTCGTCGGACTTCTACTCGTCGACAAACTTTCGTCAGTCTTCTACCCAACGTTGTACCTCTACCCGACTACGGACTTCTGCCTGTCGTCGGACTACTACCCATCGTCGGAATTCTGCCCGTCGATGGACTTTCGTTGGGCTTCTACTCGATATTGAATTTCTACCCGTCATCGTACTTTCCCCGACGTCAGAATTCTACTCGACGCCAAGTCTCTACCCTTCATCGGACTTCTGTTCACCGTTAGCCTCCTACCTGACACCGTATTTCTACCCGACGTCGGATTTCTACACTTCAACAGTCTTTTCAACCTCCCTCCTTACAACGGTCTCTCTGACCTCCATCTCCAAACAACTAACATTAGAACTCCGCAGGATATCTCGAAGAATAGAGGAAGAATGAGGGATCTCCGGACTTCCTTGCAAAGAGAGGGGCCTTAGAAGACCAAAGGAAAGCCTTAATTATAAGAATATAGAGAGAAGGGAAAATCTTCGGACTTCCTTGCAAAGAGAGGGGCCTTAGAAGACCAAGGGAAAGCCTCAATTGTAAGAATAGAGGGAGAAGAGGAATCTCCGAACTTCCTTGCAAAGAGAGGGGCCTTAGAGGACCAAGGGAAAGCCTCAATTGTAAGAATAGATGGAGAATAAGAGGATGAGCAATTTTTCTAAAGGCCTAAGGAGCCTATTTATAGGTTTTTGGAGAGAAGAGGGGAAGTTTCTAGAGTTCCCCGAAATTTTTGAAATTTTCAAATTTTTTTTTTCAGATTTTTTCGGAATTTTTTAGGCCCCACACGATTAAAAACATTAAAAAAATTCTAATTTGAATTTATCCAACCACCGGCCAGCAAGGCAACCGCGCGCCCAAGAGGGCACACCTGTTCACGTGGTGGGCTCGCCGGCGCTACCGACGGCAAGCGGCGGCCGGCCGGCCCGCCCGCCGGTTCGGCCGCCTACGCGTGTCCGGGCCCGATTTTTGGCCAGGACAGTCCGAATCTGACGTTTTTGGGGTCCTCAGACACATTTTTCTACGTTCCGACTCAATTTTGATACTTTCGGAGCTTAACGGGGCCTCTACAATCAAGTTTGAGCACACACTTAATTTTCGGAACGCAATTTTTGGCGTTTCGGCCAATAAAAATATTTGAGACATATATTTTCGGACTCCTAGAACTTCGACGTCCAAAAATAAGGGGCAACTGATATGTCATCATGAAATAATCTTGATCAGGCATGAATCTCAAGGCAAAAATCAAATTGGGAACTTCAAAAATTAAATCCGAGAGCACCTGAAATCTGATTTCAACGAGCTTATAGTCAAACTGAGCGTCTCGGAAATACGAACTCAACGACACCAAATTCGACTCAATCCGAGCCCAAATGAGCCCAAATCAAGGACCTGAAGCACTATTGGAAGCTTCATATCACAATTTGAGTTACCAAACAATCTCCGATTTTGACGAGCTTATACTCAAATCGAGCGACTCGACGAGATGAATCCAACGAGCCCAAGATCATCAAATTTTGACATTACTAAGGCCTTCATATGTCCAACAAAAGGTGCATGATTGTAGGATTCAATATCGGTCGTCCATTCGACCACTCCCTATTCGCCCCTGATCTCATGCCTATTTGCGAGCTATGTCACTCCAGAAAATCTATAAATAGACACCTCATTTCTCCTGAGAAGGGGACCCAAGCAAGAAGAGAATAAGAGAAGAGAAGGAAGAAGCTCCTCCTCGACCACCGTCGGAGCCTCGCCTGACCACCTCCGGAGCCTTTCCGGACCACCATCGGAGCCTCGCCGGACCACCGCTGGAGCCTCGCCGGACCACCGCCAGAGACCCTCACCTTCGCGAGAGGCCCTCATCTTCGTCAGAGGCCCTCACCTTCGCCAGAGACCCTCACCTTCACCAGAGGCCCTCATCTTCGCTAGAGGCCCTCACCTTCGCTAGAGACCCTCACCTTCTCTAGAGACCCTCACATTCGCCAGAGGCCCTCACTTTCGCCAGAGGCCCTCACCTTCATTAGACCATCACCTGAGGCCCGAAGTTCCGCCAGACTATCACCAGACACCTGGACTTCTATCGTACAGTTGTTATTTGTCATCTGATTGCCCTCGGAGGCGAATCAGACCATTATATTATAACCAACTTATATTCTAGTGGAATCATTTTCAACTGGGTCAGGCCTCATGGTTTTTCCCCTTTCAAGGGTTTTCCACGTAAAAAATCTTATGTTCTCTATGTGTGTGCTGGATATCCATGCAAGCTAAGACATATAGTTAAAACTCTATCGCCGCGCATATTCGAGTACACAACAATAATGTATTACACTTCTCGGAGAGTCTGTTGACCCTATTAGCTAGGAGAGTATATGTATTACATCCAACTTATATTAAAAAGGCATGATAGCTTTAAAAAGATTTGATTAAAAAAAATTAAAAATGATATTTTTATTAGAGTTGAATGAGAATTAATGAATTATTTAGGGGCATGATTTTATGTCCTGCAAGTTAATGGATTCGCTAAGGGCATGAGTTGATTGCTTCAGTTTGCTTTGAGTAGACCTGAGTCCCCAGCCTTATATTGGGAATTCTCTTTTGCGTCCCAATTAATTGGTATAAAACCATGTATTTATTATCACGGCTTTTAAATAGGACCAACATGAGGTGATCTCAAGCCTTCATGCATAATTGGAAAATTTTCAAGTGTTGGGACTATTATGAAGAAACCATAGGCCTTGGTTTGTTGGTGGCATGTTATTAATGGCATCAATCGGATGCAAACCCGAGCTTTTTTACTCCATTAGGGACTTTTAAGTGTTTATACCACCATGACCTAAATAATTATGGTTTCGTTTCAATTATAATTAGGTAAAACTACAAGACAATCTTTGATCCCATGGTTCATTATTTGTTTTAATTATAATTTTTATCTCCTTGATTTTCTTCACCTGCAACCTCTAAGTTATCTTTCCAACATCCATGGATGACCCCTCACCCATTTTTTGTCAAATCTTGATTTTTTAAAGAAAAAAAAATGAAGCAGAAGAAAAAGAAAAATGTTTTAAAACTATATATTTTATACAAATAACAGTATATTTTTTTTCATCATTTAATTCTTTTTATGACAAGCAGGATTGGAAAGAAGACTGGTAATCCACACGTTATCAACCACCACAGCCTCATCATCATCATTTCGGTGCCAGCTCCACAGTGCATGGGTGCCATTCGCAACCTGCAACTGCCCATGTCCGAAGCTCGCCTCCCTGAACAAAGAGATGCTCGGCTGTGGATCAATGTACTTGTTCGCAAGCCCTTCCCTGTTGCCCCCGTCGCCTATTGTGATGTGTAGCGGCCCACATTGGTTCTTTTTGCTATTATACACAGGTGCCTGCACCACCAAAGATTACAAAATTTTTCTTCAAAAACACCTTTAAGTTCTGTATGTTATTTCCACAACAGTTTGGCAAAAAGAGCACTTACAAAGCGCTCGTAGGCGTGGACATGACCAGCGAAAACGACATCTACGCGAGCGGCATAGAGAGTCTCTTCCATAGCCTGCCTCATGTCCTCGCCGTCCCCTTGATGTGCTTTATTGGAATTGTACCATGGAGCATGTATTAGGGCGAACAACCACTTGGTCTTGGACCGGTCGAGCTTGGCCAGATCAGCTTGCAACCATTTGAACTAATCGGAGCTGGAGTCGAAGTCAGTGTAGGAGCCGAGCATAAGGACATGTACGGCACCGCCGGCGACGTCAAACAAGTAAAAAAGGTTTGAAGGGGAGGTGCTTTCCTCGTATACGATGAGAGGTATGGTTTCGATCTCATGATTGCCTTCGGTGACCATCCATGGCCGGCTACTGGCAAGTGGCTAGACGAGACGGGCGGCGTAGGAGTCCCAGGACGGCTGTTTGAGATCGGCATATGAGAGGTCACCGAGGAGGAGGAGGATGTTATAGTTGGACCGGGAGATGTGGTTTAGTGTTGAGTTGGTCCAGCCGGTTTGGCCTAAATCACCTGCATGTGATAGCTAACAAGTTGATCAAAGTAGAAGAGATAGATGTTTTGTGTGTTGAAGCATTAATAGAAAATTTTGCTGATCGATCTTGATCATGCCTTCACCATTCTAAATATTAGTCGTGGGATTCTATTTTACTCCGCATTTGCTTCATTATGATAATTTCGAGATCTATCATTAATTATGCCGAAACAAATAGTTGTAACTGCTTATCATAACATTTCAATAACGGAAAATTCTTGAACCTTAACCTACGATATTCTAATCTTACATTAGTATACTTTGTGATTATTAACGAATTTCACGTGCAATTCTTGAATGTATCACATCAAATAAGTTAGGTCTTTTATTTCTTATATTCAAAGGGTTCAAATTCTCTTCAAGGATAAGTTATTATTTTTCAAGAAGGAGAAGACATCTTTTGAGTACTTGACCAGCTGATATGAACCTCTATTAAACCTAAAATTGGTTTATATAAACTTGTATAAATAGAACGCAAATGCTATAATTGAATTCAGGAAATAAGATTTGTGCTTTCTTTCTTTTCTACTCTCTCTTCTTGTCCTTTTTCTTCCTCAAGTAGTCCACACCTACTCAAAAGATGTCTTCTCCTTCTTGATATTGATCAAGAAGCATAACAATGGTGCTCTCGTTGCACTAAAAAATTCTATTTCCCTGTCCTCCTATCAGCCAGCAATCTCAATCGCAGCCAACAATTCTCTTCAGCTACCAGCGCACTTATTCTCTTCAAGAACTTACCTTTCCACCTTTTCTCCTCCATCGAAACTCCATTCTCCACCTCCTAATCCTGCAGACCAATAGTCTCCACTGCGCCAGCCTTCATTTCAGCCTGTTGACCTGCTGCATTCAAGAACATCAGCAAGAAATCTGAAGCATTTAGGTTCTCTGTTCACCTCCAGAAATCTGCTGCCTTCAATAATCTTTCATCAATTTATATTTTCAGCTGCAAGAAACGGTCAAGGAAGCATCAAGAACGATTCCTGCATCAAGAACAGGTCTAGAAATCAACATCAATAATAGCTACACAAATTTCATCAGCCCCAGCTTCAAAAATCTGCAGTATAAGCTCTTGATTCTCCTTCCAAAAACAGTCGAATTCTCGCATTTACTCTTTCTTCTTTCAAGATTATATCAGGTCACAGTTCTTGTTATGAATAATCACATTTTAATACGCTTTCAGCGGCCACGAAAGACCTCTCAACATGAAAAATGCAGATTTGGCAGAAGCTCTCCGAACAATGCAAATCAATCCAGAATTACAATCCTTTAAAATCCAAAAATCTTTAAAACAAGCTAACGTTCAATTTGCATCCATTGATTCATCACTTCAACAATTATATGCTTTCATACATTCTATTGACAAAAAACTTGATAGTGTGTGCATTGATCGTCCACCTCCTACACTCCATCAAATCCTTCCTCTTTCACCGACATCCTTGGTTCCATTGATGGAATCCCTTCTTCACAGCCGTCATCATCTCCTACGAGTTTATATTTTCTTAAATCAATAAAAATTGAACTTACTCGCTTTAATGAATTCAACATAAAAAATGGACCTTTAGGGGCTGTTTGGTATCGGATTTACAGCGGGATTTAAGTCGAATTTAAGCTAAATCCAGCCAAACAGTTTTTGTGCGCGCGTTAAATCCCGGGATTCGGTAAATCCCGGATTTACGGATTTACGGCTTAAATCCGGGATTTACTAAATCCCTCAGTTCGGTGGATTTAACGGGATTTAAAGTTAGGCGGAAAACTTACCCGCGGCGCCCGTGTCGTCAAGCAAAACCGTTGCCCTTATTTGCCGAAAGGAACGAAGCCATCGCTCTACCCCGTCGCCTCGACCTCTCCGATTTTTCTTCTTCTACCCCAGAGCGTTGCTCCGACTCATCCTCTCCCATATTTCTTCTTCTTCCCCAGGCTGTTGCTCCGACTGAAACCTCTCCCATTTATTTTCTTCTTCCCCGAACTGTTGCTCTGCTTCCTCAGACACGCGCTAAACAGATTTTTCCTTTCTCTGATTTTTGGTAGGTGAGAGCTTCTTGACTAGGTGTTTATTTATTTTCCATGATTTTTTCTTTCTCCGATTTTTTCTTTCTCTGATTTTTATTTAGGTGAGAGCTTAAATTTTTTTTTCCCTGCAATGTGTAGATAGAATTAAATTTTTCATGTGTTTTTTCTTTAAAATTTTCTCACTGATGTATAAAAATCTACATAACTTTTGGTATTGTACTATTTCCATACTAGATTAATTTGTTAAGCAAATTTCCTTTCAGTTAAATGAAGTTGCCGTAGTTCATATATTTGTAAGTCCAATTTTTTTAACGCAACAAATAATTGATTGGTAGTACGGTTGTTAAGCAAATTAAAATCAGAATGAAGCAATCCTTTTACACCGGATTTGACAAAGATATTTATGATTCCGTGAGCGACAACGAGTCATCTAATGCCATGTATCTCAAAAATTATGGTTCCCGTCTTGATTGGAGAGTTTTTCAAGGACGAAAGGGTATTACTCATGAATATACTCTATAAAATTAAATTGAAAGTGCGGGGTCAAATGAATTATCATCTTACCACATGTTGCCTTAATTTTTTATAGAAATGAAGAGGTTTCTTAAAGGGAAAGGGTTGGTTCATGGTAGCTCTAGCTCCCAACGTCATGTAGATGAAGCTATCTCCAGCAATCCTAAAAGCACGTCTAGGATTGCTAGGTGGCCCGAAGAGCACAACGTTGTGCTAGCCGAGCTTCTATATGAGCAATTCGTACATGGAAATATATGCAATGGTAACTTAAGGAAGGAGCAGTGGCCTAATCTTGTTAACGTCTTGAATAGACGTTTGGGTACATATTACACAGATTCTTCGGTCATGATTAGATTCAAAAATATGAAAGCTGATTTCCGTACACTATATCAACTAACAAATCGAAGTGGTTGGGGCTGGGATGAGGAATTACACATACCAATTGCTACTTAAGAGCTTTGGGAGGAAATTGTTCAGGTAAATATGTAATTATGCAATTCTACTCTTGATTAACCATACATTAGGATGACTCGTTTCTACTTTCTTTTATTGGTACTACAGGTAACACCAAAGCTTTCACGATATCGCCAGCATCCATTCCACCAATACGAAATATTTGAAAAAATTTGCGCAGATAATATTGCAGTGGGTAATGCCGCTAAATGCAATAAGACAAAATCTCCAACAGTAAATTTAGAACAAGATGAAACGCCCCAGTTCGAAGATGACTTTCTAACTGCTAATGGTGTAACCTTTGAATTCGAAGAAACTCCAACAAGCAACATGCCTGAGGCAACTGATGGTTTAACTCCAAACTCAGAACCTATTGATAGTCAAACAATAGGTTCTAAAAGATATAGTGATGGTGCTGCAAAAGATACAAGGCGACCTAGGAGAAAAGGCCCAATAGACAACCTTAACAATTTATTGGTTGAGGCCAATAAAAATTCTTTTGTACTAAAAGAAACCGTTGAAAGGAATGACCCCTACAGTATGGCCGAATGTTTACAGAAACTATATTCGGTGGAGAACTTAACGACACATGCGTTGTTACTTCTACAAGATGTGTTAAAAGAGAATAAAGATAACAAAACCATATTAATGACATGGGAAGGTGAAGTGTTGCATAAGTGGATTGAATATATGGTTGAAAACCACCTACGATATAATGGTTCCAGAATATGGCTATGATTCCGATCCCCACTTTGTTTTAGATTACTGTACTAGTAGTTTGATTTCTACATTTCTTGATTGCCTAGCTTTTAATCTTATGTTTTTTAGATGTTTTTGGAATTGTTGTGCTGCTTAATCATTTTAGTTTTTATTCCAAAATTATGTTAGCTGTCAACTTCAGTTTTCATTAATGAGTTTTGGTTTATTTGAGATATGTATTAAATAAGAAATCTGTTTGCATTGTTGTATGAAAAAAAAATCAATATAGTATGAAATCTGTTTGGATGCCATCTTCTATTAAATAGTATCTTTTCATGTTTGCAATGTTGTACTCTATCTTCTGTATTAAATACTACCCCATATTGGTTTTGTCCAGATTTTTTTTCCCTATTCGAACTAAACACTATCTCATATGCCGTACCATGTTACTCTATACAGTGAATCTATTCAATGGCTAACAACCTGGACCGTGAAATTCAAAACAGACTTTGCGAGAGCATTGATTTGCATATACAGGTAACTAATGCCATTGCAGAGCTTCTCCCAGCTATTATAGAAGAAGTTGAGAACATTGATGATGAAACTCAAGTGCGACGGCGTATGTTTGATATATCATATACCGACCATCAATATGTTCTTGACGTCCTATCTGGTCATCCAGGGCGAGCTTACCAGTGCTTCAGATTACCACCAGATGCTTTCATAAGCTTAAGAGACTTGCTTGTTAGCCGTGGTCACCTATCTGACACAAAGAATATGCTAGCGGCGGAACAACTTGGCATTTTCTTACGTGGTGTTGCCCATGCACACAGCTATCGACAATTATGCGAATTTTTTCAACATTCATTAGAAACAGTTAGTAGGTACTTCAATCAGGTTCTGAAGGCAATTGTGTCTTTGTCGGATGAATTTATAAGTTTACCTTCAGCTGATGTTGATTGTCATCCATTTATACGTGCAAATGAACAATTTCACCCATTCTTCAAAAATGCGGTTGGAGCGATAGACGGTACACATATTCCAGCTGTCGTAAGTACTCATTTACAAAATCGATATCGTAATCGAAAGGGATTTACATCACATAATGTAATGGCTGCGGTGTCGTTTGATCGACAGTTCATATATGTAGCTTCTGGGTGGGAGGGATCTGCTGCTGACATGCGTGTGCTTAGATGGGCAGTAGAACAAGGGCAGTTTGAAGTACCCCGCAACAAATATTTTTTGGTTGATTCTGGTTATGCAAATACTGATAGACTAATTGCCCCATTTCGGGGATATCGATATCATTTAGCAGATTATCGTGGAAGAACGACTAGGCGATACGCTGCCGAGCAAGAGTTATTCAATCACCGTCATGCACAGCTACGCAATGTGGTAGAACAAACTTTTGGGATTTGGAAGGAACGGTTTCAGGTTCTGACGCACATGCGACAGTTCCCTATTAGTGCTCAAGCATATATTGTCATTGCTTGTGCGGTTCTGCATAACTTCATTGGTCGATACCACGGACATGATATATACTTCAATATGTCACAAACAGAAATACAACATGATGCTGAAACTGTGGAAGTTGATGTGCCAAAGGACAATCCCAACTTACATGCGACAATAGGAGAAAGAATTCAAGGTGAAGCTATTAGGCACAATATCACCATTGATTTATGGAATGCTCGGGTAAGAATTTTAATTTGCGTAATGTTTCACTAACTACATTAAATTTTGTACTAATTCATTCATTTCTTTATTTCAGATTGCAAGTCAAAGAAATCGATCATCGTGAAAAAATTTGGCTCCCAAGAATTAGCTATGAAGACATTTACACATTAAATGCATTCTCTAATTAAATGCTTAATTTGTCATTTTGGGCAATATTGCTTTGTAATTTGCTCTTTATTGAATTTTAGATCATTTTGTGAGAACTCAAGTTTGTTTAATGATGTTTTATGTAATGATATTTATCTCATAAATATATGTTTAAATTTTAAATCCCTAACTGCCATAAATCCAGAAATATGTTACCAAACAGTTTCTCAGGATTTAACAGGATTTAACATATTGCATAACAAACAGTTTTCAGGATTTAACCCAATTCGGATTTACTAAATCCGGATTTACAGGATTTACTAAATCCCACTAAAGTTAAATCCCACTGGTTGCCAAACAGCCCCTTAAAGCATATGATATGAATACTTTGATTTTCACAACACTCCTAATTATCATCCAGTTAGAATAGCTTCCTTTCATCCTAAAGGATCTGCCGCTACTTTGGCACCAATAGTTATGCATGAAAGCTCTTTGTATCTCTTTTCCAATCTTTCAACCTTGACGACTGTTGACCTCTACATCACCTCCAGAAATCCCGCTAAAATCCCAGAAAATCCGCTCAAATCACGCATACCTGCGCAGTTCGGCATCGACACCGTTCAGCTCGCATGATTCCTGCGCAAATCCTGTGATCGTCTGCCCCTGTTGGCGTCAATAAAACAAGAACGAAGTCTCGGCTCGTTCGTTTCTGTTTTCCCGCACACTAGAGGTCATGATCGAAGCCTCTGTCCGATCTCCCGCTTCCTACGTCCAACTCCTCATAAGCCACGACCTCTAGCATACACGACCTGTACCGACCTCAACCTCCATCTCCATTCTACCTCACAAATAAACCTCCGAACTCACCTCCCTTCCCGCTCCTCACCGATGATCCACAGCCCAAGTCCCATCCCGACGTCACAAGCCCAGCCGCGACAAACCTCGGCCGGACCCGCCTCTACTTTGCCGATCCCAAAACCGCACTCGAGCACCTCCGAGCCGGACTTCCTCTGATCGAACCCTACCCGATCCTTTCACTTCCTACCCGAGCTCCTACACGCAAGCCGACCCCTCTGGCCCTCTCTCAGGTGAGTCGGCCGATCTCCCTACCCAGCCAGCCCATCAACCACACGCTCCCGACGTGCACGATCTGACCTCCTCCCACTAAGCTTTTGCTTTCAAAACTTCTTACAGGGCTAGCCGAGTGGATGGTGCTGCATCTTTATTCAAGTGCGTAACTATTACAACTTTTTGGCTACCTCTATGCAAGATGATTATTTGAGTAAGGGAGAATTTAGGGCTTGTTTGATAGCACTCACCATTTGATTTAAGTAGAATTTCATAAATCCGTTAAATCTAAATATTGGAAATCACGAGGGGCTTAAATCTTGAAAATTGTTTGGTAACATTTATGATAAATCCTATTAAATCCAGTATGATTGTTTGGCTATATAACAAAATTTAACGAGTAAACTCTACCTCTCGAGCCAACTGATTTCGTAAATCCGACAAAATCCAGGATTTTGGAAATTCGGGATTTAGCACGAAAAGGTGAAATTTTCCCTCTACAACGGTTTTCATTTGCCGTGAGTTTGGTTTTGCATTTTAGGCCGTTTTGTTGGATTTTGTTGAAACCGCCTCAAATCCGGGCTAAATCCTGCTACCAAACATCCCCTTAAAGTCAATCTCTCATGAAAATAAGCTCGACTAAGCCAACTACCTATTAATAATAATAAGGTGCTCAAATCATTCTAAGAAATCATCCCATAGGTTTTAGAATGGGTCTAAAATTTGATAAGCTTAGTGTTGGGGTGCTCTAGTCTATAAGTTTGAGTATTGTTGCGGGCTAAAAAATACGCGGCGATAGAGATTTGATTCTGCATCTTAACGTTGTACGGATAACTAGCTCACGCACAGAAAACATAAGATTTTTTACGTGGAAAACCCTTAAAAAGGGGAAAAACCACGGGGTCTAGCCTAGTTGAAAATGATTCCACTAGACTTTGAATCGGTTACAAAAGACTGAATCTCCTCTAAGGGCGATCAGATTTACAATTAATGACTACTTGATAGGAGTCAGGTGTTAGACCCAGTGTCACTTGAAAGTTTGGGTGTTGACAGTCTGGCCTTGAGCAAAACAAAGAGTCTTAAGCAGAACATCGGGTCTTAAATAGGATGTTGGGTCTTCAGCAGGGCGTCGGGTCTGAGCGTTAGGTCTTGAGACGATGATGCGGCGAACTCCGGCGGTGGTCTGGCGAGGCTCCTGCGGTGGTCCGGTGGTGGTCCGGCGAGGCTCCTGCGGTGGTCCGATGAGGCTCCTGCGGTGGTCCGGCGGTGGTCGAGGAGGAGCATCTTCCTTCTCTTCCTTCTTCTCTCTCTTCTCTCTCTTCACTTGGATCCCTCTTGTGAAGAATGAGGGCTCTATTTATAGATTTTCTGGAGTTGCACGGCCCGTAAATAGGTGTGAGATCATGGGCAAATAGGGAGTGGCCGAATGGACGGCCGATATTGAATCCTTTGATCGTGCACCGTTCATTGGACATTTGAAGGCCTTATTGATGTCGGAATTCGGTGATCGTGGGCTCGTTGGATTCGTCTCGTCGAGCCGTTTGATTCGAGTATAAGCTCGTTAAAATCAGACACCGTTTGGTAACTCAAACAGTGTTATGAAGCTTCCAACAACGCTCAGGGTTCATGATTTGGGCTCATTTGAGCTCGGATTGAGTCGAATTTGGTGTCGTTGGGTTCGTATTTCTAAGACGCTCAGTTTGACTGTAAGCTTGCTGAAATTGGAGTTTGGGTGCTTCTGGATTTAAGTTCTAAAGTTTTCGGGTTGGGTTTTGCCTTGAGATTCGTGCCCGATCAATATAATTTCATGATGACGTATCAAGTATAACAATAAATAGGGGTACAAAAAAGTTGAACTCGAGCAATTGGATGTGTATTTATATTTGGCGCGTTCAATTTTTATGTTGTTCAAATTCAGCTCATATTTGAAGTTACTCATATAAACCTTGTTCGTGTTCAATTCATTCAAACTTCATAGGCTTGTGTTTAGCTCAAATTTGGATTGTTCAAGCCCCATATTTTCTTTTTTAAACTTCACATAGCCACGCTTGTCGCCATCTTCCCACTGACAGTATGGCTCTTTGGAAATATGAAGCTTCCACCAAACTTGGCTTCATTTGGGACGGCTTTTTATCTTCTTAAAATAACTATTTAGTAAAAAACACAGCTCATCTTGGCCTGTTGGTTGAGAGCTTATGCTTCCAACTAAGAAGTCTTGAGTTCGAATCTATGTCCGCGTTGTGTGTGTGAGTTTGCCTTAAATGGCCTAAATATCCCAAAAAAAAATAAAAATAAAAACTATTTAGTAAAAAATTATAATTTTTTTATTAAAAAACTACTTCAATACGAAACCTTAATATCCCACACTCTTATCAAGTTTCCACTTCTCAAAGCTTATGTTTTCCAGTTGTAACTCTCTCAAGTTATTTGTTAAGTAATTTCATATTGGGATCGAGTTTTCAAGTAACGCTAAAAGTAACAAATTTCATATCTTTGTATTAAAAATTTTATGCCGTGATTATTCAACAAATTTTAAATTTGTTGTCAATTATCTAACACAACCCTCTAATTTTCTTAACTATGACTAGAGACTCGATAACAACAGATATTTATAATTTTGAATTGACTCGACTTAGCCTTTGAAATTGGCACAAACTTGAATCATTTCAAGTCAAATTCGTATTCAAATTCAACTTAACAGTCACCTGGAATCTTCAATTTTCATTTCAGCTCATTGCTGATATCAATTTTTTTAAATCTTACACATTTTAAAGCTTCAAAAACTAAGAAAATGGTGAAGAAAGAATGCCATAGACCTGACAATAGCCCAGTATTTGCAAGGTCAACAAACAAAAAAAGAATGAAAGCCATCCAGCTAATCTTTCAGAAAAGCTTCTATATCACTAATGAACCTTAATCTTTTACAAGGATAATAATATTTACATTACAGCAGCAGCTCCAAACATCTGGAGAGAATAGCCTCTTTCTATGTACATTGAATAAATATAGTAAATTCGCACCTCACCTTCCACAAAGCATTTTCTCGTTATCATTTTTTTTGTATTTTTTTCGTTTCAGGTTTCCTATTTACAACTATAGTTCCAGATGTTATGAAATCATCAGCAGTGTATTAGCGGATTTAGATTAGCTGCTCTCGAGAGAGTATTTGCTCTTCTGAAATGTTTAAACCATGGGTTCTCTGTAAGGATCCAAAGGAATAAACAGATGGTAAGGACATAAATAAGCCTCAGAAGAAGATGCTATCTAATGATAAAAATAAGAAATAAGATATTGAACAGGTGTTAATTATGTGACTGTTGGTAAGTTGGTAATAATTCAAAAAGAACCTAAAGTTTATCGAAATGGAACTGAACAATAAAAATAAATAATATTGCAATGATAGTTAGCAGAAGATAGATGTCGGGTCTTTTGCGTGTATTCATTAGTAATTTTAGGTTTCATTTGGGACGGCTTTTTTACTGTTTCTTAAAGCAGCTTTCTAGTACAAAAATAAAAAGATGTTTTAAGCAGCAGTAAAAAATCCAACCCAAATGAAGCCTTAGCTTTTTTGCTACTTTATAAAACTGCTTTTTAATATAAAAATTTTTAATTCAAGAAATTTTTTAACTAAAAAGCCATTTTAGAAAGCAGCAAAGAAGTTTTCCCAAACGAAGCCTTACTCTACCAACTGGATGTTGTAACCTGTAAATGCCAACAAAAAAACATGTTGAGAATTGAGTGCCATTTGTCAAGGATAATGCTAGCCCCTCCCACTACCACATGCATTCCTTTCTTCTTCCCCCTTAATATGGAGATTAACTTAAGTACATACATCAAATTTATTTGCTCATGAAAATTTATGGTTGTAGCATGCAAGCCCAATAAAATAGATTATAATATGAAGGAATGGTTTCAAATTTAAGTGCCACCCAAAAGAAAGAGTATTTGATAGTGATGCAATATCTAAAGTAGGCATCAAGATTAGCATAGTTATAGATTACTTTTTAGTTGTTTATTTTAATATTAATGAATCTAAGTTTTAGGATTTCTTTAATTTAAAATAGTGAGAGTTGCCTTAGATAGTTTAGAAACATAAAAATCTATCTTCTGATGATGAGACTTGGCCTATGTTAGAAAAAGTTTAGGTAAGAATTTGACTCTTAATAGGGAATTTTAATTGCCTCAGGTTACCTGACGTAGAGATACATCAGGTAGCCTATAATATATCGCCACGTGCTCTTACTCTTTACCGCGCGGCCCGACGACCCAACCCGGAATGAATCCGGGATTACTATGTTCACGTATTGCTCGGTATTTGCTCGGTACTACTTGGTATTTGCTCGGTATTTTTATCAACGACGCCAACTCCAAACTCGTCTCCCGCCCGAGTGGACCGCCGCCGCCTCAAATCCTTCAAGAACAGTTTTGTTGGAAGTAAGATATTAAAAGAATCGTTCTTTTTATATCGAGAGAGAACTGGACCTTGGCGAAGGCAGCAAAGGCAGAGGGAAGTGAGGAATTTGAGAAGAGTGTAGAGATATTAAAAGAATCGTTCTTTTCACTGGCGGAGGGAGTCCGTCTGAAGGCTTGGAGCAGATTGGATTTTTTTTTTCAGATCCAGCAGTTTCCATCCAACATGATACCTTCTCTCTCTATATGGTTTGTTAATCACCTTCTCCAGCAGTTTCCATCCAACGATTTGATTGTTAATCTTTGTTCGCTGGAAGGCATCGTTGGCAGAGCGAGAAGAAGAGGATAACCTCTCCTCTTGCTCTTCTTCCGCAAAAGAGTAGCTTATCACGCTGCCTGGCGAGAAATGCTGCAAATACCTAGCATCTGAAGTTCCGTCCCGATCTCAAGCGAAGAAATGCCGCAAATACCGAACAATACCGAGCAAATATCGAGTAGTACCTAACAATACCGAGCAAATACCGAGTAGTCCCTAGCAACTTCGTAGAAATACCGAACATATTCGTTCCGGGTTGGGTCGTCGGGCCGCGCGGTAAAGAGTAAGAGCACGTGGCGATATATTATAGGCTACCTGATGTATCTCTACGTCAGGTAACCTGAGGCAATAAAAATTCCTTAATAGGACACAACTAAGAAAAATAATTCATGTAGACCACCCCACGTAGAGGGATAAAGGCTTAATATTGTTGTAAGAATTTTAAAATGTACTTATCTTAGATTTAAAATTGGTGTTTCTTCTTTCTTTTGAATAAAGAATGTCTATACGTGTGCAATTCATAAGGAAAAAAATAGTTTAAGAACGCATATGTTGTGGAAAATTAAAAGAGAGTTCACGTCAAAGATAAAATAAGGGATGGTAAAGTCACCCTCCAAAGGCAACCCTAGTAACCACCCTAGTACTAATGAAGCTAGTTGCCACCTAGTACGTATTGCCTCGTGCAACCTAATCATGCCCCTCATGATCCAGCTTTTGCGTCCACAATCAGTTGCATCTACGCATCTAGGGGCGTAAAAATGGGTTTTCAGGTCAGATTTAGATCCAACCCGAAATTGACACGCTCTTAATATGTATGAGCCGAAGCCGACCCGTTTATCTAAACAGATTAAAATCTCATACACGAATCTGACCCGCCACCAACTTGACACGACACAATCCGACCCGCTAACCCGAAACAAAAGCTGCGCCTCTGCAAATTTGTACTAAGATGTACTTAGTTATCCTTTTTAGTTGAATAAAAATATTGGTTTACAGATGGAGAAAATAATGATTATGATTGCAACTATTTACAAAACTAGTAGCAAAATTATTATAAGAAAGCAACTTTTTTAAAAGCAGCTATTAAAGAAGCATATTTCGTAGACCTACTGTACACTTACATCTTTTATTGTGAAAACTTGAAAAAATAACAAGAAAATAATGAACAATTAACAATGCGACAACCGTCTGAACAATAAAATTGCTAAAAAGTTGCCCCAAATGGATCCTTAGAGTTTTCTAGCATTGAAGAAGCGAAGGGTGGGAAATAGGAGAAAGGACATTGCACATAGGAGCAACCAAAACAGCACCATGCCAAAAGGATGGTTTCTTCCTATGCAGCATAAGAGCAACAGCTTTCAAAAAATTTGTTCATGAAAAAACACCTCAATACCCAATTGCCCAATTTTAAACATGGCTTTTTATAAAAGAAACTCATCATTTTCATATGTTGCAGTTCTGATGAACTCTTTCTCGGGGGTTTGAGAAAGTATCAACTATGGAATTCATGATTTGAGTGAGTAAATTGATTGTTGCTTCTTCTAGTCTACCTGGAATTTAAAGTGTCTAAAGGGTGAGGCTGTCTTCTCTTTCATTTATTCTCTTGCCAATGACAATTACATGATGGTTTGGTGATAGGTAACAATGTAATTTGCTCCTATTGACCCACCTAAATATTACCTTGAAGCTGATTGGAGGATTACACGAGCTGGATGTTAATACTTTATGGGCGTTTGAATAGCCTTCTTAGAGATGGAATATTACTTCAGTTTGGATGCTGAGTCTTTGACTCTAGTGCTAATGTATTTTTCTTTGATTCACAACCACTCTCATGCACCCTTTGTATCTTGTAAGCCTAGGACTCTCATTTTGCATTTGATGATTACATAAATATACTAGTAAAATTTTTGCCTTAACCCATCATTACATTCAGGAATTAAGCCTCGTTTGGTAGCAGAACTCCTTTCGTAAAATCTTGATAAGAAACGGTAGTTCCGAAAAGGCCTTTTACTAACGGAGATGCAAAAAGTAAAAGCTTTGGAAATCAGTAAGATAATTAGTGTTTAAAAAACACTGTTTGACAAAAAGTAGGCATCCAAACAGTGACCGAAAATATTTTTCACGTTTCGAAATGAAAAAGGCGCTAATTAAACTGTCCCAAACAGGGCCTTAGAGGGGAAAAAAGTGATTATCAAAAAGCGCACATATTCAAAATGCATTAAGGATGACTTTTCCTATTAAATTGGAATCAGATCAATATTTTCTTTTTCTTTACATGAATTGATATCAAAGTGATTATTCCTCTACATCAAGTGGTAAAAAAAAAGCTCATTGGACAGAGCAATATGAACAGTAATTCAGAGGAGGTACAAGTGATATTTTTGGAAATAATTTTTTAATAATCTACCAACGAAGCAGTACCTGATAATGCTGACGGCATTGAAATGCATTTATTACCCTGATCATTATGATAACTGGCAGAAGTATTCCAGCAATCCCCAAGGCTAGCATCTAATATGAAAGGAAGCATAAAGAGACACTGAGAAAGTTGCTCACAAATTGATGCAAAAATGTTTATCTTTTTTCATTTTCTTTTTTCTTTCTTTCCCATTCTAATCACGATTTAATTGTTACCGTGAATAGTGTGAATGAATACTGCTCATCATCATCAGAAACACTTATCATGAAGGGCAATGTGTGGCGAAGAATTAGGAGAGCCATGAACTGGATGCAAGAAAAGGTCTTAATATTCTTCTTCAACCAAAGAGAGCAAAAAATGTTGAAATTATATCAACAATAATCACTCACTATTATGGCGACGGAACGGCAATACATTGAGCTTCTTGTACTGGTAGATGCATAGTAATCATAATCCGAGTTGATCAAGTCCCGATCTGATTGAACAATTGTTATGATTTGTGCATCTTGGACTTCCCTACGAGACACCCCCCAGCTTCCCCTGCATAAATACAATAATGTATTAATAGGGAATGCAATTCTATGTATATCATATAACATAATGCAGGCATAGAAGGTTTAAATGACACCATCATATTGTTATAATGTGATATATGAACATAACTTGTCATAGTGATAGCACAAACATATCATCTCATTGTCATTAGAAGCCTTATTTTAACTATTTAGGGTTGATTTTATGGATCCTCATTTTCTATTTGTCCATATTAAGTGTTGTCTAAAGAGTTGAACATATTATTCATCAATCATTTTAAACAAATTCTATCGATGTAACATTAGGTCTCCCACTTTTTCTTCATAATCCTTTGGCACTAATTTTATCAACTCATCTAATGAGTTTATTTTCTACTCTTCATTGTAAATTGCCAAGCCAATTAAGTCCATTTAAATAATGTCGTTTCTAATAGATGTCACTACAATATTTTATATAATATAACCATTCACATCCTTTTTAGTTTTGCCACATCTATTTTAATATTCTGATTTCTCTCACTCTCAACTAAGATATCAATGTCCTTTTTAAAGCCAAACATTTAAATCCACACAATATCACTAGCCTAATTACAATTATTTAAATTTACCTTCAAAACTTCGTAATATCATTTTTATTACACAAAAACAATCGAGAAACTTCTCCATTTTAACCATTCAACCTTAATGCTAGAACTTACATGATTGCACATGTTTTTCTTCCACTATATAATAGATCCAAGATAATTAAACCACTTTATCTTATAATATAATGAATGATAATTATTAATAAACTTATATATCATACATTCATGATTAAATCTTAGTTTTATTAATTATAATGCCTCTATCTTCTAATTATTTTTTCTAATATTCTAATTTTATCTTATTTCAATAAATATCTCACTAATTAAAACATAGATATCATGACGTAAAAAAGAAAGTGTCAGATTGACATTATTTGTGATTTGTGATTAGTTTGATGAACTTTACTTTGATTTGTGTTTTGTATGATGAACTTTGCATTGCTTTATTCATCTAATATTAATGGAGACCAAAATTTATTTATTTGAATTTGTTTGCTTATAGGTGATCATAAAATGTCAGATTCAATCCAATTTTTTTAAAAAAAATCCAACATGGAAATATACAATACTGACAAATGAATCTGATAAAAATACCGTGACATGTGTTTTTTGTGGTAAAATAACAAGAGGTAATATGTCATATTCAATTCATTGAACTTCACATGCCTTAAAGCACATCAAATCCATTTTTGTGATACTTGATCATATGCCTACTCAAGATCTAAAACTATCTAAATATCTCTTTTTTAATCTTCATACTTTGCTATTAATTAATCTAACATAAAAATCACTTCCATAGTAGATCTTCCTAGCATGAAACCAAACTGATTCTTCGAATTTGATTTAATTTTTCTAAACATATATTTCATCACTCTCTACCATAACTTAATTAAATGACTCATTCGTTTGATTTATTTATAGTTAACACAATATTGAACTTTATTTTTGTCCTAAAATATTCATATAAAACGCTTGTTTGCCAATTAGTTGGCATTATATAAGTCTTCAAATTTCCACTGAAAGGATATATAAATCAAATCACTGCAATAACTCCCATAGCTTTCCAAATATCGACAAATATTTCAAACTAATATAAAGCCTAATATTTCCACATCTTTGCAAAGCTTCATCTGCTTCATTTTTTGGATAGATCTATAATATTAATTCATTATATTGTATTCTGCACTTCAAAAGTATTTTTTTTCCTTAACTCTCATTTAGTAATCTAATTAGCATTTCAATCTTTCTGATGTCTTCATTTTTAATCAAGATCATCTAATCTTGACTTTTAGTACATCCAACTTGATCAAAATTCCTAGCTCTATTATCTGTAACCTTGATTATTCTATATCCCTACATATATAAAATTGAATCAACAAAATAATAAGTATCGCATAATTAAGACTGAATTAATTCAACTAAAATTTCTTTATAGAGCATACCTAAAATTCATAGGAGCACCCCCATAGTGAAACAACTGGGGAGGAGCAGTATAGCCTGGCTTGAATTGCTGCACGCCAAAGAATAATGACCAAAAGATAATAAATTCTAGGGGCTTTATATGATAAAATAGGAATATAAATAAATGGATACCTGCTGGCATATCTCACATGTTGTGTCACCCTTCTCATTACACCATCGTTGAATGCATTTTCGATGGGCAAACTGCATAAAGAAGAATGACATAATCTACCAAATTTAAGCTAAAATATGACACATGATTTTTATACAAAACAGTTACCGCGCCAATTGGGCAAGGTATATTTGTAGTTAGAGTTGTTTCATTAAATTTGAAAAAGGCAAAAATATTACAAGATAGCTCATATAAGTTAAGCATAATACGAACTTACAAAAATAATTAGAACAATGTTGTCATAAAGTTGAGTAACTCATAGCGATTAAGTGAATACAATAGCTTATGCCTTGTATGAAATTGTCATATATCTATAATAAGCACACCTTTGAAATATGTTTCAATGTTTAGTCTTCCACTTCGGATGTTAACATGTGATGGAGATTTGTAATTTAACGATCAACAAAAATGTTGAAAAAATAAATAACTTGTGCAAGTTTAGTTAACCACTTGGTATTTGTTATTTTATAGTTTATTATTTCAGTTATTTGAAATGTGCCTATGAGGAATGTAGTGGAATTTGTTCTCTATTATTTTGAACCCCTGATTTTAAATTTAATTTATATGGTTGGTAATGGGCTTGGGTTAGTTTACTTCACGGTGGATTCCGAGTTTCAGGTTTTCTGTTTTATATATATATATATATATATATATATATATATATATGACTTGCTTCCTACATATGTGACTTGTTATTTCATTCCTATGGGATTAAAATAGCTGGAATTGTGAAGCTGTGGTTGCTTCTCACGGTTCATATTCACCGGTTACTGTATTTCTGGAATTAGGCGGGCTGCAGTTTGAGCCATCTACAGTCTTTGACAAGTTTGGATGGAGCTTTTCATGGAATTTTTTGGAAGTTTGAAGGGAATTTTGTCAATTCTGATTGGAATTTGGATAAAGATAGAAACAAAAATTTTGGGATTACCTGAATTGTATTGGACAGATCCCGTGCAAACCATATAAATCAACCTAAGGATTAGGGAACAAGTTTGACTGAGAAAAAAAAACTATTTTTCAATTTTGAGAGTGCAAGTTCGGTGCATTATTTCTTTGAGTGTGATATAAATGTGACTATTTCATTCCAATGAAAGCCATCTTGTACTGGCATGATCCCTGGATTTCTTTTACTTAGATGGACTTACATATTTGCTTTTAAATATTGTATTATCTACTAGCTAACGTTCATAATGTTATTTCAAGTTTAATACAACTAGGATTCTAATTATGATAAAAAAAATTGCAATTGGTTGTTGATTTTGTGTGGCTCTAATTTCTTGTCGATTTCTTGAGATTTATTTATCATTGCATTATTGTTTAAGTCTAATCCTCATTTTTTTGGTTAGCGCCAAAAAAAAACAAAATTTATATATTTAGTGTTCATTGATTTGTAAATTCTAATTCCCTTTGTCTGATATATTTTATTTCATCATGTTAGTTGTATTAAGAACCTTAGACCCTAAACCTTCCTGCATCAAATAGCTACTAGAGTTTATGGACAAAAATTTTTTTTGAGTTTATGGTCATATCATTATATCAACTAAGCATAGGAAATATTAATTAGGTCAATCAAATGATTTAATAAATGATGCAATTTAACCATGATAGCATAAATTGTGGTTTTAGACGAACACATTAAAACTTTGCAAGTTTTAATTTTCATTCCTATAAAAGTATAATCTTTTTTTTTTTATTATTATTGGAACTATACTTTGAAATATTTCAACAAATACAATACTTCTAATTCCTAAATGTTTCAAATAAAAAATAGCGACGTGGGCTCAATCATTTTGAGTTTTTGCTACTAAGTCGTTGTGAGCTGACATGAACATAGACTTGAACAGTATTATTTTTCATTTGATGAATAAAAGATCAATTTGAGGTTTGTAAGAAACATGAATATAATGTATTCAGTATTGTACAAGGTTTATGGGGATTATAGCTAAACATTATTTTTCAATATTATTTTGTTACTTCCATTTGTTTCAGTAAAGTTCTTAAGCGAAAAATTAAAGATGCACTAAGCTATAACTTAGGAAAATCTTGTATAAGGTTTTAAACATTGCACGTAGCATGTACATCAGAATACTTGTTTTATATGGTTAAACTTTATAGTTTTATTATTGTGAAGTAATGATAATCTAATGTTCTTGATCGTATTGGATCTTTGTCTATCAAAGAGAGGGCTAGGTTTTAGTTTTTTGTAAGAAACTATTATGCAACAAAAACTATAGCTTTTGATTAATGCAAAATGTACTCTTCAAAATAAAAATAAAAAAGCAGCTATAGCTAAATAATTGAAGAAAATTCAAAATTCCAAGTGAATTGAAATAATGCAATTTAAAAAGGTTACAAATATATCTTCGAGTGGTTTAGGCAATGCATTTAAAAAGCAATTGATGCATTTGACGAAATTAAATAAATATGAATCATGTATGCCAGGAAATTTAATGTCTAAATGTGCAGTTATAATTTTGTATAGAAATTTGGGGTTAAGATATTGAATCGGTCAAACTCCTTCCCACCCTCCCTCATTCATTCATGATTCTTTGGCCCTGCCTAACTCCAATAGCTAGCCATGACAGGTGCAACAAACCATCTGTATCTTCTATATAATTGAGCTTAGAGAATAGAGAATGTTTAGCAGCAACCTAAGACCTACCATAATTAAAACAACCAACAATGCTTAGGCCTTATGACAATCGAAATTGGGTGAGAATAAATCCTCTCAAGGAGGGGACACATAGGGTTTTATGTGCTAGCACCAATGTGATTGGTGTGCACGAACATAAGCATAGACATCTCTACGGCATATTAGCGTATCAACTTTAAGTGTATCCTTATACTTTCGTAACGAACATCGCGTGTTAGAGGACAAATCGTCGTGGTCACACAAACTGCCAAAAAATAAGAAGGATCTCATCAAGGGATACACATATAGAGGGACGAGAGAAAATCTAGGAAAATAACACACATTGGTTTTGATGACTCATACCACACTTGGCGGGTGCCAAGCGAAACTGGGATAGAACAACTATCGTATCACGATCGATAGAAGAAATAAATTCATATAGGGGCATTGGATTAACATCACCACACCAGACTAACGCAGGTTGGCATGGACCCAGTATCACCTCTAGAAAATGTATTTAAATATTTGGTTTTGATATCCCAGGCCACGCTTGGGATGACAAGCAAAACTGGGGTAGAACCACTATCGCATCACGACCGATAGCAGCAGGAAATTCACATAGGGACATTTGATCAACGTCACCACATCTGACTAACGCAGGTGGGCATGGGCCCAGTATCACCTCTAGAAAATAGATTTGAATTAGGAACATTGGATCAACATCACCACACCTGATTAACCTAAGTGGGCATGGACTCAGTATCACCTCTAGAAAATATATTTAAATTATTGATTTTGGTATCCCAAACCACACTTGGGATGACAAGCGAAACAGGGTGAAGAATAACTATCGAATCATGACTGATAGAAGAAAGAAATCCACATAGGGACATTAGATCAACATCACCATATCTGACTAACGCAGGTGGGCAAGAACCCAGTATCACCTATTAGAAATAGGTTTAAATCATTGGTTTTATACACTAGCATCAATGTGATTGGTGTGCACAAACATAAGAACAAATATCCCTAAGACGTATCAGTGTATCCCCTTTAAGAATAGTCTTATACTCTTCGAAAAAAATATCGTGTGGTAGATGACAAATCATCGTGGCCACACAGACTGTCGAAAAGTAAGAATGATCCCTTCATGGGGTACAAATATAGAGGGATATTTTATAGAAGTCAGGGAGGTTCGCTAGTCTGTAGCGAACTATCAACACTAGTGGAAAGAGTGTTAGAAGGTCTTTGACAAGATTCCTCGACTCTCATTCCGCACATCTGATGGGGAATAGGTTGCTTGCTAGTATTCTGACGTCGGAAGTCTCCTTCCTCGTCTGAGCTACTATCAACAACTAATCCACCCTCAAGTATCAAGTATCTATGAAAGGTAGGAAGGCGTCGGGAACTGCTCGGCGATCTTAGGGTGAGAGAGCCGAGCGAACACAGAAACCCGACGGGAAGAAGGCGAGAAGAGAAACAACTTGAGGAGTAAGATAGATAAGGGAGGGAATGGCCTAGTAGGCCGGAAGGAAAGGGTCCATAGCTAGGGGAAGCACTAACTAAGAAAATGATCCTAAATAAGAGTAGGACGAACTTAATCTAAGGAATACCAATCATAGAGTACACACAAGAAAGAAAAATATATGATCCAAAGATGGAGAGAGAAACGAGTCCCACCATGGTCGCCAGAAACCTGTGGGTTATAAGTCTGGGCCTACTAGATTAGGTCTGACATATTGAGTTCAAGTGAAGTAAGATTCGGGCATGAGAGGCCCGGGAATGGATTTGAAATCAAGTAGAGGAGATTTGGATTAAATTGGGTCAACCCAGGTTGACCTGATCAACCTGCCTGAGCCAGGGTTCAGCAGACTTGGTTTGACCTACTAAATTGAATTGGAGGAGTCTTGGGGCCTGGCCTGGTCAATTTGACCAGGTCAACCCCTTTGACCCAAGGATTTGAGTAAAAACAAGGTCAACAAGATGAGGATGCTTAGGTGGATGAGTGGCTTGACCCTTAGAGATAGAATACGAAATGAGCATATACGTGAAAAGGTTGGAGTAGCTCCAGTGGAAGATAAGATTAGAGAGATTCTCCTTAGATGGTTGGGTTACATTAAACGGAGGCCTTTCGATGACCCGATTAGGAAAGTTGAGGTATTAAATTTGACTTATGTTAAGAAGGGTAGAGGTAGACCTAAAAAGACTTGGTTAGAAAATATTAGAAATAATCTTTCTTTATTAGATTTAAATGAGAATTTGACTTTTAACCGGACACAATGGCAAAAAAGGATTCATGTAGCCGACCCCACATAGTGGGACAAAAGCTTGATGTTGTTGTTGTTGTTGTTGTTGGAGATCCATCAGAAATATGATTTTTGACAATAATTATAGTGATTTTAACTGATGGCTTTTGAAACATATGGTTTCAATAATTATGGTGGTTTTATTTGATGGAAATCCAAAGAAATGAATTTTGAGTCAACTAAAACCATTTTTTATGCATGGTTTACCGACATTTTTTTTTTTTTTTTGCAGGAAATCCATCGAAAACATGGATTTCAGGCCAAAAGCAACCCATTTTAAATTTAATATTTTACCAAAAAATAGGTGATTTTTTTAGTAATCAAACTAATCACATAATATTAATAAAAAAATGTACATTTGATGCGACTAGGGCTAAATAAACCAAGATGCTAGATGATATATAGGGCAGAGAGTAGAAATGATTTCTGAGAATTCCTTTCCTTCAATAGCATTTGTCGTGCTCTCTTGAATCTCACTGCACTCCCATCATATGTCATCTCACCTACCACAATCGAGGGTATCAAACATAACACAAACAATGGTAATAACCAAGTAGCCCATCAAAAACTTGAAGTACTAATGGTTTTTAATGTCTCAATAAGCAATGCAATGCAATATGTGTCAACTCTACTCGAACATATTACTATTGAGACTATTATAGGATATCCTCAATCCTATCATTGCACATCAACTTCTACTTCAATTTCAATCGACTCTTGAGAGGACTAACCTTGCTCCCCAGGCATGATGTTTTCTAACTGTCTAAGAGGCATGTTATGCATAAGTCCTATTAATGCCTATAGGTGGATCATCTTCATAGAGAGTTTCTACAAAATAGTGAAAATTGGTCAATAAGGCTTGATCTTATGATGTTTCCCTCATTAGAGGCTTTCTATGTAAAAAGTCTTATATTTTGTACCATATGCATGTGTTTAGAAGCTCTAAGATACAATAAAAAAGTTCATCAAATTATATCGTTCGTGGAAGCATTTCCTGCATGCAACAAGGTTTACGACATATTAAGAAATTAAGGATTTTATTATAACAAAAATAATTATATGACCAAAACAAATTCGATGATAAAGATGAAAGTTGCTTAATTGTTAGCGCTAAACTTTTACAACATGATGACCTTCATCAAATAATCCCTTAGAGAATCAAGCGCCGTTGAAATTAGAAACATAATTTATAGCTAAAAGTCCTTTTTACTGTACCTTTAGACTGCCCCGACATGAACAGGGAACGTCCAAATTATAATCCTCATCTTCATCCTGGCAGATCCTGCATTCAACTAGTTTTCCACCATTCATAGCAATCCTCTTTTGAGTTAATTCACTCCCAGAAGCAGTTGGTAATAGCATGGTGTGTCCCGTTTCGGGGTTTCTTCTGCTTTCTATAGTGGCTGCTAGTGTCGCTTCCGTAAGTAGGCGATCCACCAGCAATGCAAGATGGTCCCCCATCTTCCAGATAAGGAAGTCATAAACACTCTTAGAAGGCAATCTAGGCCTATTTAATCGCAAACCAACGCATCATCCAACTTGATAACAATAAAAAACGGAAGAATATAGCAAAGGCTTTTACTTAACAATAGGAAAAAGTCATCTCATATCATCAAAAAAGAGGGAAGATATCAAAAAAATCACCGAAATGGGTTGAAGGAACAGAAAGTATGCTTGGGTGTGTGCGTACGCGCGCGTGTAGAGAGAGAGAAAGAGATAGAGATGGAGAGAAAGAGAACAACAAAAAATTGCATAGGAATCATTCAGGGAAATAAGACATTTGAAAACTTCAAAAAGAAGTAAAACAGATTTATTGCATAGAACAAGACACCATTTTGGATTCACGATACAAATAAAACCCCTAAACCGAATAAAAAACAAGACCCGCGTGAAAATCTATAAGAACAAAATCTAACTATTAATAAAAGAAAAAGATGGGTCGGCAATGGAAACAGTCGATTCTAGACGAACCACAACCACAAAAATCCATCAAACTCAAGTAAGATGACAGTATAAAGCATCAAAACAGTCGAAAGGGAAGAAGCAATGGCCCAAAAGGAGCTAATAAAAGGCCTATCAACGTAAACCACGACAAGAACTAACCCAAGTGGCCCTACGCAAAGGAAACCAGAGACAAAGGAAGTTACCAGATCGACAGGATGGTAGCTTTCTTCTGGATCTCTTCCTTTGCCAAAGACGGAAGGAAGGAAAACCAAACGAAGTGGCAGAACAAGAAATACGCCTACACGCTCGGCTTGGGATATTTTGAGGCGAAGAAAGAGCGCCGGGAGGGAACGAACAGAGGAAGAAGGCGCGACCGCTGGCGTTACAAGAGAAACAATAAGAGCCTATTTGAAAGGAAAGCAAGAGATGGAGTGGGGACGTGGGGTTTAAGATCGTACAAGCAACCTAAAAAAAGCCAAATTTTAAGCTATTTTGTCTTATTTATATTATAATAGTAATAAGCAAGCTATGAAAGAAAAGAAGTAATAATTCTAGTTTAGATTAGTTATAATTTTTATATAAAATAACTTAGTTGATAATCTGAATGAAGTATGTTTAATGCGCCTCTAAAAGTGGAATAATTATTAGGTCCGGACATCAAACATAGATCGACATCCGGAAGTCAATAACATGTCGTCACGTGCTCTTACTCTTTACCGAGTGGCCTGACGATCCGAGTCAGATCGGAACTCGGGATTTCTATATTCGCGTATTGCTAAGTATTGCTCGGTACTGCTTGACAATAACGAGAAATACCACTTTATCAAGATAAATACCTAGCAATACCTAGCAATACCGAGCAATATCTAGCAAAACGGGGGTATTGCTCGGTATTGCTAGATATTGGCCTTCACATAATGGTATTTCTCGTTATTGTCGATGAATATCGAGCAATACCTGTCTAGACAAATCACCCAATACATATCAATCCCGGGTCCGATCCGGGTCTGGTCGTCGAGCATCGCGGCGGTAAAGAGTAAGGGCACGTGGCACTATTTTACTGGCGTCCGAACTTAGAGCTACGTCAAGACACCAGACCAAATAAAAATCCCTAACATTGGGTGCTTGACATAAGATGATCATATTTAAATATTTAAGAATTTAATTATTCTCTTGCCATTAGTGATTGAAGGAGATCATGATCTTTATAGCTTCTATATCGTTTCATAGTTACTTAGATTTAGATTTCTCGTTCACATATGAGGATATTTGGCTAACTACTTAACTGAAAAAAGAAAGCAGGGCATAAGAAATATAATATATTCGGAATATTTATAATTATTTAGATGATTATAAAATAAATTTGAGTGGTTTAATTTGATTTGAAATAAAATATATGTTGTTAATATATCATAAAAATATATCTTGATAACACGAATCTCGAGGTAAAATCAAGTTGAAAACTTCAAAAAATTAAATCGGTGATTATCTAAACTCTGATTTCAACAAACTTATTGTCAAACTGAATGTCTCGAAAATACAAACACAATCACACCAAATTAGAATTAATCCAAACTGAAATGAGTCCAAATCAAAGACCCGAAGTGCATTTAGAAGGTTCAATCCATAATTTGGATTACAAACTGATTTCAAACGTGTCATGTTTATAGTTGAATCGAGCGGCTCGACGAGACAAATCAAACGAGCCTAGGCTTGTCAAATTTTGATATCATTAAGACATTCAAATGCCAAATAAAACGGTTCACAATTAGGGGATTCAACATTGGCCGTCCATTCAAATCACTCATAATTTACCATTGATCTTCCTCTTATTTACAGGTCATGACACTCTCAGAAAACTACAAATAGACCCATCTTTCTTCTTTGAGTGGGGTGGAAGCAAGGGAGGAAGAGGGGATCCCAAACAAGATGAGAATGAAGAGTTCTCTTGCCACTAGACTCCTCGAACACTGTCAAACTTAAGCCCGGTCACCAACTATCACCGGACTTTCGCCCAACTATCGATGGATGCCAAATTTTTGCTCCGCCACCTATTGATACGAGATTTTTGCTCGGTAACAACCTGACGTTGGACTTCTGCCAGTCTCCAAAATTTCGTCGAACTTCTACCTAATGCAGATCTCTCACCAGTTGTCGGATTTATGACCATCGTCAGACTTCTACCCGTTGTCGGACTCCTACCCGACACCGGATTTCTACATAACGCATGTCTTCTCCCCATCGCCAGACTTTCATCGGACTTCTACCCAACGTCAAACTTTCGGCCCGTCACCGAACTTCTACCCGTCGCTGGACTTTCATCAAACTTTTACCCAACACAGAACTTCACCATATTTGCATCCATTATCGTACTTTTACATGTCGCTAGGCTACAACCCGACGCTAGATTTCCACCCTTCGCTGGACTTTTGTGAGACTTTTACCTAACGCCGAACTTCCGTTTGTCGCTGGACTTTCGTCGGACTTCTACTCTACGCCAAATATCCACTTGTCACTGAACTTTCGTTCGTCATCGAACTTCAGCCCGACTCGTCGGACTTCAGCCCAATGCTAAAGTTTCACTTGTCACAGGACTTCTGTCCGTCATCAGACTTTTGTCAAACTTCTATCTGATGTCAGACTTCTGCCCGTCGTTAGATTTCTACCCAACATCAGGTTTTCGCCCGTCAACAGTCTTTCCGACCTCCTTCACCAAACAACAAATATTCTAACCATTGTTGCCCCCTCGACTACGATTCTTTCGACCTTCGTTACCCACCGACTGAGCTCCTTCTGACCTCTGTCACTGGACAATGATCCATCCGACCTCCGTCGTCTACTGCCTATGTCTTTCTATCCTCTATCGCTAGACAACGATCCTTCCGACCTCCCTCGCCCGTCGACTACGGTCCTTCCAACCTTCGTTACCAAACAATAATTTTTATGACCTCCACTTGGGTCCTTCTCACTGTCACGCCCCAGTTCTTTCTAATCTAACTCCGACCAAATGGAAATTCTTCTTGTTTCCAATGAACACACTCTATATAATGTATATTTATTACATCAATTCGACTCATCTATAATCAACTACAAATACAACAATTTAGGCCCCGTGGTTTTTTCCCAGATTTTCTAGTAAAAAATTTATCGTTATGAATATACCTCTCTTAATCATGTTGGATCTTCAGTAAGCGTTAAAATTTATATTTAAACTATCAAACAATTGTAGTATAAAGTTTGAAGATATCTATAAGGCAACAAGAAGCTTTAAAACTTCACGGTGGCTGGTGATATAACTGTCGATTTTTCTTTTTTCATGTGAGAAAATAAAATATCTAATAAAGTTTTAAATTATAATTTATATTTAAATATATAAAAGTATTCTTTCATTTATAATTATTAAGTAATTTTAATATAATAAAATAAATATTTTTTTTATTAAATAATGAAAACAAGGAGAAAGGAGAAGGAAGAATTTTAAAAAATATTTTTTGAATGAAATATAATTTATTTAAATATATAGAAAATATCTTTATTTATGTTTTTTATATTCTCTTTCAATACTAGACCGCCCCACAGGAACTACACTAAAAAAAGAGAATATCAATACAAGAAAGGAAACTGAAAAGATGATTATCTATATTTATCTAATTAGATTAGTGAATTGTTGTCCAAGTATATGAGTACAAAAGAATCAACTATCTGTCTCTTGATTGTAAGGAATATCAAAAGAAGCGGGTTTTCTTTTAAAAAATAAAAACCTGCAGATCGTTTTATTTATATTTGGATCAATGTCTATCTCATAGTCTGCTCCCGAGACTAATATCCCCTATTGATTTTAAAGAGAGAAGCAGTACAATTCACCAGGTGTAGTGAATATTCAAATCATCCTAAAAAATATCAACTGATTAGATTAACGAATTGTAAATTTACATATAATGAGCATTTGATTTGTTTACAAAGCAACTATCTATCTATTTCCTAATTATAAAAATAACCCAGAATAAAACATAATCTACTTTCACAGATCTTTCCCGTCAGAAAAGAACCAGGGTTTAGATTATTCTGGGATACCTATAGGGGCAACTGAAATCAGAACACTCTCTATTTAAATAAAGCATGGTTTCCAAAATTATATATATGTATTTAATTAAATATTTGGGCAATTAAATTTTCAATGCTTTAGATTATAGAGTTGATCTTTAGAAGGATTTAGAATTGATTAAAATATGCAGAGAGATGTCAATCTATCAATCTGAATCAATCACAACAATGGTCAATAAGTCTATGCAGCGGAAATCTAAAAGAAATAGTCAATAAAACCAGTCAATGTATAAACAGATGTATATAAAAGAGATTTTATTAATATACTTACATCGGTTACACCCCAGGCAATTCGATAATGGTGGTCAGGCCCCACCGACAACTAAATCAATCGAGAAAATAGAATTAAATATAACTGCTTATGGTCTTCGTCGTCAATCAAATCTTATGAAGGAGGATGCATTTGTATATCAAATCTTTTATAATCCAGACACTGTATAGATCTATTCAATTGAAATAAAAAGCAATCGAGAAAGGCGATACAAAGCAATGAATCTATAAAACAGTCAATACGGTGTAGAACAGTAGCGACAGTGAATCTATAAGTCAAGGAATTTGGTTAAAGTTTAAGTAAAGTATATAGGCAGCAATAACAATGAATCTATAAGCAGTAGTCGATGTCCATGCTATCAATGCAATATCTATATCCATCCATTTCTATATCAATGCTCAATGTCGATGCACAGAAATCGATCAGTGAAATTAATGAAATCGTACGATCTAGTAAATCCAATCAAAGTCGATAAAGCAGGAATCTATAAATCAATGAATCAATAAAGCAATACAGTAAACATGCAATTCAATACTATATACTGAACAAGTACAATCTACTGGCTATGTTGCTGTTGTAGAATCCATATTGCTGTTGTAGATAATACATTGGTTCAATCAATAAGAGCCGTCACTCTTTTCGCCCGTCGGCATATCAATAAACTCCTTATATCTCCCTTCAATAATCAATAGTCAATGTTTAAAGGAAAGCCCGTCGGCCCACCATCCTGTACAGGTATCAATATCAATCTCCACCAATGTTCAACCAGGTTCCACTTGCGATCAGTATCAATAGTCAAAGGAGGAATTCAATCAATAAGCAATTCAATAGTCAATATTAAAGCAATCATATCAATAATCAATGCTATATATATATATATATATAAATCAGTTCAATCTATCAATCTCATACAATTCAGGAATCATACGAAAATCGGGCAGCATAACGGTAGTATACAGAATTTACACAAAAATCCTGCAAAAAGACACAGTTTCCAAATCTTTCCAAATTACAATAGAATATCTATAACATCAATACAAGACTATCGATCTATAGAATCCAAATCAAATCAGGTCCCGATTATTTTCTATTCGATTAAAATCACGTAGAATTCGATTAAACCACCAACTAGGGTCCTTCTAACATCTGTCGCCAGACAATGTTCTTTCTAATCTTCGTTGCCTACATACTATGATCCTTCCGACCAAATGAACATGTTAACACTGATTCTTCTTGTTTCCACCATGGAACACACTATATATGATGTATATTTGTTACATCAAGACAAGGCCTTCCCTCCCACTGAATGGCCCTCATCTGTAATCAACTACAAATACTAGTGGATTTATTTAAACTGGGTTAGGTCCGTGATTTTTCCCCTTTTTAGAATTTTATACGTAAAAAAATTGGATGTATGTTATGAATACTGCACCATCTCTCTTATCAGATTGCATGTTGGATCTTCGTACAAAGCTAAGACGTTAAAATTTATATTTATCTACATCCGCAAATATTCCAAGATACAATTGTAGTATAAAGTTTAAAGATAGTGGAGGCCAGTACAGAAAGAAGGCAACAGTAAGTGGCCATTGTTGGTGATGACATCAGTCAACTCCAACGGTGGCTGGTGATTATAGACAACAATGGTTAGTTAATTTTCTTATTTGGGCAGGGGGCAATGGTGGTTGCCTTTAGTGAAGGTTAGTGGTGCTCAACTGGCAGGTGACCAGTAACAGAAGAAACTAGCGATAATAATTGTATGATGCGGTAATTGGCAATGAAAACTGACTACAATTACAAAGAGTTTACAATTAAATTGCACAAAAGTTTACTATCATTTTTTTTTACTTCAAATAAAACATCGATATTTTCAAAATATATGCATTTAGAATATTTTACACCACTATTACTTTAAATCAAATGTGGATATATATATATCGAACATGTGATAGAATATTTACCTGCAAAAAAAAAAAATTTGTGTTGAAAACTAGTCTAATTGCATATTACTAAGATAAATTGTTTACACCCGCTTATTGTATCAGCGCGGCAGCAGCGGGCATTATGTGACAGCGTCCCCCATAATGAGCGTCCCGGAAGCGGTCAAAGCGGGCACAGTTCAAACCGATCTGATCCGACGAAGCGACCGCGGGGCGCGGGCACACCGCGGGTAGTCACGCGGGGGGAAGCCTGAAGCCGGACCGCGGGCAGCAATCACGCGGGATTCACCGATTCGGGCAGGGGGCGGGAATATTAATTTTTTCTTCGAACCATTTTACAATCTTAATAAATTTAATGTAAGGATTTAATAAGATAATCAATTCCAAATTCAGGTTGCTTATGATTTCCAATTTTTATTTACTTATATCTATTATTTAATTCTAATTATTCATCTTTATCTCAAAAATTAATACATAAATGTATAACTTATAATTTTAAATAAAAGCAATAACTTAAATGGTTTAAGTCTGTTAATTATTAGTATTTTCACTCTATGAAGTATAAATATCATTCATCTGAACAATGATATAGTGTTTTATTATTATCCTAATTTTATATAATTTTGAATTATCATTTTTACTACGATTAATTAAATAATTAGACTACAAAAAGTTATAGCAAGTTTGCTGGGGATTTCAATAAAATGTAAATAAAAAAACACAAATAACAACTAAGACTACATTTTTGCCTTTCTATAAATGATAAAAAGACACATAAAATATAACATAACATGTTATAATATAATTAGTGCACTAGGCACCATACCTAGCATACTGGCTTCAAATTGCATATCTTTCCTAAATAAAAATATTTAAATAATGGATACAATATGTGCGTTTTGGTAAATTCATATAGACACATACTCATGAAAGCGTATAAAATGATGATGCACGTAAATATCAAATATTCCTTTCATTTGGACCATTCATATCCATGTACCCCCATTATGGATCGAAAAATATTTCATATTTTATGAATAAATAGGAACATGCCCCTTAACGTCTTAGCCCATCACACACACACACAGGCACCATACACAAATATATATATATATATATATATATATATATATATATATATATATATATATATATATATATATATATATATATATATATATATATATATATATATATATATATATATATATATATATATATATATATATATATATATATATATAAACACAACCAAATATTCCTTTATTCATTTGGACCATTCATATCCTTAAAATAATATTAATGTACCAAGCACTATTTAAGATAGGGCGAGTTGAGTTTAGTATAATTAAATATCCAAATTAAAAAGAAAACACCAATATTCATTAGAATAGAATAAGCATTATGGATCGAAAAATATTTCATATTTTATGAATAAATAAGATTTATTGCATGCTAGAATATTGACAAAGTGAAGAGAGCTTAACGTCTTAGCTTTATATAAAGATCCATCATATACAATGATTAAAAAAGGTTGCAAGAGACACTAAAATTCTCTAAGCTTATATCAACCAATGGAAAATATTCACTATAAATCATATTATTAAGGTCAAAATGACATCAATTAGTAGATAATATTGGAATGACTAATCTCCCGAGGGAACAAATTCTCTAAGCTAAATTATACTTGATGGCCTTCAAGAGATACTCTCAATAAAAGAAATATGTATGTTCTTTCATTTGCTTTGTTTAGCATCAAAGACAGACTATGATTCAAAGAGTATTATTCAAATTGAACAATTTATGTTTTAAAATGTGTTAGCAAATAAAGCAAAGGGTGAATCACCTTAACTAAGTGAGATGAGTATCGCTGCATGTAAAAAACCTATACGATAATTGTCTTTAAATCAACAAAAAGTCCAAAGAAGTGTGAAAGAGCTAAAAGGGGCAATAGGTGAGGGTAAGGAGTCCATGTACATGAAGCAGTAGGAAAGCTATCCAAACGAAGCCTTAATCTTATAGGTTTTTTAACATAGATTATCAAGCTCTAAACCACTTATTTGTAAAAGTAGCAGTCCTAACTCAACTATAAGGCTATTAATTATCATGAATTATATTATCCAAGTTAGCCTTATGTCTCAAAACAAGGAAGAAAAATTTAGAATTTTTAATAAATAAATCATAGGAGGTAGACTAAAAGATGCAAGGCCTATCATTTCTAGCTATATAATGAATATCTATGAAAAAAAGGGAATAACATAGCCCAATTATATGCAAAAAAAATTATTGAATTGGATATAAATTTATGAACCATCACCCAATAATAATAGTCAATCGACAATCATCACAAGTCATCTTAAAAAGTAAAGAGACGACCTACCAAACCAATTTGTGCTAATTGATTTCATTCATATACAAAATGCAATATATTCCTACGATTTAATAATAAAAAGGCACATATATTTATGAATGTATATCATATGATTCAATTGAATTCTGACGTTTTAATCAAATTAACATAAAGCTATGAATAGGATCAAAGGAATAAGTTTAAATGTTTTATAAACATGTATTCAAATCTTGTTTGAATCATGTTCAATCAATTTTGAATAATTTTGGAACATGTTGTCGTTCGAACAAAGTTCAAATGCATGACCCTCCGAATCATACCTATATCACAACCAATTATTTTCTAAAGTTGAATTAAATATCAAGTGCCAAATGAAGGAGAATGAAAAGATGACAACTAAGGCTTCATTTGGGACGTTTTTCTTCCTACTTCTTTAAGCAGCTTTCTAGTATAAAATTTCTAAGCGGGTTCGATTTTTATTAGGAAACATGATAAGAATCAATTTAGTGTGAGATCCAAGATGGTATTTAGAGTGTAATTTGAACTTTGTTCAAATAAAAATGGAATAAGATTTAAATTATGTTTGATTCTATTTGAACAAAGTTCAAGCCACAAATTCGAATCTTACTAAATTAAAATAAAATTTGAATATATTCTAAACTATATTTAGAAACAATTTGAATATGAATCAATTTGAATAAATTTTGACTTAGATTTGAGACGGCATTCTTTTTTTTTCTTCGTAACAGCTTTTTTTTTCAAAATTTAGAAAGAAATCCGTCCTAAATCTTTATCTACCAAAAACTTTTAATAAATATATTTTTTTTAATGTTCGGCTATATATATAACAAAATAACTAACGGATAAAGCAGTGAAGACCTTGGCCCATTATTGGCATGTCCGCTTCGATTTCGTCGCTTCTCGATAAACATGGAGGCCAGCTAAACGGTCTCCCCCGTTCTCTGCGGCCGATGCTGGATCCGTTGAATCACTTCCTCACCATTGCGATCGATCGTCATTTCACTCTTTGCGCTACCTCATCACTTTTGTCTTTTGACTTCGAAGGATTTAGGCGATAATGGGGATAGAAAATGCGGAGGCAGGCGGTGATTCTCATCCGATGCGTCGACTTGTCTTCGCCTACTACGTTACCGGCCACGGGTTCGGCCATGCCACCCGCGTTGTCGAGGCACGAGCAAGCGGCTTTCTTTGTTCTTCTATGCTATTAATCGATTAGACAACGAGATTTGACGGCGAAAAATGCGTTTTTAATTTATTTGGAGAGTTAAATTCAACAGTTTTTGTTTTGTTACTAGACAAAGCGTTGAAGTGATTATCCTGGAACTTTTTTTTTTTTTTTTATAAATTTTGACGCAGATTGTAAGGCATCTGATTGAAGCAGGGCATGAAGTTAATGTGGTTACAGGTGCCCCGGAGTTTGTTTTTACAGGCGAGATAAAGTCTTCAAATCTGAAAATACGAAATGTCAGTGAAAAAAAATCTACTTAGTTGATACTTGTAATGCATGCTTTGATAAATCTTCTGTTTTAATACTTCGGTTGGATTTTCAGGTTTTGTTGGACTGTGGGGCTGTGCAAACTGACGCTTTGACAGTGGATCGCCTTGCCTCTTTGGAAAAGGTACATTACTGTGTATGGTTCGATTTATCTTTAAGTGTATTGATGGAAAATCATATAGCATTTGACTTGCTTCCGGAATGCTTTAATTAAGTTGCACTTGAATAGTATTTGTTGTAAAGTTCTCTAAGTTTGGATGATCTTTCAGCTAAAACGTTTTTCTGATCTTACTAGTTTGAGTAGGTTTTACTTGTATCAAACAATTCCATTGAATTGAAAGGACAGAGGAGGTGGCTACCAATGAAGAAAAATAGTTGGGGAGTTAGGGAATTACTAGGGAACAAGAATCGATTATATCACAGAACTCTCTTACACTCTCAGGGGAGGACGAAGCACCCAATAACCCAGGCAACCTATTAGTGGGTCGGCTGAATATCTAAAGAGTACAACTTTGCTTGCAATCAACTCATCAAGTCAAAAAAGATAGATGCTAGAGTTATTTATTAAGAGTAGTATGACTTGAACAATGTCCTAAAGCCCGTGCATTTATTTAAAAAAAAATAATATATTAAATCACATTAAAGAGATGAATAACTAAAACTATTAACTTCCCGTCTACTTTGTTAGTGGGATATTGATGTTGATGATGTACAACTCAATGCTTTCTATCAACTATCCCAAGTCGATTAGAACTCTCATATTTATAGTTTAATTTTTGATAATTTTTTCAAGAAGATTAGGAGGCAATGAGATTAACCTCTTCAGGTGTAATTGAAGTGTCATTTGATTGTGGATGCTCTTGCCCACAAACAATTTAGAGATGAAGGCCTTGTTTGGTTGCGGCATTTCTTTTGCATAAGCGGAGTTTAAAGAAACAAAGTAAGCAGAGTTTGGGTAAGCGGTATTTTTTTTTCTTTTAAGATCGGCGGTATTACGGAGGCATGGGAAAAGAGATTATGCAAAAGGCGTGTTAATAAACAACACACTGTAACTGTTTTCACCGATTTAAACCGAAAACGGCGTAATGAAGGAGAAACTAACGAGGCCGAAATCGAATAGTCCAATCACAATCTTATCATACACATGTTGATTTATCTAATGTAAACTAGGAAGTTATGAAAAAAAATGGACATAGGCATAATAGTGCTGTAATTAAATACTCCAGAGTCCAGATGAAAAAACACATGTAGGAAATACTGGAGGCTCTTGTGGTCTCAATATGACAAAAAAACTTCCACATTAAAAGCTTGATTAAGGTGTGCAGTATGACAAAGTAAATATATGTATTAACTCCTACTTTTCTGTTAATTTTGTTGAGTTAGAGGTTTAGGCCTTTCTTACTGGAAGTATTTTGCAAGGCATGTGTGGGCTGGATGCAAACTAAAGCATATTAATCTTAAACATAGTCTAGAAAATGCTTATGAATGCTGGTGTAGGTCTATAACCCTCATAATGCTACCTAATTTGTTTCTTAGCATCAAAATGTATTTATGCAAAAGCTAAAAAAATGAAAATAAAGGATAAAAAAATGTATTCAAGGGAATACTGAGGAGATGGTTAATTCTTGCACAATCTAAATTGAAGTTTGCTAGTAGTTTTCATGATGGATTTAAAAGACAATATTCAAGAATAAGAAGAATTGAGTTCCAATTTCCTATGTTATAATTTATAACCACTCAATTAATTTTGGGGTGAAAAAGGAAATGAAAACTTAAGGGTGGTTCCAAATAATTTCCGCATACTTTTTCCAAAAAATTTCTTATAAATATTTTCATCCCTTCAGACATATAGATGTTGGTAATATGGAAGGTCTAATAATTTCTTTAATTAATAATATTCCAAAGGATATAAATTTCAAATTCAATAATTCCTTAGATGGTTCAATACATTGGACTTTCGCCAAAGAAATCAATTGAGGTAGATAGTAATGGTAGCTCATCATTCATTATAAAGTTCTTCCATTAATGGGCAAGTGAAAGACTAGAACAAAATTTAAAATCAATTTTGTTTTGAAGGGAAGCAACTCTTTTGGTGAACAAACATTTTTAATGGGCATAAGTTCAAATCCAAATATATAATTAGATTCATCACATTCAAATATGGGCTCTGGTTGAAAATAAGTTCATATTTTGATGACAAACTTGAAGTAGCTTAGGTGGAGCACATCATATAAGCTAGTTTGTTCTTCGTTAGCCATTTCATTTTTTGAATGAAAGAGGTTTTTAATACTCAACTCGTGCAACATAGAATTTTCAATTTTTTAGAATAGATTTTTGATGAAGGAAAAGAAGTGAAGTAACTCCATCTACACAACTTAGAGAAATTCCCATACACAACTTAAATCTAAGGAACATTTGATTAACATCACAAATAGTCAAGTTTGATCCATTAATTTTTAATCATCAATTACAAACAATGATTTCTATTTATAAAAATATGATTACATGGATAAGGCTCAGTTTAGATGAAATCTAATCCTATCTTGTGATCAAGTCCAATCATTTCCAAATATTCGAACCTAATTTTATCCAAGAAATAGTTAAGCCTAATAAAATAAAGTAAAATAAGAATTTTGACTATGCTTAAAAATGGTTCTAGAAAGGGTTGAAAATTTGTCAGGTTCAGTTCCTTTATACGTCTTTTTGCCTCTAAATAATTAGCCCATTAAAATCTTTTTTTCCCCTAGGAATAGGCTAATTTATGTTGCATCAATTTGCTTGGCCAATGAGAAACTCTTCTATTACGAGTTTAGTAGAGGCCATGGAAGAGCAGGTGGTAGTATCACTAGGTCATTTGATGGAAGAAGCATCTATGTAGTACATAAAGTTTTGGAGGCTTAGAAAGCTTGGTGGCTTCAAACCTCATATCTTGTGAGTTATTTTCAATGTGGACAAACTGGATTAGGTCATAAAGGTGATAGTGGCTCAGAAATTCAATCGTTGATACATGTAACTGAAGCAAATTATCATCATTTGGAATAGCATATATCATAAGGTGTTGTAATTTGAATTGGAGTCAGAATCTCAACGGAAGCTTGAGAAGATCAATTGTCGGATTTGGCACATTTAAAGACATCTCAATACCTGACATTGTAGAAACCACTATCTCATGCTTAACAATATTCTCAGGCTCATGCGCTTTATCAGGCATAGGCTCTATTTTAACCTCCAATAACATCTCAGAATCAAACTCAAGTACAGTAATAAATTTAGGTGTTGATAACTCATAATTGTTCAGCTCTTCATCAAGAAGAGGTGTTATTGTAAACATCTTCATAACGATCATCGTCATGAGGAGAATGATCATTATTTTATACATATGCAGTTGACCTGATAAATTTGAAGATATGTGGTGCCAAAGAAATTTATGGGTTTGATGTAGTGAATTGCATTGAATTTAGCAAAAATACATATTTAAGTTTGATTGTTGCATGACAATAAGTATCTGCATCATTACGACCAAGTCAAATACTATCTAAATATGCCACTTTAATTTTATCAAAAAGGACAATTCAATCTAATAAAATAAAATAAAAAATTGTAAATTTGGAATTAAATATTATTCTAACAAGGGTTTACAATTGGTTTGGTTTAGTTCCTTTGTACCATATTTCGACTTTTGTTGAACTCTGTTTTCCATAAGAAAACACAATTGAAATGATCATAATGGAGGATGACTTATGCAACTTTGTTCGTAAGCAATTCAAAATGTCCCATTTGTTTTAAGAAAAACACTCAACTTTTTGCCAAATGGATTGTACTTATGAGTTTGGAATGTCGAAATTGTCTAAGAAATCACCTTCCCCCTATAGCTTAAGTGGTCATGTGAGGATGACGAAAATTTGTTGTGTGTGGTGAGAAGTTTTAGGAGAGTGAATAGATACACCATTTCAAATAATAATAATAATAATAATAATAATAATAATAATAATTTAAAAAGATTTTAATTAAAAATTATAAAATTTTTAAATAATACAGATCATCACAAACTACCTTCTATTTTTTGAAACCAAGGATGATCTTTTTGCCTCTTGCCATCCCAATCGTTGTTGCACCTTCACATGGGCCATTAGACCCAGTTAATAAAAATAAACAAATTCACACTTACCTAATCTCCTACTTCCTCGATAGGCAAGCTACTACCTCCCATACACTATTATTCCCTTTCTAGTACTTGCATGCACACACTCTTTGCAATGTCTCCTCTCTTTCATACGAAACTTGCCTATAAGCCTCTTCACATGTAAGCTTGTTGCGCCACCCTTTCTCTCCCGGTTGTCTCACACAAGCATCACAACTCCTTCCCTCTCTACTCTTTTTTATACCTCTTGCCTTGTCAAGACCAATACCCGCAATCTCTTCCCAACTAGGGGTGGCAAAATGGGTTCGGTTCGGGTTCAACCCGAAATTAATCTGACCCGAACTTGACCCGCTTAATAAATGGGTCAAAAACACCAATCCAAACCCTATCTGCTAGCAAAATTACCCGAACTTGACCCGTTAACCCATCTTAGCTAAAGTTTTTTATATAACTTATTAAACTATAAAATTAGGATATTTGATAAAAAAAATAAGATGATTATACATACAAGTAGCTAAAGTCTCCCATTCTCTCTCTCTCTATGTTAATCTCACATTTCTCGTTGTTCGCCTTCTTGCTGCCCCAACTCACTTTTTATCTTTGCACTCTCGAGAACCCTTACTGACCTCTAATGCCTCCACAAAGCCTCAATTATACTCACCCATTTTTGTACGGACTCCATCTCCAAGCACCCACAATCTTGCAAAACCCTAGCTCCCAATTTCTCCTTTGGCCATTGATCATTGGCACTCAATACAGTTGCTAACACCTCTCAATAGTTTCCTCTATTTGAATCTCTTGTTGTCACGTTGTCCTCTAAAAAAAGGGTGAGAAAAAAATCACTTCCTCCCATTGTTATCACAATTAAATTGTTCAGGGCACCAAAAAAGGTATTTTAAAAACTTTAACTTTGCTGTCTAACATGTTTGTACACGTCTTTCTTAACACAATGGGGAAATTATATTTTATTTTATTTTTGTTTTTTCTACAGGGAACATCCATACACACTTTTTTAGGCTTAGTGAAATAGAAAACCTATCTAGGTGCTTTGTGCATTGCCCATATACTTTTTTCTTGATACGGTGGGGGATAAAATTTCTTTTATGGTGTTTCATATACCAATCATACATGTCTTTCTTAGCATGGTGGGCAAGCCTGTTACATTTTTCTATAATTCTTATATGCGGATGACTCGGTAGCATTGCTAAAATTTTCTTAAAAATCCATCCTTAAAAGTAATCTATATATGGAAGAAATTAACGCTAGATCAATACATGCTTAAAGTATCACTAAGGATAATATTAACGGCACAACATTTCCTTTGTAATCCTTATCTAAATATATATTAAACATGCAATATAAAGTTAAGGTGCATAAGATATTTAAAAATGCACTAATGTAATTAAATAAATCAAAATTAGGCTTATCTCTGGTATGAAGCTAAGATCCCATTGGCGTTCATCATCATAATCTACCCCTAATATTCTTGAGAGTACAACAATAACACAACATCATCAAGCCTTTGTCCCGCTAATATTCCTGAGAGTACGAGCAACCGAAATATGAAACTTTTTTAAAGATGGTTTTTGGGAATTCAGAATGGGGGAGAGAGAGTATGGAGCAGACAAATCTTCTTGATGTCTTGCTCTATAATCTATCCCCATTATTTTTTAAATTGGACCAGGTGAAAATCTATGGTGGTGTTGTGTATTGATAAAGGAAAAAGAGCATGTCTCCTGCTAGCCAATCAAACTAGAAATAATTTATGATAAATTTGGGTAATTACATAATATCGAGGATGATTTTTAGGGATTATATTGGATGCAACAACATCAACAATAAAATCAAGCTTTTTCCCATCATGTGGGGTCGGCTATGAATCCTTTTTCTCTATTGTGTCCGAGTAAGAGTCAAATTCTCATTTAAATCTAATAAAAAAAGATCATGTCTAATACTTTCTAACTAAATTATTTTAGGTCTACTGCAACCTTCCTTAACTTAAGCTGGATTGGTTAGGATATGAATTTAAATTTGAATTGAAACTTTTTTTTGTTTTTTTTTTTAAATTTGAACTTATAGTATTGAGGAATTTTGAGGAATTTGGATTCAGTTTAAATTAGAACGTTCTTTGAAATATGAATATGAATGTAGGATTTTGAGGAGGAAATTGAGTAGATGGTATTGAGGAATTGAGTGCTGTTTTTCAACAGAAATGACAAGATTTGGACCCTAAACAATAGGAAATAGCAGATTTAGTAGAAACTGCCGTTTGGTAATGCATATACAACATATATCATTTTAAGCAAGCTCTAATGCCAGATTGATTGAGTTGTGCATAGGATTTTGAAGTGAAAAGAAAGAGGCGGTGATAACTTGGAGGGAAGAAGAGGCGGGGAGATAATGATTTACTGTGAAATAAGGAACTGACTCTCTCTCTCTCTCTCAAACATCTCTTTGGTACTCTCATAGGAGATAAAGCAACACACAATCTAGGGAACCTGGAACTTGGCTAGCCCAATTCTCCAAAGAGTAGAATTTTACTTATAATTAATTCATTAAGTTTTAAAAGAGAGATATAAGGGATATTTTAAAGAATATAGATAATTGAATAATGACAGAATAAACCTTATATTTACATAAAAAATATAAATATAATTCAAATAAAAGATGTAAATATCTAAAACTTTCAACTTCCAATCTACTTTGTTATCCAGTGGGATGTTGATGGAATGATGAACAACTTGATAGTATCCACACCTATCCTAGAGACACAGATTTCTTCAGGAAAGTTTCCTTGTCTTGTGTTTGGCTATACTTTGTGCTCTTAAATTGCAGTTGGGATCTGAACTTTCTGCTCTCCATTTCTGATTGAAGGATATTAGTTTTTACTAATTATGATATATTTTGGTTATTTCTGGATTTGAGTGCTTTCTTTTATTATATGAATGAAATTGGTTATTCTGATTTCGTCTATCCTTTGACAAAAACTTTTCTCAAATGCAGTACCGACAAACAGCTGTGAAGCCACGAGATTTAATTCTAGCAACTGAAGTGGAATGGCTAAAGTCGATCAAGGCTGATTTAGTGGTAATTGTCTTTAATGTTCTTTTGTAAATTATGGGTTTTAATTTTCAATTCCAACTCATCAATGAGCTATTTCTCTATATAATTATTTTGTCCATTGTTGTGACTTGTATAGACCTGGTGGTACTTTGTTTTATTAGGCTTTGACAACTTTTTTGTGATTTTTGTATATTTTTCATTTACATGACCAGAATTGTTTGGTAATGCATTCTCTTCTTTTAATTTGTTTAAATGGAGACAGGTCTCGGATGTTGTTCCTCTTATATGCCGAGCTGCAGTTGATGCCAGAATTCGTTCTATTTGTGTCACTAACTTCAGGTAGCTGCTCTTTCCTTGTACTATGGCAAAGTTATCATTTTGAGACAACTAGTATTAAAATTCAAACTTTGTGATCCACATCATTATCCTTATTCATATCTATTTGGGTTAGCTTTATGAATCCTCTTTTCATTCATTCTTGTAGAGTTCTATATCATATATTAATTCTATTTTATGCAAATTTATTTTCATAACTTATGCTATATTACATTTTTCTATCCCCTCTTCTTCCTAATCCTTCCACATCAACTATGTTTATGAATCTTATTGGTATATTTTCTATCATATGTTGTAAATGCCTGGACCAACTAAGTCTATTTTTTGTCAGATTAACTTTAACATGTGCTACTTTTAGGGGTTATTTGGTTGAGTTGCTTTAGGGTGTAAATTATTCCAAATACAAGAGTTTTATAAATTTTGGTGTTTGGTTGGAATACAAAATGATGCAAAGTATAGTAAATGTAATGTAAAGTGAAGCAGTTCATTTTGTTGTAAATCAAACTCCTCCGATTTTGAATGAAAATCGTTTACACCACAAGCTCGCTTGATCGCCATCAGCTGCCTGCTGTCTCCGCCTCCCTGCCACCGCCCTCTGGACACCTCCACTGCCCCGTTGTTGCCTTGACCGCGACCACCGCTGTTTGTTGGCCATCGCCGTTTGCCGCTTGTCGCCGACCACTGCTGCCGCCGCCGCCCTTTGACGTCAGCTGTCCGCCGACAACCATCGCCATTTAGGACTTTACTCTACATTCATTACTTCTAATAAAAAAAAATCATTCAATTGCATTTACTCTACATTCGTTCAAACAACTCAAAAGTATTCCTTTTGAATTGCATTCCTTTTTTAGCCAATCAAATAGCCCCTTAACATCTCTATAATTCAATCACTCTATATATTTTTTTTATCTACAATATCTTTTCTAATAGTTATTATCATAGAGTATGCTAAAGTTGCCATTTTAAGATTACTTGTTCCATTGAACAACAATATCAAGCCTTTATCCCACTATATGTGGTCGGATACATGAATCCTTTTTCTCCATTTGTCATGTTAATAGTCAAATTCTCATTTAAATCTAATCTTATTTTCCACTGGAGCTACTCCAACATTTTCACATATATGTTTGTTTCACAGAATTCACACATCCATCTGAGCATCCTCATCTTTGCAACACTTAACTTAATTTTATGCTTCTCTTTTAATGTCCAATATTTTGCATCATAAAGCAATGTAAGTCTCACTTAATTTTAATTCACATTTAGTTGCTAATCATTTTAAGGAAAATCTTGATGGTAATGCGAGAATCAATGTTGTGAAAGTAAGACTAGATATTGAATCGAAGAGAGGACAAATTCAAAGTTCAATGACTTGATTGGGATTTAAATGATGGTTGAATTAGATGATGTATTAAATATAAAAGTTATTTAAATAAGAAATGAATGATATAATAATGATGTAATAATGATGCAATAATATAAATTGTGATTAAAAATTAAATTTAGTTCACATATAAACATATAAATTTAATAGAAATTATTGCTAATTATTGTTATATATTTAAATAAATTTACACTCATAAATTTTATACAAAATTCACATTATGAACTTGCATTTATAAATCATTCATGATATATTATTTATTATTAATAAGTATATAAAAATTAAATTTTAATAATGCAAAATTAAATAAATACAGAAAACATAAATCAATAAGCAATTAAATATGAATAAATAAAAAAATAAATTTTGTTTATAAATATGTAATGTATGTGTTATGAATTTGAAAACTTCAATTGCTTTATTTAGTTCTATATCATTTGGGGAACTTTTTTTTGGTCTTGTTTATATAATTTTTTTGGTTTGCATATGTTAAAAACTTACATAGGAAGTTGTATCAGGTGAATATGTTTTGTTGGTGTTTGGTTATTAAATGATCATTATAGATATTTAATGCTTATTATAAATGATGATGCAAGAAGGGAAGCTAGAGTTGAGGAACTTGAGGTAGGGGTATAAGTGAGCTAAGCCGGCTCATGAGCCGACTCGTTTATGGGCTCGCGAGCTTGAGCTTATTGAGCTCATGAGTCATGCTCGAGTTCGAGCTTGATGAGATTCGAATCGCGAGCCTGCTCGAATCACTATTACTATTTAAATATTATTAAAAATTAATATTAAATGTTATTTTTTTAAAATTCCGCCTAAGCCTTGATTCAAATCCCGACTATACCCAAATGAAATTCTGCTAGCGATTCAAATTCTGCCTGGTGGACATCATGTCACAGTGTGGCTCGAGCTTGTTTACTGTGGGTCGAGTTGAGTTTGAGCTCATTTTTTGAGCTTGAGCTCAAGTTTGAGGCTTTGAGCCCACCTTCCAGCTGACGAGCCGAGCTCGATAAGGTCAAAACTCGACTCGTTTACACCCCTAACCTGAGGTTACGATGATGCAAGAAGTAAACATAGAAGCTTGGTCCAATGGCACTGTTGTCACCATGGACAATTTTACTCATAATCAAAATTCTTCTTATTCCATGTCAATAAAAATGGCAAACACAGGTAGGTATAATGGTTTTCAATAATCATTATTCCCTCTTTAAAAAAAATTCATTCTCTTATAATTATTCCTTTCAATAATCTTATTGATGTATATACGAGCGAATGTGATGTTTTATTTGATTTAGTAAATATAAAAATATAAAAATTTTATAATTTAAAATAAATTTATCATAAAAAATTAGGACATACATGTCCCAGTTGTGTCATGGTTAAATTTAAACATTATTTTAATCGGAAATGTGTCCCAGCCATGTCGGGCATGTGTCCGTGACCGACACATGATCAACACTACATTCTCTCTTCAAGAGGTGTGTCGGTGCATCATATGTCCCAAGCTAGTTGAAGCGGAGGCACTCCAATGGATAAGTATCTGAAGTTGCTATAGGATATGAAGTCACCTCTCTTTTTTTGGCTCTCAAGGACCAATTGAGCATGAGCGACTTTGTTACTGTGAGTCGAGAACATTGTTAATGGCCTGTCCTGCTCTCTCGAGAGAAGGGTCATGCTTGCCACTTTCGCTTTGGAGGATGAAGCAGAAAGATGGTGGCAAGGATGTTTGCAAGAAAAGTTTGGTAGTGGAACCAACAATATATCAAGTGGGATGATTTTGTAAATATTTTCTAGTAGTAGTTCGTGCTCTTTCTGCAAGGTGGCACATGCAAGATAAATTCATCTTACTGGTACAAAGAGATTGATCCATAATGCAATATGAAGTAGAATTCCACTATTGAGGTATGCTTAACTTATTTCTATTGCAGAAGAAAAGTGATATTGATTTCTATTGGGGTTAAAGGATGCGATTTGGCAACCTTTGATTCATTTGGGAAATAATCGAGCATATCCCACTAATTATTTATTTCAATAACTTCAACGTTTTGGGAATCAAAATGATAATGTTAAAGATTTTTTTTTTGGAATTATTGATTCTCTTTATAACTTTTTTGAGGTAATGCCCTTTATTGAATGTAGTAATGTAATTTTGAATCGCATGATAGTTACATTGTTATTTACTAGAATCATAAATCTATCCTATACATAACTTGCCTCGTTTATTAATTTTTTAATATATTTGATATTTATACATTTAGTTGATATGATGATTCAATCATAAGCTGTGATGCCAATTTGATGCAGGGTGGTTTAGGGTATTTGTTTTTCTCATACAAATAGGAGGATTAGATGTATGTTGTCTATACAAAGGAACTTAGAATTTACAGATCATGAATAGCCTGTAAAGCCCAAACAAACACAATGTAATACAGAAACAAACACTTAGTGTCAACATTTTGTAACCATAAAAGAAAGGTCATTTCTAGTATTTTCTAACCAAATCTTTTTAGGTATACCTCTCCCTTGCTTAACATAAGCCAAATCTAATACATCTACTTTCTTAGTCGGGTCATCGGAAGGCAGCCATTTTATGTGACCAATTCATCTAAGGCGATTCTCTTTTATCTTATTTTCCACTGGCGCTACTCCAACCTTTTCACTTTAATGCTCATTTCATATCCTGTCTCTAAGAGTAAAGCCACTCATCCACATGAGCATCCTCATCTACGCAATACTTAACATAATATGGTTATCTTTTAGTGGACAACATTTTGTATTATAAAACATTGCAGGTTTCGCACAACAAGCCCGATGCATTCCTCCACTTCAACAATTCAACTTGAATTCTACTAATAATATCTCCTTCTATTTCACCATAACTTTGAACAAAGACCCAAGATATCTAAAACATGTACTCTTATCATTGACTTGATCGCCCAAAGTCATAATCCTTTACTAGATCTATTATTACTAAAATTACACTCCTGTATTAATTTTTAGATCTACTCAAACTAAAGCCTTTCGACTCTAAGATCGACCTCCTCCATAATTCAAGTTTACCTTCAACCCCTCTCTAATCTTATCAACATAAAGAATATCATTAGCAAAAAGCATGCACCAGGGTACAACCTCTTGCAAATGTATAGTGAGAAAATCCATGATCAAAGCAAAAATATGCATTAGCTTTCTCATGCACAGGCAAAATCTTAAGATCTAGAATTTTACTTTCAAAAATATTTTTATTAATATTCTTTAAATGCTCCCATCTAATCCTATAATAATGTTTTACTTTATTTTTTATTTTTTCCCTTCATCTTAAGTCAAAAACTGATAAGCGATGTTAGATACGTAAAATTTCGCTCGAAATAATTTTATAATCTTTGCAATCTAAACAATCTATTTTTCTTATAAATGTTAAGATGTTCATATATTTTTTTAAATAAGGTATTAAAAAAAAATCTAACATGGTCTTATCATTTTCATTAGTTGCTCCAAACCTATAGCTACTATGAATGCTTTTAAAATCATCTATCTCTCCACCATCATGTCCATTTAAATCTCCTATAATAAAAACTCTTTTTTCAAGATATTTCTTTTGTATTAATTCTCTTAGTCATTCCACGCTGAGGGATTGGAGCTAGAAGGGGAGTTTTAAGATGCCACACTGAATTAAAATCAAATTGGCTAACTATATTGGAAATTTCATGTAACGTTTCTTTCATGTGTCTTATGCATGTCACTGGCATGTCGGGGCATGTCCAAGCTGTGTTTGGTTCTAATTTTGAAGAAAAATATCTCAGACAAAAATTTAAGCATCTTTTATCAAGTTGCATCTGTGTTAAAACCCACTTTCATTAAATGCATAACATTTCTCAGTTGTCAGCGACAAAGTTATAATCCCCAGAACAAAGGCAACAATCCGCATCAATGGGTAAATAATTAATGTTGAAAGATAAGGAATGAAATGGGACCTAAGCTAACGTGGTTGGCAGTTCTGCAGAGAAATTGTGCTAAATAGGTTTAACATTTTATGCAATGCTCATTATGAATTGATGGAGAATGGGGATTTATAAAACCGAACTCATATAGTTACGATAATGCTAATGATGATGGTTATCTAATGCAAGTTTTCTTTCCTAGTTGGGATTTTATTTATGCAGAATATATCATGACAGAAGGATTTCAGCACCATTCTATTGTTTGGCAGGTGTGTAATCATTATCATCTCACTCAAACTTGAATGTTGATCAAAGATACACAGTCTGATATTAATTTTCCTGTGTTTTTGTGCTTTCATCTATACCTAAGGTTGCTCTGGCTCCCAATGGTTGGTAAACCACCATCATGAACCTGCAACTTCCAAATTTTCTATTTCTTTTAGCTATTTTTGCTTCAGTTTAACGTAGCAAATAATCTAGTTACTTCATCTTGCTAATGGATTAGTTGAACTTATCCTGGAGAATCACAAAGTAATCCATCTTCTGCATATGAAGGTGGCTCTCTATGCTCATAGCATAAAATTTAAATAATTTTAATTAAACCCATTCATCCAGATGATTACCATTTAGAAACGCTTTTAATTGAATATTGTAGGAGCAGTTTAGGTTAATCAGTCAAATACTTGTGCATTATTCATTCTTCAAGAAGTAAGATCATAACTTGTTGACATGACTACGGACTGGTGAGAAATTTGAAAAAGTCCCAAGTTTTAACTCCCAACACACGGGAGATTATTCTGTGCATAAGCAGAACGCAGTTTACCGTCCGGAGACCAATCAAAATGCGCCACGTCAACAGTACCAAGTCGGGTACTGAGCAACGATACTGAGAAGGGGGGCGACGTAGCGCATTTTGGTTGGTTTGTGGACGGCGTTCGCCGTCGGCACAGAATAATTTGTCCCAACAGACAGGCTTGTTGCTGCTGTTATTTGACCACTTTTTTAATCCATTTGATATTTTCCCACTCAGGTCCGTTGGAAAAACAAAACTTTAATAATTGTGCTGTCGTGCTGTTATATACTTCAAGAGGAAAGCTAAACATGTGACTATTCTACAAGGGACGTAAGCCTTCTTGGTAATAATATAACAGATAAAGAACATTGACTTTTGAATTTTGTTGAATAAAACGGCTTAAAGGCTTTGTGGTTCTCTGATTTTCTTTTTTGTACCTCTGAGTTGATGTATTAATGTCTTAATTTGCTAGGTTAGTACCCAGATCTGGATACTCATCAGTATTTAGTAAGGAAAAAAAAAAAAAAAAAACTAATTGCAGCGCTGAGCTGTCTTGTTCAGAAAAGTAAAGCAGCTAATTGTTTGCTAAAATATCTTTTCAGATTGCTTGTTAGAGTGCTATAACAGCTGAAGCTACGCTGTAAAAATTATTGTGATACTGGTATAAGTTATTTAAATAAACAAAAAGGATATTATTATGACATGCATATAGAGCTTATTTAATATCCTAGTTAACTATTAATACATTAATTAGATAACTTGTTAATTGCTTAATGCATTACTAATAAGACTTTTTGTATTAATTATTAATCACCAGTTTAGTAGTCTTATTTATTAGGCTATTATTAATCAAGCCTTCTTTAAATGGATTAGTAAATTAGGAAGGGCTTAATTAATTCTCAATTTATTTTAAAATTCAAAGGGCTGAAATTTGTTAACTTTCCTAAAATAGGATTTGTATTTTAAATTACAATTTCAAATTCAAATAGATTTGAATTTGCATAATAATGGACTTACCTAAAATATTAAACCCCAATTAGGAAGGAAGTAATTGCAAGCATTGATGGGGGGCAAGTCCAAAGGGGAGGGGGCCGGCGGTAGGTGGGCTTGGTCGTGGGTGGTGTGGAGGGAGATGGGTTCGGGTGGAGGGTGGGGGTTGGGGTGCTAGCCAACGGGTGAGGGTGGAGGTATTGGTGACCGATGGTGGGGCTTTGTGGTGGTGGCCGGTGGCTTGAGGTGGGGGAAAGCCATGGATTGGAGGATTGAGGAGAGAGGGAGGTTAGAAAGAAAAGAACAAGTAAAACAAGCCACAAACCCGGACTCTTCCAAGGTTGGTGGGTGATCCGATTCCCTCATCAAGGGATTTCTCTCCCAACTCTCTCAAGCTCTCGCAATAACTCACAATGCAGAAAATTTGATCATTCATTTATTAACTTCAAAAGAGAAGATAAGGGCTATATATAGCCTCATACAAGGGACTCAAAATAAAAGACGACATCGTCCTTTGGACTTACACATGACCGCCCTTAAGTAAGGGGTAAAAGGGGAAAACAACTAAAGCAAATACAAACATAAATAAATAAAAGACAAATACATATGACTACTTAAAAATACATCGGCGCAATCGTGGCCGTAGATCGACGGCCACGCCTCTGATAAACTTTCCAAGCTCCGATGTCCCCATCATCGGTACTGATGTTTAATGTGCACACTGGCCTACTTTGATACTTGTGCTCTTCTACAAATTCTGTTTACACTTGGATTACGATGAGTTTCCAAGTTTTGGGTGGTATAGTCTTTATTAGTTTGTCCCATTCAGGTTGCCCAACTCATCTTATAAGTGAATGGCATTTTAGGATTTTGAAGAATTTTCTAAAGGATTTGTCATGAAAGGATCAAGATGAAGCGTTTAATCTGGTTAAGGGACGCTATTGATTTCTAAAATTGTGAGCCAAAGTGAGCAATGCTTTGACCTATGAACTGGGATGTGATATACCCATCAATTAATGTTTTGCAATAGACTGCATGAAAAGAATGGTCATATATGCATGAAAAGAGTAAAAGTTAAACAGCTCTTACATGCATATAAAAGACTTGTTCGTAATCTCCACTGCAGATTTAGGATTATTATGTTAATCTTATAGTATTTTTTTGCAGATAGCTGAAGACTATTCTCATTGTGAGTTTGTGATCAGGCTTCCTGGTTATTCCCCAAGTATGTATGGCCAATTCTTAAGTCTGTTCTCAAATTTCTCCTATGTTTTCCTTAGATAGAACTTACTGACTGTTATCATAAATCATGAAGTGCCTGCTTTCAGGGATGCTATTGATGTTCCACTGGTTGTCAGGAGAGTACATAAATCCCGATCAGAGGTATGAGTTCTACTAGAAAATAGAAATTTGCAGGTGGCTGACTGTATTGTATGCTTTAGCTTATCCTAGATCTGTTAACCAGGTGAGAATGGAGCTTGGAATTGGAGAGGATGTCAAGCTATTAATTTTCAACTTTGGCGGGCAAGTATGAAATGAAATATCATTTTCCTTTAGTTTCACTAGCCAGTGTTTCCGTTCTCTTTTTCTTAAACTTGTTTAATGTTGAATTTCATAAACCATGAGGAGATAATTATACTAGAAAAATATTGATGTTCTAAAACCGAAATGGTTCCCATTCATTATTGCAACCGAAATTCTCTCTGTTTCTTTTCATTGGATATCTGTCAAAACCATGTGTACTTATTCTTCAAAGCTCAACCAAAAACACGAGGGTTCTATTTTGCTGAAGCATATAAAAAATGCAGGAAGTCATGTAAAATTTAACTTTTTATGATAATAAATATTGAGATTTAGCATGGAACAACATTGAATTTGTCTCCATTATGACTTGAACATGGCAGCCCCTCCGCACATATGGCAAGACCACATACATCAACAGTTTGGCAAACCCTGCATCGGCTGGAGCCTTTTTTTTAATGCTCTGGTTAGCTAATGAAAATCAAAATAGCTATATGTGCGGGCAAGTATGAAATGAAATATCATTTTCCTTTAGTTTCCCAAGCAGGGGGTGATCATTTTCATTGGAGACTTGAACTGCTGCAAGCGCCAAAGTTGAAAATGATAACATAAGGGCTATATATCATTTTCCTTTAGTTTCCCAAGCAAGTATGAAATGAAATATCATTTTCTCTTTTTGGCGCTTGCAGCAGTTCAAGTCTCCAATGACAACCCAATGAGAGTTGACCGGGGAGATCGAACAACAAATGTTTCTTAAGATATCCCAGAGCATAGTCCTCTCAGAAAGGATTGCTGGATACATAGATGACCGAGAGGAAGTACAAAGAGGTGTTCCTAATAATTACGGAGCCATGAATAATTTGGTTATTAACAAGAATGGGGTTGAAATGAGCCACATTAGCATTCCATTTGATCTAGATCTCGCCAGGATTGCTGCAATTGAAATTGTATGTGGAGCTTTCGTTGCCAAAAAACATAATGATAATTACAAAACCAGTTTTCTGGTAAGAGGTCAAAGTTGACTTTAGCTTCTAAGATATAAAAAATATTGATGTTGTAGGTTTGGATCAGATTCTTAGAAGAAAGAATCCAATCCAAACCATTAAAGCCTCTTACATTCCAAGAGGCGATGACAGGAAGATTTGGCGGTTCCGGGCAGGGGAGTGGGCGACTTTTTGGCGTTAGTAGATTTTGGGGGCAAGGTTTGTTTTAGAATAGCCTATAGAATGGTTTGTTGGACATCAGAAAGAGGTTGTTTGAGGTTGGGGCCGAGAATTTGTTTTGAGCTTCAATTGATTGAGAGGAGGGGAAGGCTGAAGATGGTATTAAAAAATGTACTAAATTGGAGTTTAGACTTGGATGGAATGTTTGTTTAAGAATTCCCAACCTATTTTAAGGTTGGCTCAGAGGCCTTAGATTGTGGGTTCTGGTTGGGGTTTTTGTTGCAGTGAGGAAGATGAGTTGGTGGGGTTATGCCTTGGCTTTTTGCTACTACTTCTGCTCCTTGAGGGAAGTTTGGGTGGTTGGAGTTCTTGGGGTGGTGTGGAAAATATGACCCGGATAACAACATTTTATGGAGCATAGCAAGCTGATGTTTATTATATGGGCTGGTCAGGGAGGAGGAAGGAAGGTGAGCAGACTTCATGTAAAGGAGGGATAGAAGGGGAGGGTGGTGCACCGGCGCTCCTCCAGCAAAGCAACAGGAAGGAATTGTACATATCAGAGGGCCAACGGCTAGAATTTTCTTCTCTCTATTACTAAGCTTTCCTGGTCCTCCTTGGGATCCCTTTAATACTGTTATAGGGAGGGATTTATGTGCAATCTTATCATACAATATAGCTATGTGGTTTTCATGATTTGAGTATCGACCTCACAGTCATCTTGGAACAACCTAAATGTTTATCCAGGCCTGCTATGAAACATGTTACAAAAATGAATCCAACTAGTATCAATGTGTTTTTATTGCAGAACCTGTATGCTACATTCACCTCAGGTATCCTCAAAATGCCAACGATTATTTGCTGCAAACTGATATTGCATTCCTTTTGTTTTGTTAATACTTTGGTTTTCCAAATGGTTTTTTATACTCCTAATTTTTTAACGATTCCTAGACCATGGTTTATTTTCCCCCTTTTTGTATCCTTGTAGCCAGCTGACTGGAAGCTTCAGGAAGAGTGGTTACCTTCTGGTTGGCTGTGCCTGGTATACTACTCCGCACATTGTTATGAATTAAATTTAGATGGCCTTCAAGATGCTTGTCTTTACACGAACTTCCATTTTCTGAAGGTATGCGGTGCATCCGATACACAAGAGCTTCCTCCAAACTTTATAAAAGTTAGAAAAGATGCTTACACACCTGATTTGATAGCAGCATCAGATTGCATGCTTGGTAATAATCTTAAATGGTACCAATTACAAAAATTCTTTAGTATAATTGATTTCAACTGAGTTTTGGTTTATCAAATGAACCCATAATTTCAGGGAAGATTGGTTATGGCACATTCAGCGAAGCATTAGCATATAGGCTGCCATTTGTCTTTGTACGAAGAGATTATTTTAATGAAGAGCCATTTTTAAGGAACACGCTTGAGGTTGTAACAATATATACTTGTGGCTTTTTGTTCAGTATAACAGGCTTCAAGTGTTGTTTTTGTACACATTTGTACCAAATATTCAAATGATGCATGCTTATATGATGTTCTTTTCTGATGTAGTATTACGAAGGTGGTGTGGAGATGATCCGGAGAGATTTTCTAGCAGGACAATGGATCCCTTACCTTTCTCGTGCCCTTATGCTTCATCCATGTTACGATGGTGGTATTAATGGGGGCGAGGTATTCCTTTTTCCCCATCTTTCTTGCTCTGATGCCTATTTACACAAAATTAATATTTTTTTTTTTAAATATAGATCTTCAATTGAGTATATTTTTCAGAACTTGTTAATATTTCTTATTTCTATCAAATCGTCTTCTTATCATAGTCAGTTGGATTTCACCTATATTGATAAACCTTGGTTGATTTGAAGGTCAAAATTAATCACGTTGCTGTGACTTTCTGACGGGCTTAGGACTTTGTAGAAGCTATTAAAAACTATAATTCATATCGCAGGCAATTTGTATTATTTTGACGCCACAATATTTCCTAGTCATAGCAGGACTACACTATGAATTACTATTTAATCCCTATCTCATTCATATGAATGGTCGTTGGCTTTCTATGCAATGTTCAGAACAAAATTTAATTGTTCAGGTTTTTTACATGGGCCTAATTTGAAATGCTCCAATCTGAACAATGGAAGAATTCTTTAGTAAAATAGGTTAAAAAATAGATAATGGAGACCAAAAGACCTAAAATATCAATTTCAGTTTCGTTAAACTGAGAACTAACGATAAGAATATAGGATGAAGAGATACTCAAGCTAATAATTGTTATTGTCACTCTATGTTGACTATAAAAAAAAAGAGAATAAATTTTGAATCAATGTGAGGAAAAGCAATTGCCTCCGCCGGCCCCACCTTGCCAAAATGACGCATCTCTTCGCACAATAACCGCTACTTCATGATGGGAGAAAGATAGAACGAAAAAAAGGAACTTACGCTCGCTCTCTTCGCTCCTTCGACTCCAATGTTGTTGTTCGACTTCGTTACTTCGCAAGAAGAGTCTAGGGTTCACCCTTCATCTCCTCTTTTCGTCGTTGCTGTTCGGCTCCGTTACTACACCAGAGGTGCGGAAATTGCACGCGCCGCTCCTTCGGTTCCCTCGTAGACATTCATCTTTGTTACTTCGCAGGAGGCGGAGGTTGCACGCGTCGCTTCTGCGGCTCCTTTGTCGCTGTCCGAATTCGTTGCTTCGCAGACATTGGACGAGTCGCTCCTCGGCTCCATCATTGCCGTTCGACTTGTCCTTCATAGGAGGAATAGAGATCGCACGGGTTGTCCTTCGGCTCCATAGTGGCTATCCGACTTTTGCTCATTCGACTCCTCTCCCTTTATTGTCGTTTGGCTTCGTTGTTTTGGAGGAGGTATAGAGATTACGCTAGTTATTTGTTCGGCTCCATTGATCTTAGATCTGGGCGGGATAAATAAAATTTGAAGACCCCACGCAGTCGATCTTAGATCTTGGTGGGATGATTTAAATTCGAAGGCCCTACGCCGATGACCTTAGGTCCGGGTAGGATTTGCCCCGATTTCTCCCTCGGTGGGGAGGTGACACCGGGAGGCTGCCGAAATTTCCTCAAAATCTAAAGGGAAATTCAATTTGAATGTTGATTCAACTAAAGTGTTAAAAATTGACTTTTAAATATTAACTAACTAATTTAGTTAATTAATGTTTAATAAGAATTAATTGATTAATATTAATCAAAATAATTGACTAATTGAGATCTTTAAAATCTGCTATATCGTCAAATGCATGAGAGTGGAGAACCTACAAACACTCATTCTCCTTTAGCCCCTCTAAATCTAAATATTTCATTCTTTTAAAGACCTTTGCAATCATCATTTGAATTAGGCTCACTTGAATTATTACTAAGAGCCTACCTTAAAATTTTTCTATGAGACGAAGGGGCAAGAATTTTCTCTTATTTATTTTTACCCTACTCATTACTCTCCCAAATGCCACTCAGCATAAGTGAGAATTTGTTGGCTATCATTTTAGCCCAAAGACTATTCTTGGGATGCCTTGAAGGTCTTTAAATGAGGCTGTCTTGAGTGTCTCTAAATGAGACCTATCTTTAAAAATTCTAACACAAGTAACATTAAGTGGAAGACTTTGAATTGTTGTAATATTTTAAATGATATTCCTTTTGAAATGTTAGAAATCTCTAACTTTCAAAACACCATCTCTCTACCTTCAGTTAATGGAATAACAAGACTTGCAACAAATTATCTCATTAATTGATTATTCAAAATTAATTGACTAATTAAAATTAATTGGTTAATTTTACATATGAGAGCATTTTTAAATGAAAATTCTTAATCCGAGAGTATTTAAAATACAAGAGCTTTTTTAAATTCAAGTGTTTTAAAAACCTAAAATAATTTAAATATAAAAGTAATTTAAAATCTGAGTTAAAAGCTGAAAGTATTTTTTTAATTAATCAAATGAACAATTATAAAAATAAAAAAATGCAATAAAAAGGGAGGGGGGAAGAGGAGTTTTCACTAAATGACATATACACCACTACTCTTCAAACTCTCAAACAAATTGTACAACATCTCCAAACAACAACTCTACCAACTCAAACTGAACTCCTTTGCATGCTCTCTAAAGCTCCCCTATATGAGCTCCTACAGGCTGCAGCTACATGTGGGCTCTATCCTCTACAAGTGCAAGCCCTGGCTGCTATAATTATTGACTACGAGCACCTGCAAACAAACAAATGAAGAGTCAGTACATCATAAATAAATTGAATGAATGCTGATAAATCTATGCTACTGCAGGTGGAACAGAGTACTGAAAAGCAAGAAAAGCTAAGTATGAAAAAATTAGTAGAGGAACAGAGCAAAAAAAAAAAAGATAGAGTAGTGGACTACTGTAGTAGGAAAAAAACTACGAGCATAGAATAACTAAAAGACCGACGCCAGTGTCAAAACCTCTAAGTGTCGAAATCATAAACTCAAACCAACTCAAACAACTACAGAACAAATCTCCAAACATTATATAAGTAACTACTGTCTATACAAACACATAATCATACTCAAAACATCTGGGCAGCCTTGTTTATAAGAACTTGATTGTAAGATCCACTATCCGGCAACTTTCAAAGGAAAGCAGTAAGCCCGACCTTAGGGAAAAGTTTTATGTAAAATTGACCTACCCCTAACCCCCAATTAAAACATCGGTTACTTCTAATAGAAGTTGTAAGTCCGACCTCTGAGGGAAATGTTTATGTGATAATACAACCCTAGACCCCTCACTCGGGCATCCTAGCTTATAGGGTTAGGTTGTAAGACCCATCAATGGGCCACTTCTAAGTGAAGTAGTAAGTCCCATATGTTAGGGGTACTTTTAAAATAAAGTACAACAACCCTAATGCTCATACAAATAACCAAACAACTTCCAAGGAAACCATTGAATCTTTCAACAAACATTCGAATCAAAATTTATGGGCATCATAGTCTAAAAGGATTAAGTTGTAAGACCCGATTTTCAGGTTACTTCGTAAGGGAAGTTATAAGACCTATCCAAACAATTAAATTTTTCTAGCAGCCTTGCTATAGGGTTAGGTTGTAAGACCCATCCTTGGACAACTCATAAATAGAGCATTAAGCCCCATTCCAAATCAAATCCCCGGGTTACTTTATACGAAAGCCGTAAGTCCCAACCCAAATCTAGATACCTGGGCTGCTTCCTAAAGAAGCCATAAGACCTGGTCCAAACCAAATTCCTGGGTTACTTCTAAATCAAGTCATAAATCCTAAACTAAATAAATCTCTGGGTATTTTAATAGATGTAAATCCCAAAACATCTAATCAAATTAAAACCCACATCTAATCACTTCAGTCTACTCGGGATCCCTAAGAGGAGGTAACTCGTGGCTGCTAATCAGATTCACTGGACACTACGATCAATGATTGTTAGTGTTGGTAGACAGAAATCTATGGTATACCCGGGACGACAGAACCATGGGATATTGATCGGGTTTACCTCCATCTTCCCCACAATTTAGTCTAATTTACCTAAAATTTATTCATCCTTAATCGAGAGTTCTCTCTTACCTATTAAGAGGGGTAATTAATTATGAGTGCTTGCACTCATAGGAAGTAAGGACCCAAGATCTAATTAAACCCTGACACTACCCTCAGAAAAATATGGTTAATTACAATCTGACTTAAGTAAGATGAAATGCTATGACTGCAAAGTGAGATTCATGCATTCGTGCCATTTTTCTTGAGCCAACACTCTACTTAGGCAATCGAAAGAATGATATGGCAAAGGGAGTTTTGTCTCCCTATTCAAGTGGAGTGGGCTCTGTTAGCACTAGCTTTGTTTAGGAATGCTTCTGTTTTATGGTAATTGGACCATGCTCAGTTTGGTGTTCTTCCGGGCATTTCCTCTTATTATAAATAAAGGGTTTCTTTAATAAATAGTAAACAAAAATTCCTTTTCTCTTAGCTTGGTATCCAAATGTGGTTCATAGCCCTATCCACCTCCCCTTCCTCGTGACCTACACGCATGCTCCACTCAGGTTCTCGCATGCAGCAGAGAATGCATGCTTGATCTTCATTCACTTGCTCATCTCCACATGCTCGCTTGGTGCTTGCCCATGTGTGCTGCTTGTCCGCATGTGTCACCCTCCTATAAATATTTATTGCTTGGAATCAGCTATCATTGCTCATGTAATTCCCCAAGATTTAGGGAATAATTGATCCCAATTTAATCTAGTTTAACTTCAATCTTCAATTCTACCAGAGCCAACAAATCATCCAATATTCAACATGATTGTGGGCTCCGAAAATTCGGCCCCGGCCTCCGCTCGCGCTTTTCTTTTATTCGGCGAGGGAGTTTTAACTGATTAGTTCCGGGGTAAATTTTGGAAGGCAGATGGGTTTGTAGATAAGACACTACCCAGAGATTTCGCCCTCATTTGGTGAGGACTTTATGATCTGAGTTCTGGTTTCCTATAGGCGCAAGCCCCTATAGTTAATTACCCCTCCCGATCACGAGAGAGACCTTTCGATTAAGGCTAGTCGTCAATCATATACGTATAGAGAATACATGTTATCTGGCATATAGTAGCAGCACTGGGTTTGGATTTGGAAATTTGGAGTTTGAATGATTGATATTTGGAAAAATTGATCTTTAAAATAGAAATTGCACCATCTTGCACTTAAAGCGGATGGTGGGGGAATGGATGATAGACCCGATCAAGATCCCTGGTCTACTTAGTCAGAGGAGGTAGTCGACCCAACCTGACAGAAGGATACTTGTTGGCAGCCATGGGTTGCTTCGTTCAAGGGGACCTTGTAGACCTGGGTTGGATGTTTGTCTAAGGGGATAAATTTGAATCCACCTTAGCTAACAGAGGGCTTAGTGCCCTATCAATCATATCCTATTTATTCATATCTCAATGATTTGATGCCAATAATGGACTTATTGGCGCTGGCCATAACCGGTATTTCGTGGTGTCATTTGGCGGCAAAACCACTCGGTTCAGAGGGCCCCTGGTCATAACCGTTTATCCTGCGGTGCTATTTGGCGGCGAACCGCCGGTTAGAGGACACGTACTACGTCCATATTGGCAGGAGATTGGTTGAGAATGAATCCTAGTGATATTTTCGACTAGGCATTTGGCTCTTTGTGAGCTAAAGTTATATTTAAATTTGTCCACCCCGACAAACTTTTTGCGGAGGTTGATGTATTTTGCTTTAAGTGTTTTGATGATTGGTTTCAAATTTGAATATCTTAGAGCTTGATGATTTTTGAATTTTTTGTGGAATTTGGATTTTGTAGAAATTTTAGGACATTTTGAAATATATGAGAGATTAACCCCTCCGGTTGAGATTCACATTCAACACGGCCATCATCGGGGTGTGGGGTCATTTTTATTTGTAATTTGAACCTTGTCAACTCTGTCTGGATGTCGACAGAGGATCTGGTTTCATAGGCTTTATGCCTCTGTGAGTGAATTCTATTGATTATAGGCCTTAAAGGCCTAATATGAGTGTATTAAAATAAATACACCGGTCCTCACAACCGTATATTTATTTGATGGTCCGAACCCTGTCGACTTCTATTGATCCGTATAGAAGGATCGGATTCGGACTTGAATTCACTTGTTGACCCGCGCAGCATCCCTAGGCGTCACATGTGTACCAATAACACGCTCGCCGGGGCCTATGCGGGTTGAGATTATATTTTCCCCTTTAGTGTACCTATGTGTATACAAGCTACAGTGTAGGTGCAGGGGGATTTCAAAATATTTTAGTTGTGCAAGTAATTGCAATTTGAATGCACACAATATTTCATTTGAGAGATTATGTACGCCTTCTGTTTGCTTGTACGAGTGTTGCAGATCCGGTGGCGGATTGTAACAACTTATGGATTGAATTGTTTGCTGCTTTGTACAGGTAGACTGTCGTGCACTACTTGCATGATTTGTGCATATAGCTTGTAGTGCACTAACTAATCTCCTGCCTTTGCTCGTAGGCGACAAACTTTCCAGTGGTGTACCTACTTTAATTAGGGGTCGTACAACCCGTGACACATAAAAGTGCGTTATTTTGTCTCTTTTTGAAGATATCTGTTTACGGGATGTACGAGCCACCTAATTTTAACAGCTGGTGCGCACACCACTTAGAGCGCCCGTGACTTGCAATACGACGGGCACATTTTATTACAAGGGGTTCATTCAAAAAATTATCGGGGATGTGCGAGAATTCTTATGTGTTTACAATGATCACGAAAACATCTAATAGGAAAGGTATTTTTTTTTACTTTTACCCCCCTCCCTTAAGATAATTACTAACCGTATTCACTTGTATTTAAACTCGTATTTACTTTCGTATTTATGTTCGTATTTCACTTGCTAGTGAATACTCTAGGAATCCGATGCCAGAGCCTCGAAATGACATCTTAGGATCCTAAGTGGATGGGGACCGCAGGTGTACATTCTCTGTCCTTTAGCAAAGGATCCTAGGCTGGTGGGGCTCGTGAATGATTCAAACTCAATGTTATAAATAGGAGGGGATTTCAACTCATTTCTTCCCATCCCATTTCTGTAAGGAGATTTTGGTGAGGGACTTAGGGGTGTACGAGTTAGGTGCTAGGAGGAAGAGGCTTGATTCCTACCTATTGGCGAACAACTAATTCCCTTAAAGACTCACCGTATGTTGCATTTCACATTGATTTATATTTCTTTAGTATTTATTTTCCAGTGTCGGGAGCCTAGGGTGTCGTATATTTTATCTTTGTTAACTTAAAACTTTTAAGTGGATTTTAAATCTTTTTTAAATTTTCTAAGTTATAGGTTTTGCTGAAAATTTTGGCAGCACTCCGGCGTCGTCCCCGCGTAGGGGGGTGCCTCGGAGTGTGTAAGGCCTTCCCGCCTGCCAAGAAAGGCAGTCACGATAGGTGTCAGGTGACCCCGCGGCCGCAGTTCCAATCCCCGCTCGCTAAAAAAAGCGGTCACAGGGTCTTTGAGCACATATTTAAAGTATGACATTTTTCCCGCCTAAAAGCAATGACAGATACTTAATAAAATAATTTTGCTACAAATAACAAATTTCTCCGCCTGCTAAGAAAAGCAGTCATGGGTACTTATATTTTCATGCATACGAATTTCCCTGCTCGCTCAGTGCGTCACGGGTACTTAAGTTTTCCTCGTCCGCTAAGAAAAGCGGTCACGAGTACTTATTTCATGCACAGAAATGTAAATACTAGTTTTTACCTTGGGTGTGCAGTAATCGAGGTGGCGACGGCGGATGATGGCGACGTAGGAACCTGCGATTCATAATTAAAAAAGAAATTTTACTTGTGCAATTTAATTAATCATATTTTTATTTGAAAAAGAAGCTAGAGAGAGAAAGAAAAGGAAGAAAGCTCTCTTTCTAGAGAGAGAAAGAGAGGGAAAGAGAGGAAAGAGAGGGAAAGAAAGGATTTTATGGGTTTTTTCTGGTGGAGTGGGCTTAGAATGTGTAGGAGATTATGGGAGTGGGGTTAGAGAGAGAAAAATCTTTCTCTCTCTCTCTCTCTCATTTTTGGAGAGAGAAAGAGAGGAGGGAAATTTGTTTCTCTCTCTAGGCAAGGTATTTGGAGGTATGATGGGAAGGGGAGATGCTTAGGATGGAAATAGAGCCGTACATGAAGGAATTTCACTCTCATTCTAGAGAGAGAAAATTTTCTCTCTCTAGGTTAGAAAGAGAAAATGAAGGATGAAAATTTTTTTTGTTGGAAGGGTGTAGGAGGTGTGTAGGAACATTTTTTGTGAAGGGATTTAGGTGGTTTGGTGAGTGGAAGTGAGGAAAAAAAAATTAGGGTTTAGGGTTTTGTAGGTTTTGAGAAAGACGGTTGGAGGAGGAAGAAGAAGATGAAGGAGAGGAAGGAGAAGGGAGTAGAAGAAGAAAATAGAAGAAAATGGTGGGAAACTTGGAGGGAAGAAGAAAGAAAAAGAAAAATGGGAGAGAAGAAGAAGAAGGAAGGAAGAAGAAGAAGATGGAGAAGAAGAATGGAGGAGGAAGAAGAGGAAGAAGATGAAGGAGAGGAAGAAATTACCTTGCACTTGGAGGAAGAAGAGAGGCCGGCGGTTGGATCGCAAGAGAGGAGAGGGAGTTCGGATGGGGGCGGCTCCTTACGTGAGAATGGCGTGAGAGTGGCGTGAGGGTTCGGTTGGGAGGGTGTATGAGGGAGTTATGAGGGTTATTTTGGGTATTTTTGAGTTTTTTTTATTTAAAACCTCTCTTTCTCTCCTCTTTTAAAAAAAAATTTAATTATATTGCACAAAAATACAAATAAATTTTTTAATATTGCATCGAGTTGATCGTCGCGTCGCCGCTCGCACACGTTGTCGTCTCGATTCGCGCGCCCAAAATTAAAATTTTTGCCGACCGTCGACCCTCATCAATATGGGTGTTAATCTTAGCTGTTTCCGTTGCTCCGGACGCATTGGCGCTGTCCGTTTCGCAAACGGAGATCGTCTTGACGATTTTGGGTTTTCGGTCTACACGCGTCGGTGAGTTTTTGTGCGATTTCGAGCTCTTTTGCTTTTGAAACTCACCTTGCGCGGTCGACTCGACCTGTCACTAGTATTAGGGTCAACAATGATCTATAAAGGATACACAAATCATGTGATTCATTTCTTTTCAAAATATTGATTTATAATAGTCTAGAAGAAGTTCAATACTTCAAAATACATAAATAAACTTGACTACAAAATAATACTTTTCTATTACTCCGCTCTGACCGAACTCAACTTGATCAACTATCTTGTTTACTGGTGGGACTCTTTTTCTTTTCCTGAAAATATGAACATAAACTTAGAATGAGCAACCCAGTCGCTTAGTAGGTCTCCTTTTTCTCTATTTTAATTATTCAATTATAATAAATGAATAATTATAAGAAAAGCATTAAAATCGAAAGGTTTTCACTTATCGATTAAACTTCTTGGTTATAAAATATCACAACTTATAAGTGCTCTTGATACAAATATGATTTCTATCAATTATATAAAGCTTTCCACTTGCAATAGGAATAAGTGAATTAAAACATAACAGTCACGTAGGAATACTTGTACTTGAACTTGCAAATAATACTAACATTAGTTGTTTTTACTAGCACTTGTGAGTGTCACTAAAATAACTTGATCACTTTTAATTGCACTTGTACTTTTTAATAATATAACTTGTTCATTTGTAATTGACTTGAACATAACACATGCTATTTAAACTTAGAAATAAAATTCATTTAAGTTACATGCATATGTTTCGATGTTTGCTTATAACTCTACTTCCACCTGATTAAATTTAATATCTATATAAGATAGATAGAAATATACATGATTCCCCTTTTATAATTCCACTTCCACTTATAACTCTAATTTGTCATTTCACTCCTGTAGAATACAGAAGGTCGAATACATAAACATAAATATGCATGGGCCAATAACATAGCTTATAATTGAACTTGATCATCTCCCCACATAACATCCAACATATGCAATGCAATTTCACATGAGAACATGAATATGAACATGGACATTTCAATGTTCAGATTTAAATTACAACATATACTTGCATCCTAGTTGGAAATATAGTGATAAAACTTAGACATATTGTTTAACAGTGGCATTTTAAATAAACATTCACGAGAGATATTCAGAACAACGTTTAGGGGATTTTATTGAACTGTGACACTTTTCAATATAATTAACCCCATATTCATAAAATATTCCAAAATTCATACGTGAAAATCACCTGATGAAATTTTAAACTTTACTAGTTAAATTGTTAAAAATAAAAAGCGCTACAACATACATAAATTTATACAAAGAAAAACTAGTACAACTTGAATAAAATGGTTTAAATCCCATAATTTTTAGTTTGTCACTTTGTCCAACCAATTTGAAAATCGAAATGGAGGAACAAAAACCTACCTTAAGCTCTTTAATATCCTTGACTAGCTTGACAGATGAATCCCGCACAATGGCCGTCAAAACCTTTCTTCTTTCTCTCTGTTTTCCCCTCTCCCTTCTCATCTCCAGCAACCGAGTGAGGTAAGGGTATGGGATGAGAAAATGAAAATGAATTTAGATTTTTCTTATATATAAAAATTCATGGTAGTATTTATCGCTACATCGCTTTGTCGGAATATTCTCGATGCTCCTGGATAGAGTGCTCAGTGGCCCAATGCTCCCTCCAGAACCCTAGTGCTCTCTAAACAAAGAGCTCATCGCCACAGCACCACTTAGACTAGCACCACAGTGCTCCCATTAACTTTTTGATACCTAAAATTTTATACAATTCTAAACTTCAACCCTCATTAAAATGCCAAAGCTTTTAAAATTAAACATATACAAAGAGATTGGAAAATTTATACAAGTTATGTAGACACATTATAGCTCACTCACTCAATTGCTTGACGATGCATTATTGTTCGTTTGCGCCTGCTTACTCACTTGACTTACTAGCCCCACTTGCTTACGCCCACTCACTCACCTTATTATAAATAATATGAATGAAGCCTGCAGCTTGTGCTTTCCCCTCATGTTCGCTCCTCGTATGCATCCCAACTCGTGTGCACTCTCCTACACTCTTGTCTTGTGCTCGTAACCCTTAGTGCTCACTCTCACTACTCGCGCTTACCTTCTCACAGCTATTGTTCTCTAATGCTTTCCTATTTCCTTCCTCACTGGCATCACACCTCTTCCCCACACTTAGCACCAAAGCCCCTTCTCGTCCTACACCTCTAATCATCGCTCCCAACTCCTCTTAGACACCCGCATGCCTCTCAACAGCCACAAACTTCATCCTTTCCAAATTTTCTTAGCCTGCCACCTCCCTAATGCCATTGGCCAACCATCTCGCCGCCAACACCTGCTTGAGCTACCATGAGCCAAAGTCCACCCTCTCTCGCTCTATCCATTCTCTATATCTCCCTCTAGCTCTCTCTACTCTTCTCTCTCTCTAATATATAGTGAATACATCTCTCATTAATCTTCTCTCCTCATATCTCCCTCTACCAAATAGTCCCCTCTCTTTAACTCTCTTTTCCAATATCTTTTCTCTCTCTAAATAGAAAGGAGTCATCTTCTCACTCATTTCTCTCTGCCCATTTTCTATAATACCCAGAATTTCAATTAGATCAAGTCTATTGTTTCCACTAATGGCTGAAATGGCTATTAATTAATTTAGTGGAAATTTATCTATTCATTATTGCTGGCAGTTTCCACTATAGTCCCACTTAGCCAAGCATGCATTGGTTGATTTGAATCCAACTACTGGGAGCGGATGAAAGGGTTAGTGGAGAATGCATTATAATATAATAACATTATATAGGTCAAGTAAAGCACTGAAACCTTAAGCATTTATTCCTCCCTTCCCACTGCTCTTCTCAATAGTTCGAACAGAAGGGGGAAGCTTCGAGCAGAAGAGCTGCAGCGATGCTACGGGTTGTTGGCTGCTGGAGAATAGCTGAGGGAAACATTCAATTTTGATGAATTCTGATAATAGTTAAGAAGGAAAGAGGTAATTACTGCTGCAGGGATTTTAGAATTTGTTAGTAGTAAGAAGTAGGTCTGCTCAGATCATCGTTTTAAAAAATGTTTGAGGCGGATGCCTTGAGGTGCGCCTCAAATCAGGCCGTAGCATGGGCGAACTGAGGCTTAAGCCTCGACAACTTGGACGAAACTTAAGTCTTTTTCAGTGAGGCATATGCCTCAAGGCCTGAGGTGGTTTGAGGTGCTGCCTCAATTTATTTATATTATTATTTTTTTCGACAGAGTTGTGTGCGCGTGAGTGAGTCGAGCACGTTTATAAGACTTAGGGCTTTCTTCTATTTCGAAGCACATGCGCTGCTGTAACTCTCTTGTTTTCTCTCGTTCCTGTTCTATTTGTTCCTTCGTGTACACTACTTCGGCCTCACTCTCTCGTTCTGCTTCTCCTTCGTGTGCTTTGCTTCGGCCTCGCCTCCTTGGTTGCTTTGGCCTCGCCTCGCCTCACCTTGCCTCACCTGCTTCATGTCAGGAGTTCTTCCGAGCGAGTGACCTTGGCTGCTTCGTGTTAGTTCTTCTAAGCGAGAGGTATCGATCAATCTTACCTTTCAAGCACATGTATAATTCAACTGTTTCGTGTGAAGTAGAATTTCAGTAGTTTCGTAACTTTCGGCCTTGCCTGCTTCTTGTAGGGTTTCGATTGCCCAACAGGAGCTTGCAACATTGTGCTTAATTTGATCCAACGGGAGCTAGCAGTGAAGGTAAGGCGCCTTCCTCACGTTCGACCTCTTTCGCCTCCTCATTTTTTTGCCATATCTCCTATTATGCATGATGCGTGGCAAAGTTTATTTTATATATATATATACACTGAGAGAGTGGGAGGGAGAGAGAGAATAAAAATGATTGGAAGGTGCTTGAACAATGATCTATTTTTATCAGTCCCATTTAAATATCATGGTCAAAATATTTGTTCATTATTCCCAATTCTTGTACTAAATTTTGATAATATTTAATTCATAATCATATAAAATTAAAAGTTTAACAATATGAATGCTTCTTTATATTATTTATATTATTGTAATGCTTTTAGTTCATATAGTTTTATTATTTATATATTATTTTTTAATTTGAGGAATTGCTTATCACTCATGCATGGTTGCTTTTTCTAGGCTTTTTATACACTACTTCAACCAATCTACTTTGTACTATTGAGATATGTTAGAATTCATAGAATTTGAGAAGGGTAAAAATACCTTCTAATTTTATATAAAATTATCCCTATTTATAAATCTATACAAGATGTCTTAATAAAGAAATAAATAACTTCTAATTGATACATAATTGCCTCAATATAATCCTTCCTAATTCAGCTACCCAAACATAGAAGGATATTGGCGTGATCCAGGTGAGCCTCCCACGGATTCTCATCCTGACCGTGGGATCAAATGCCAAGGGATGATTGAGATTTTGACACTCCCCCTCAAGTTGGAGACCAGCTTGCAATTACTCGCTCAGAGGTAAAGCTGCATTGGTTATGGATAGGATATCAACCACCAGAGAAAGTCGACAATGAAGGCCGATGATGGAAAACTATCCTCAAAATTCCGACAATTAAGGCCGGTTGTGGGAACTTGTATTCCTCATAATTTCAACAATGAAGGTCGGTGGTGGGAACTTTGTATTCCTCATAAATTCAGCAATGAAGGCTTCTCGGAGAAAATTTCCCTTGTCGACAATAAAGGTCGATGATAAAGATTCTCTCCTTTTTTTTCACTAATTTTTTTTTCTGTCCGACAATGAAGGTCTATTTTTTTTTTAACCGGGCCAAGCCAAGTTTTAAAAGACTCGGACCGGATGGCTAGGGCTCAAAGAAAGGCACGGTTTTCCCTCTCAATCCGCAAGTCGAGTCTCCGTCCCGACTTCCTTCTTGCGGTCGGCAGAAGGATTTCAGTTGGCATGGCCTTTGCTGAAGCCCCGTCTCCACTGGATGGATCGACAACACTTGATCTTCAACAGCAATGAAGGCCGTCTCTTGCTCCGTCCATGCCCTTATCTTTGGTCGCACGTCTTCGCTTCTTCCATCATTGGCTTCGACTGGCCTTCTTCGACGACTTGCTCCTCCTATCAGATCAGAAGTCTAGAAGACTCATTCGTGGTTGTTCGACTGTGTTCCTTCGACGACTAGCCCTTCTGTCGGATCGGAAGTTCCAATGCTTGGATCGGCTCTGTCGTTTCCTTCATCCGGCTTTGTCTCGTTCGCGTACGTAGAGGTTTGCTCGGCCCATCCCGTGGGTTTGCTCGGCTCGTCCCGTGGGTTTCGCTCGGCTTCGTCCCGCACGTAGGAGCTCGGTTTTGTCCCGCACGTAGGAGCTCGGTTTCGTCCCGCTAGTAGGAGGTTTGCTCGGCTTTGGTCCTTCCCGCATGCAGGTAGGTTTTGATCCTTCCGGCTCTGATACCATGTTAGAATTCATAGAATTTGAGAAGGATAAAAATACCTTATAATTTTTTTATAAAATTATCCTTATTTATAGATCTATACAAGATGTCTTAATAAAGAAGTAAATAACTTCTAATTGATACATAATTGCCTCAATATAATCCTTCCTAATTCAGCTACCCAAACATAGAAGGATATTTGTGTGATCCAGGTGAGCCTCCCACGGATTCTCATCCTGACCATGGGATCAAATGACAAGGGATGATTAAGATTTTGACAAGATCTATTTTTGGTAAATTTTTAAAATTGCTTCTCTTTGTCATCTGCAGCTAGATTTTGGGTTGAAATGGTCATTATTCTTCTTCTAGAAAAGGCGGTGTGGATTTGTACCTTGTCTCCTGGCTATTAAAAATGATTATCATTCCCAATGATTCACTAACTTTTAAATAAGACCGTAGATAAGGGTTTACGTAGCTCTTCTTTTTTGTAGAAAGATACTTCCTCCTATTTCATCGTGTTATGTTTAGTCTCGTTGTGCTTTTTTACTTTATCTCACAATTCTTTGTAATTTGCTTATGTTGCAATCATTTAGTTAACTAATTTTATAATTATGCTTTAATTAAAAAAACCAATTCATGTCAGCATCTATTTCAACCCTAGATTGCATAGATATGAATAGGCAAGCCTAGGTCGATTGGGTCAAGATGTTGGAGATCCTACTTCATCTTGTAGGCATTTTAATGCATCTATCTATTGTGTCTTTCAATGATCATGTAACATTGATCTTTGCTTTAATTGTTCTCTCTATGTTAGTTGGTTAGTTCAAAACTTCAAATTGAGCTTGATATTTTAACTCCATGCTCAAATATTCTCTTTTTGATGTTCCATATGATGATCACAGATGGGAAGTATTAACTACTTTATTTTCAGGTGGTTGCCCAGCTGTTGCAGGATACTGCTGATGGAAAGAACTGTTCACCAGTAAAGGTAATGTTTCTTGAATTTCTTTAGCCCCTCCGCAATTCACGGATGGAAATGCAGTTTTCTAGTTTACAAGTTCTTTACCTTTTTCAGTTTATTGGTAGTATTTAGGATATGATGAAACTCCTATTTTCGCATAATTATTGCTCCTTGTGTTTTTGTGAAGACAATTTTCCTTTTTAGTAATCTCATTGTATAAACTATGTTGATTATCTATGTAGGCTGGTAACATGACTTTCCATTGTAGATTATGCCATATTAATGCTCTCACTTTTAATTGAAATTTTGGTACGCATAAAATTTCATTTAATCTGCAGAGATTGATCTCAATCTTGATTCTAAAGGTACCGTGTCCCATCCAATCCTTACGCCCCAGTTCCTCAAATAAAAAGAACAACTAGCGAATACTAAAAAAAAAAAAAAATGAACAACTAGCCAATACTAGAAAAAATGGATTTCTTTTTATTGCAAAAGCACATCTTGTTGGGGGAAGAGGAACGTTATTGTACATTGCCATTACAATAACATCGGCCTTTATCCCACTGTGGGATTATTGTACATTGCTATTAAATGCATACATTTATTTAATAAGATATTCTTTGTTTCTTATTACAAGCAGAATTGTGGGACCTAAACAAATTTCAGTTATATCTTACAGTTTACCATTTTCAGTAATCATATGGATTTGACTAAAATTGTAGGTCTAGAGATAGTTAGAGCTGAACTTATTGAAGTTAACATAATAGAAAATATATTTATATGATTTGGGCATGTACAAGTATACAATATATACTAATAAGATAGATTGATAAAATTAATTTGGACGAACTAGAAAGAAAATGGGGGTAGACTAAAGTTAGCGTGACTATAATTTTTGTAAAAAGATATTTGCAAATAGTATCCATATGCAACTCTTACCAAGAATGAATGGGGAGTGAGGATATTTGAGATGAGACTAATATTGATGATGTTTTTTTTTTTTTTTTCTAATTTGAGGTTCTAGCACATATTTTTTTAATACTGCCATTGTCAAGTCCCAAGTCCTGGATGAGCAAAATTGAGGGTTGCGTTAGGTAGTTTACAGTCGACATAAAACTTGTCGAATAATCATGACATGAATCCCTTAATACATTGTTTTAATGCTAGGGCGTTCCCTGGAAGCGACGTGCTGTATGACCTGAATACAGCAAGAAGTGTGCAAGGCCCCTACATCAGCGCTTGGATGTAGTGTTAAATAGGTAAGGGTTCCCACATCATGGACAGATGTAGGCAAAGAAGCTAGTTCATGAAACTAAAATTCAGATATGATCTTGGAATGTAGGTTCTCTTACAAGCAAATTAATGGAATTAATTGATATTATGATTCATAGGAAGATAAATATTTTATGTGCATTTAGGAATCTAAATGAGTTGGAGAGAAGGCTAAGGAGATTGATAGTTTATGATTTAAACTTTAATATTCTGGCTCGTAAGTTGTCTAAAAAAGCAATCTGCGGTGCAAAGATTTTAACTTTTAATGATTTATATAATAGATTATATTCTAAAGAGGGCGAAATATATATGTATAAGTTAGTCAAACAAAGAGATAGTAGTAAGATTTTAGTTCAAGTGAAATGAATTAATGATAAAGATCAAAAAGTGCTTTTTTTAGATGAGGATATTCAACAAAGGTGGATGAGATATTTTGCTAAGCTTTTCAATGAAGATTGTGAGAATACGATTGACTTTAGTGACTTTAGCACTTTAAATGAAAATATAGATTTTTATTTTTATAGGCGTATTAGTAAAACTGAAGTTAGAGAGGCTTTAAAGAAAATGAAGTGTGGAAAAATTATTAAACTTGATGATATTCCAATAGAGGTGTGGAAATGTTTAGGAGAAGAAGGAATTTCTTGGCTTACTAAACCTTTTAATATTATTTTGAAGACTAAAAATATGTCATATGAGTGAAAAATGAGTGTGTTGATTCCTATTTTTAAGAATAAATGTGATGCACAAGATTGTGCGAATTATAGATGAATGAAGTTGATGTGTCATACTTTAAAACTTTGGGAGAGAGTTATTGGGCATAGGTTATGACGTGATACTAATGTTTCTCAAAATCAATTTGGATTCATGTTGGGTAGGTCTACTATTGATGTAGACAGAGGGGGGGGGGGTCAAATCAAACTCAAAAAAATTTAGTTTTGATTTCCCTTGAGCTTGCTGGCTCATTAATTTTTGAGCTAAGATTTAGCTCATTATGAGCTGATTTTTAGTTCATTTATTGAACTAAGAGTTAGCTCATTATGAGCTATATTTTTAGATCATTTATTAATTTGTTAGTAGCTCATTAATTTTGTTTTTCTCCTCATCTTTTCTTTTAAAAATCTGCCTTTATCCCATGAGTTTCCATGGGTGGCTTTTGGGTTCCCAGTGTTGGCAGTTTTCCATGCCTTGGCTCCTTGGTTCGCACGGCTGCCTCCTTGGTTCCCACGGCTGCCTCTTCGGGTTCCGCCTGGGCTGCTTTCCCGTGACTTTTGGGGGGCTTTTCCGTGGCTTTGGTGCTTTGTTTCCTGTAGTTGACTGTTGGCTTTTCATTTCCCTTATTTAATTAAGAATATGAAGGGTTTTTGGGGTTGTTTGTATTCCCCTCTTATGTCTATAAATAGTAGATGTTTTGGGTTGTTTTAGGTATGATATATGATGTGATTTTTGGAGATAAAACCTACGGATTTGTTGTTTGGAAAAGCTTGCGAGCTTTGTCCAACTTCCCTCTTTGAGAAAGCTTGCGAGCTTGTCTCCACTTCGTCTTGGCTTCTAACCTCTTTCTTCTCGTCGCAAGTATCCAACTCACCTGTATCCTTCTTCTCAAAGAAATGCAACTTTAGGTGTTTGTCTTGTTTGAGTCATTTGTAAGTGTCTAAGTTTGTAAGTCTTTTATATTATGAAGAAAAGTTGTTGTTTTTAGTTTATTCGTCTATTTTGTGTCCTTTTGTTTCTTTTCTTTTACTTAAAAAAAGTATTATTTTGTGATAAAAAATTTGGGGTCCTCTCCCAAATTTTTGATTACACCAACTATGGAAGCTATTCATTTATTGAGATGGTTGATGGAGAAGTTTAGAGTGAATAAGGAGGATCTCATATGATATTTATTGATTTAGAGAAAGCATATGATAAATTTTCAAGAGAAGTACTATGGAGAGTTCTAGAAAAGAAAGGGGTTATTAATGCTTATATTCAAGTCATTAGGGATATGTATGCAGAATCAATTACTTGTGTTCAAACACAAGATGGTTTGACCAAGTATTTTCCTATTTTAGTTGGATTATGATGCTGGCAAAAAATGTAGGGGGGCTCCTATATCTTCTTGAACCCACATAAGACAACTCCAAAAGAATACGCAACTATAAAAGAAGGAGAATTCGACTAGAGATATAAGAACAAACTCTTACATTTCAAATTCTAACATAGATTATAAAAATTAAAATAAAAACTTACAGAGACGTCTCGTACACTTAAACTGATGTGAAACAAGATGTGGTGAAACATGAATTGCTACGTTAGAGAATTAGTGAGAGTTTAAATCTTTAGCAGATGTGTCAACGATAAAATCCTAGCTTACTCAAGTTGCGTATCTCAAGAGAAATTTCGGTGATCAGATTAAGTTAATGGCAGTTGATTGACATTTAAGATATTACAAGAGCTCTGTGCAAAATTATAACCAAAATAAACTAGATTGAATTGCATAATAGCTACTGCATAAAGCCACACGTTTACAAATTTAGATCATTCACCTTGAGGTCCGTCACTCGTTTTGAAAGTGGTGGCTAGCGGAGGAGAATCGTAAGTAGACTTAGCGATGCCACTAGTAGACAAGTGATCCCGAGAGGACTCGTCGCCGGGGAGGAAGCTGAGATTTAGGATGGAGCGCGGTGGGTGGCCGTCAATGTATCCAACGTCCCTTCGTAGACCTTCTGCTACGTTGCAAAGAATGGTGATTGGAGGATGTCCACTTGATCCCTCGTAGGTCTGTCATGCACAAATCCCAAGAGTATACCATTCGGGTTCCGCCATGCATTCTTGCCGAGGTAGATTGGTGGAGCGTCCCGAGATAGAAGAAGGGGAGGACTGGTTTGGCTAGGGGTGAAGAGGGCGGATATGAGGTGTATTAGGCTTTTCAGGAATTAAAATCTGAATTAACATTTGCGAGATTTTTAATCCAAAAGGAATTGATTCAAACCCAAAATTTGAACTAGGGACTTAATTGCAATTAGTGGTGCAATTAAATGGAGAGAGAGGGGAGTGAGGTTGGCCGGCCAAAGGCAGTTGTAATCCTGATTCCAAATCAATCAATTGCAGGTTTGTAGATTTCAATTGTCAGATTTGTGACAATGCTTGAAAAATTAAGTAGCAAAGTGGGGGTAGGAGGAATGTAAAGGTGGGCATTTAAGTAGCTGCATGTAAGTGGGGATTGGAGAGTAGACAAGAGGAGGAGGTGGCCTTGGCCCATGCGTGAGTTGTAGAGAGCACTCAGAATCACCAAGTTTGACATTTGATGCGTATAGTCCAAGTTCAATAGAGCGTGAAGTGCAATCGAACTGATTGCTCAGGGTCTTCTGAAGTTCTTAGCAAATATGTCATTTACTTCACCGGTTTGCTGTTAGTCCTCAGGAGTCTTTATTTCCTAATTTAGTCAAATTGGCTTCTAGACACGTTGGAATTTGATTTCCATTTTATTTGAGTTTGGATTTTAGGAATATTTTGAACAGGTCCTCTGCACATGTTCAATCAAGTTCAAAAGTCCACTGCTCTTTCTCATTTAGTCCAAGGGATTTTTGTTCTTTTGAGTTCAAATACAGGTCCCAAATAGAGTAATATTTCACCCGAAATTTCGGCAGCCTCCCGGCGTCTCCCCCGTTTAGGGGAAAAAACTACGAGAAAACTGGGCCTTCAACAGCCTGAAACGGGTGTGCTGGTAGGTGCCCTCTTTCGAGAATACCTCGGCCGTGATTTTTCTTCCCACCACGGCCAATAAAGGCGTGCATGGGGCTTTGACGGTACCTGTTACAAGAAGAAGAGAGTTGCTTTCCCCCCGCCCGGAGGGATTCCGGCCGCGCAAAGAGAAGGGTACACCAGGCTCGCCTGGCCTCGCCGTGTGCGTCGAACCGGGCTCACTAAACTGGGCTGGCGGTCGGGAGGCGGGTCGCTGCAGGTTGGCCGGCGTGCTGGCCGGATGGCGGCTGAATGTTCAGGCTCGGCGGTTTTGGGGCTGCTTTGGTAAGAGACAGCGGCAAGAGCAAGAAGGGGGAGGGAGAAATGTAATTCTAGGGATTCAACGACCTCAATCGTCTTAACCTTGAATTTCAACAAGATTAAATAGTACGAAAACTAGAACTCACAAAGAGATCTAATCTTCTTCGGCGAACTCACTAAGAGATCTTGGAGGGAGAAAACTCACAAAGAGAACAAGTAATAAATTTCATTTCATCAAAAACTAAGCTATTACATAAGAAAAGGGCATATAAATAGGCCTCAAAATCGACAAGAAAACAAAAGATTAAAATGCCCCTCGGGCTACAATAACGACCAAATACCCATAAGGGCAGAAAACGACAAAAATATTAAAAATCAAATATACTACTACATAAAATGATGAACAATAAAGAATCATGATCGTGGCCGTCGATCTATCTCCTGATGGTACATGTGTCAAATCTAACAATCTCTGACGATGTCCTCATCATAAACAAATTACAATGACTCGAAATTAAAGACACCCTAAAATTGCTGCACAATTTAGAAGAGGGGTACAGGTGGAGTGGCACTTGCAGAGAGACGAAAGAGGTTAGAAGCCGAGAAGAAAGGTTGGAAAGAGCTCGCAAGATTTCCAGAGGGGATGAGAAAGAAGGTGGACAAAGCTCGCAAGCTTTTCTAAGCAAACCCGTAGGTTATAGCTTTTCCAAAAATAATATATCATTCACTTCTTTAAAACATAACAAACCCCTCATATTTATAGGTATGAAAGGGGAATATCAAAAGACACAAACATTGAATTCTCATTGGAATTCCAAACATCACAAACCATTAAAATCCTATTGCTTTTCACGGAAAAACATCCCTAGCCCAAGAACTGAAGGAGCAGCCACGGGAGCCAAGGAGGCCGCACGGAACCAAGGCGCCAAAGCCACGGGAAAACTCCCAGGCTCGGAAAACAAGCAGCTAGCCGGAAATCCAAGGGGCAAAGGCACGGGAAAAGCCAACCCGTGGAAGCCAAGGAGCCATGGCACGGGTAAACACATTTTCATGGAATTCCAAAAGCCGATTTGGAATTGCAAGAGACAAAGATAATTAAAAACATAAAAACAATAAAAATTACATTTAATTAAAGATAACTATGAACTAAAATGTTAGCTAATAATGAGCTAATCCTTAGTTCAATAAGTGAACTAAAGACCAGCTCATAATGAGCTAAAATTTTAGCTCAAATTTGATTGAGCTTGTAAACTCTAGGAAGGCCAAAATTATTTATTTTGGACATGAGTTGACCACCCCTTTGTCTACATCAGATTACATCAAGGATCAGCCTTAAGCCCATATCTTTTTTCTTTAGTCATGGTTGTTCTTACTAGACATTTGGAAGAGATGTACCCTGTTGTATCCTTTTTTTATGATGATATTCTTCTTGTTGATAAAACTAATGAGGGAGTTGAAGGTAAACTCGAATTATGGAGGTCAACCTTAGAGTCTAAATATTTTTGTTTGAGTATATCTAAAATTGAATAAATGGAGTATAATTTTTGTAGTAATAGATCTAGTGGGGGTTTTGTGACTTTGAGCAATCAAGTCATTACTAAATGTGCTCGTTTTATATATCTTGGATCTATTGTCAGAGTGATGGTGAAATAGATGGGGATATTATTAGTAGAATTCAAGTTGGGTGGTTGAGGTTGAGGAATGCTTCAGGTTTGTTGTGTGATTGAAAAATATCACTCAAACTTAAGGAAATTTTTTATAAAATGTTGGTGATACTTGCAGTGCTTTATGGCGCAGAATGTTGGCCATTGAGAAGCATAATATTAAGTTAAGTGTTGCTGAGATGAGGATGCTCAGGTGGATGAGCGTATTTACTCTTAGAGACAGAATACTAATAGAGCATATCCGTGAAAAGGGTTGAGTAGCTCTAGTGACAGATAAGGTTCGAGAGAGTCGCCTTAGATGGATTGGTCATGTAAAATGGCGGCCTTCCGATGACTCTATTAGGAGAGTATATGTATTAGATTTGGCCTATGTTAAAAAACGTAGAGGTAGACCTAAAAAGATTTGGTTAGAAAATATTAGAAATGACATTTCTTTATTAGATTTAAATGAGAATTTTTGATGGGGACATCAGATCATCATGGAGAGTTTATCAGAGACGCGGCCGACGATCTACGGCCACGATCGAGTCTTTGGCCTCGTTTGATAAGGCTTTTTTTCTCCGTTTCCATTTGAATAAGCCGAAATCAATTTGTATTTACTGTTTGGAATCAAAGCTTAACAATAATTTCTTTTTAATAAACATCGAGCGGTTACAAAATTCTTTTTGTATCTGCTTCTTCGGTCACAAAACGGAGTTTCGGAAGCGAATTACTGATTTAAAATTACTTTCAAGTATTAAATAATAAAATCTCAAAAGCAAAACTCCTAAACAAACAATTTAAAATTACTTTCAAGTATTAATAAGCACTTTTAAAAATATTAGTCAAACATATCTCATTATTGAAACTTCATTTTATTGAACGGCTTTTTTTCAACCTCCTTTTCTAAAACTCCTTTTTATGTAAGCATAAACCGAATCAAACGAAGCCTTTATATTTTTGAGTCGTTGATGATGTAGCTTGTTATTTGCTTATGTGGCATTTAGAGTCATTGTATTTTATTTTATTGCTTATTACGTAGTACCCCTTTTTATGGGAGTTGTCATATGTAAGCCCAAAGGGCGTTTGTGTCTTTTATTTCGAGTCATGTTGTAGGAGGCTATTTAAAGCCTCATTTTATTCTATTATGGGCGATGAATGATTATTGAGATTTCTTCCTACACTTGTGTTTGAGAGCTTTTGAGAGTTCTTGGAGAGAACATTGGAGAGCTCCCTAGGAGAGGGAAACCGGATCACCCACCAACCTTGGAGACGGCCGGGTTCGTGGTTTTCTCTTCGTATTTTCATCTTCCCTCATCACCCTCCTTTAGTCGTCTCTGTCATATCAAACTCCTCCACCAAATTCCTCATCTCCTCTCCCACTACAAGCTCCACAAAATTTTCCCCATAGCCGCCGGCCACCTTCACTGATCCCCACTCTTGGCCGTCGGCCACCTCTCCCCTTTTCCCCTCTTTGATTTTCCCCCTTTTTTTATTTATTTCCTCAAATCCAAGTGATTTGAAATTCAAAATATTTCTTAATATACAACATCTATTTTAGGAAAGTCAATAAATCATAATAAAAGCAATTAGCCATTGATTGGGACCTTCAATTTCCCCTTTCCAAATCCATAATTCCCAAATAATCAAGCCCTGAGCAATCACACCAATTTCCCATCCATTACTGCCACCGGCCCCATCCTCTGTTGGCTTAGTTAGGAAGTGCTGCCTAACACTAATTCACCTTTCCTTTTACAGGCTAACCTTGCCAACCGAAATTTTCACAGGAATAAATTCTAACTCCTTTCCTAAAACCAAACTGAGGATTTAGGAAATAAACCCACCGCCTCCCTCCATCTGTCACCGACCCATCCCCTTATTAAATGCTTGTGAAATCTGTCCAGATTTCCTAACTTGTCTCTTTGGCAAGATTGCTCAACCCCACCCTGGCTGGCCGAATTCTCTCAAGTCTTGGTTTTCTCTCCAAACTCCGCATCCGCTAATCACAAAATCTGAAGAATTATTTCAGATTTTGAGTTACGGGTTATCTCCTTCCAAGCACCTTCTCCTACATCAAAAAACTGAGAATTTTCTCAGTAGTTTGGAGACCTGAACACCATTTCTCAGCACTTGGAAGAAGCCATGGAAGAAGATATTGAAGGCATCAAGTGAACGATCTCCGCATAGCCTTAAGCAAAGGTTTTCCTTTCACTTGTATTGTAATTTCTTCTAAATCCAAATTCTCAATTGGTTGATTGTAATCACGAAAGCTACTTCAATTGCTCTTGCCAAGCCTAGTCATTCGTAGGAATTGAGTGTAATCTTCTATGCATCCTACGTCTCATTGTTAGATTAGGGATTAACTTGAAGACTACTATTTGTCATTGGATTATCTTGAATGTTCAAAACTTGGCGCATGTGATTTAGCCTATGCACAATTAACTCCCTCATTATTTGATTCGCCGTGGATAATTGCTAGTAATTCTAATCCGAACCTATTCTAATCAACGAGTTGTGCAAAGCCTAATTGAAGTTCCTAAACATTGCATTTAAGTAGTCCTGCATCAATTTTACTCTTAACATGACACAATGGAGAAAAAAGGATTCATGTAACCAACCCCACGTTGTGGGATAAAGGCTTGATGTTGTTGTTGTTGTCGCTGCCGCCTTTCCGGCAATCTGAGAAGTTTATGCCAACAAGCTGAAGTATTCAATCACTTTTTGTTAGTATGCATTTCTTTTTAACTTGTTGTTTTTGCTTTTGCTTCTTGCAGTTACTCAGAATTTTGAAGAATTTGTCACACATATCTAAATATTCTTTACTTTACGTCATTCTAGTTGATTTGCTTCCCTCCATGTCCTTTAAAAAAAATGTCTGTTTGGTTCCAATCATAATTTCAATCTGATTTATGAAATTGATGGAACTATTTGCATTTGTAATAATTCCACTTGCATTACTAAAATGCATTTCTACATTTTGGATTTTTTTTAATTATCTTAAGAGTGATTTGTGGACCCTAATATGTTGTCATAAGACATGAATACCTTCCTTTTTTTATTTTACAGCATTATATTAACTGCTAGTTTGTAGTCCTCCTTTTTTGGCAAAAATCTAAACTTGATCACATAAAAATTGTGTAACTCGTGTTGTCTGAACTGTAAAGTGTGATTACGAGGAACTTAGTTTTCCTATGCATCCATTAACTTCTGACAGTAGATGATAGCTGTATTTTCAGTAACAAGCAATGCTACAGATTTTGACCGCATAAAAAAACTTTATAAGTGCACGTTTTGGTATTTTCATTTATATTGATTTAATTACTGGTCATAAATACTTTATCCATCACCTTCCAGTCCCTCAAATGCCCTACCCCCTATTCCTGTTCCGACCATCAGGACATACCTGTATGCAAAATATGTGCAATAGCTTTTATGAGCACACAGATAAAGTTACAAAATGGTGCTACTTAAATTCAAATCACATTTTTTTCTTAAATATCTCGTGTTTTAGAGTGGGGCAAGACGTTTGCGTGATGCTATAATTCTTGGCTTTCAACTTCAAAGAGCTCCTGGTATAGATATCAGCATTCCAGATTGGTATTTACTTTCTGAAAATGAAGTAGGTCTTAATCACACTTTACCAAATGTTGAAATGAATGGAGACATATCTCTTACGCACGTGTGAGTTTCTTGTTTTCATGTAAATGTTCATGATTACTATCTTCTAGTTTGCACCATACTCATTTGAAGAAGTCCTATTTATGATCCAGAGGCGTTCCAAATGTTGAAGTTCTCTATGGTCAACTTCATGGTCTATCTGATACTGTAGCTTTCTTGAAAAGCTTATCTGCACTTAATGATATTGATTTGGGAAAGAGTTCCGACAAGCACCAGCTGAGAGAGCAGGTTGCAGCTGCTGGAATATTCAATTGGGAGGTTTTGAACCTGCTTTGCTCTTAGTTTTTCTTAAATGCAACAGTTAACTTCATTCATCATAGAAATTGTAGAAGTTTGGCTATGCCATCAATTACATCAACTTTTGCATGTTGCACTTCAAATTTGTCAATTGATTGATCATTTTGATCATGCCATTTCATCCATTGCAAATTCATGTTTTATTTGAATATACTATACATATCATGAATTGTTTATGAAAACTTACTTTTTCTTCACACTTAGCAAATGTACGAAAGATATAACTTTTGTTAATCTCGAGTTATAATAAATATTTTATCTTTTATGTTCATTGCATTTATTTTAATGGATGGTATTCCATTCCAGTTGTTCTCAATTGTAGATTTTTTTTATTAATTAGATATTTTCAATTTAAAAGGAAAGGGGCAAAGTAAAATTAAAATTTTCAGAATTTATGCAAAAGACACATCAAAAGAGTTAGCATCTTATAGAGCACACAAAAAATTAATAGTTTAACTTGAAGTTCGAAAGTTAACACCTCATGTGCTTTTAGAGAGTACAACAATATCATGCCTTTATCCCACTACGTGGGGTCGGCTTTTTGAGAGACTTGCCCAACATGAATCCAAATTGATTTTGAGAAACATTAGTATCACGTCGTAACCTATGCTCCATAACTCTCTCCCAAAGCTTTAAAATATGACATATTAACTTAATATATGTATAATTCGCACAATCTTGTGCATCACATTTATTCTTAAAAATAGGAATTAGCACACTCATTTTCCACTCATCTGACATCTTTTGTCTTCAAAATAATATTAAAAAGTTTAGTAAGCCAAGAAATTCTTTCATCTCCTAGGCATTTCCATACCTCTATTGGAATATCATCAGGTCCAACAGCTTTTGCACACTTCATTTTCTTTAAAGCTTCACTAACTTCAGTTTTACTAATACGCTGATTAGAACAAAAATGTTTATTATCATTTAGGATGTTAAGGTCACTAAAGTCAATCGTATTCTCACAATCTTCATTGAAAAGTTTAACAAAATATTGCATCCACCTTTGTTGAATATCTTCTTCAAATAAAAAGTACTTTTTAATTTTCATCCTTAATGCACTTCACTTGCACTAAATCCTTACTACTCCTATCTCTTGTTTGGCTAAGTTATACATGTTTTTCGCCATTTCTTTGTATCTAATTTATTATATAAATCAGTAAAAGCTAAAATCTTTGCATCGCAAATTGCTGCATTTAGAGAGTAACAAAAATAAATATTATTAGACTTGCAATCATTATAATAGAGCAAGAAGTATAGCAAATAGAGGGTTGTAAATAAACAAAAAGTATAGCCTTTGATAATTTTTTAATGAAGGATGTGTTTCTGAGAACGATATATATATATATATATTATATATATATATATATATATATATATATATATATATATATATATATATATATATATATATATATATATATATATATATATATATATATATATATATATATATATATATATAACATAACTAAGGAAAGAAATAGAGGATCTAGATTTGATCGATTTAAATGGATTAAAGTTTAAATAATAAGTTCTTAATAATGAAGAAATTATCAAGCTAGGAAGAAAGAGATAGTTTGACTATTAAATGAGAATTCTAAGGTTTTTTTAAGGATTTTAATGATAAGTTATATTGTAGATTGATCCAAAAATATGAAGTGGATTTTGCTTTGGGAATGATGTATAAGGGTAAAGTTTTATGTCCAAATGAGATACCTATTGAAATTTTGTGAGTTATTGTTGATATTGAAGTAGTTTGATTAATATCTCTTTTTAATGAAATCTTGAAGACTATATGGATGCAAAACAGCCTAAACCCTTGGAGAATAAAGTGGTTCAAGGTTGGGGTGGTGAAACTTATGAGACATACACTATACCTAAAAAAGATTATGTTCATATTAGGAAATAAGTTAGTGTTATGTTCAGAAGATTCATTATGGAGGAGATGTTTATGCTAATGCAATTAATAAAAAATTATAGAGTAAAGAAAGATTCTTTGAATGATTTTATTGGTCTGGAGAAGGCATTTGATAAAATGGAATGATAATTGATTTGGTGTATATTAAGGATATTAAAAAAGATATATGATAGAAATAAATTGAAGTTATTAAAATAGATATTTGCATTAGATATTCAAAGTGAGGTATATAGACATATATTTTTCACAAATAACATAATTTGAATTATGAGCCATCTATTGAAAGAAGTGAAAAGTTTGGACAATAGAGAAAATGTTTATAAGACAATGAATTTTGGATTAATAGGCTAAAGGTTGTGTATGTGAAATGAAACTTTTAAGTGTGTGATATTTATATTTATCCATTAATATTTCCAAAAGCCAACGTGATATCTAAGTGTAACATGTTTGAGTATATTGTATTTATTATAATTAGATTGAGCATATAAATTCTAGATATCAGGTTGAGTGTTTTATTTGAAGAATTTTCTTTGGAGTATCATGCGATCAAAGAAACACCAGATAGTCTTAAAGGTAAGTTTTATAAAGTTATAATTTGACTGATTATATTCTATGGATCATATTGAGCATTACATAAATAATAATATTAAGATGTACGAAAAAATTAAAATTATTAGATTAAAAAAATATAATATTATAAAGACAATGAATGTAACTTCTATTAAAGATAAAATAGTGAAAACTAGTCAGGTGTTTTGGGTATGTACAAAGAGGGGTAAAAGGTGCACAAAAGGGTGGATAGATTAAGTTTAAGAATTAGCAAGGTTGTGGCTGGACCAAATTGAAATTGTGCAAAAGAATTTGCACGAGTTTTTTTTAACACCTCATGGAAAACTTTGAAGGTACAAATGGAGAATGTGCATTCATAAAGCTTACTATGCATAGTTATGAATTGATTTTTCATGGTGATAATGACAATGATGATCTCATATAAAATTCAATAAGAATGAATGGGATTGAGGATTCATAAAGTCAATCCAATAGTCGGTTTAAAATTAATGATGATGATGATGATGACCTCATGTAGAATTTGAAAGAGTTGTTAGAGATTGAGGATTCATAAAGCCGACACCAAATAGTTGAGATGACTCTAATGATGATGATGATGTACTTTCTAGTTTTCTTGCAATTACTCAATATAAACTTCTATTTATATTGTGGCATACTTAGTTGTTCTTTGCTCGAAACAACACCATTACACTTTGAAACTTAAAGAATATAAGGTAAATTTTATTTCTTTCAAGTTTTGTTTTAAAAATATTCATCTTCCAACATTTTTCAATATGTGGCTAACATAAACTTAAATTTTAAAAAAGTTCGAGCTGCATATAGAATACATATATTCTATAAATATCTATATTTTCTGTCTTATATTTTAAAACAGATTCTTCTAATATACGCATATTGCTTGTGTTGTCTACCATTCCTTAGCTATATTATTGAAGAATAAAATAAATGAAACATGAACTATAAATCTCCACTAGATATGTCCATACAGAACTAATATTTTGCTATTCAACTCATGCCTCTGAAGAGCTTCATCATGGTTTGATAAGTTATATTTACAAATTTGATAATGGTTAATAACATCATTTATTGACTCAGTATTGTTTCCTGTTTTTGGAGTTTAGTGAAGCTGTGATGGGTCACTTCACTCAATTATAAACTTTTTTATACATTAAGCAATAGATAAAAGGATCAAAATGGTCTCTTGACTCTTTATGAAAGATCAAAATAGTCCTCAACTTTATTAAAAATTATTTTGGTTCCTCAACCCCTTAAAGAAGATTCAAAATAGTCTCACCGTGGGACTATTTTGATTCATTTTAAAAGACTTGAGGGACCAAAATGACTATTTAATATAGTCGGGGACCATTTTGATTCTTCATAAAGAGTTAAAGAACCATTTTGGTTCTTTTCTCTTAAGCGATATATGATTAATGTAATTTAAAGCTTTTGAGGAATAAACCATATGTAAGATTGTCTTTAGAAACCTTATATAAATTTTTTCTTTTTGTACCGCAGGATGAAATTTATATAGCTAGGGCTCCTGGAAGGTTGGATGTAATGGGCGGAATAGCAGATTATTCAGGAAGTCTGGTTTTGCAGGTTAGGTTTATTCTGGCAACTTGTAAGCATTGAGGTGTTTTTTATTAGTTGCATTTATCTTGGATCTAATGCAGCTATACGTGTCTATGTAAGAATTTATCTTTCAAATTATTATTGTCAAAAAAGGTCAATATCTCCCAGTAGGCCATCTCTGTTTCCATCAATGTGTTTTTTTAGGTTGCTGATGATAGTTTGGCCTACTAATAGTTACCTTTGTTCTTTAAAAGTTTGTTTGTTTAGTGTAGATTGACGAACAAAGAATTCAATGCAAAAAATTTCATGAAATAGATTTTCTATGATTAAAAAATAAATGATTTTTATTGAGGTAACCTATAGAAGATGCAAGGTTTAAAAAGGTGAAATCAGTAGCTTAGAAGTTTTGCCTTGGCACGATAAAGCGTAAACCCCTAGACTGATCGAAATGGAAGCTTCAAAAAAAAAATCATAAAATTAAAAAGAATTCATAAATATGACATAAACATATATACCATCAACATATTTATTACTTAGTTTATCATCATAAAGATGAACCACAAATTTCAATCTTAAATGCTAATATAAAATGAAAATTTTAAACGAGATTTAAGGTAAGTACTCACATAAAATTTTAATATGCTATGAGAAATAACATTTAATAATTAAATAATTTTCAGCTGGTGACAAAAAAATTAATGGAAACAATACAACAAGAACAACAACAACAACATCAAGCTTTGTCCCACTACGTGGGGTCGGCTAAATAAATTCTTTTTCTCCATTGTGCCATGTTAAATGTCAAATTCTCGTTTAAATCTAATACATAAAGATCATTTCTAAACCCTAATGGAAACAATATTTTATAAAAAAATAATTGAACTTAGTATTAATTGGAAACATTTGTTCAAGTTATAACTATGTTCAATTTTACCTAATTTTCTTCAACTTGTAACAATGAACTTAAAAAGCAATACCTAATTATTTTCAATAATCTATATCCCATCAATTTAGGTAATAGACTAAAGATAAACTAAAACAGCCCTAAAACAAATACAAAAGAAAACATTGAGAGCTAGCAAATATTACACTCTAACTATTGATGATTATTAGCAATAGAGCTAAAAGAGGTATCCTTTAAAAAATTAGTTTTTTAACATAGCCTTATTAAATTGCCACCTCAAATGCATAAAACCTCGGAGGCTTATGCCTTAGACAAAAAAGGCATCATCCTTACTAGTGATAATAGGAATTAAACCTCAAGATATTTTTTGTGTGCGTCAGTTCAAGGTGTGCCTCGAGGCATGCACCACAAGTGCTTTTTTAAACAGTGGGAAGATATAAAGGATATATATGGCTTCTATCCTTGTTATGTTGACAAATGTGTTTTCCTTGATCGTTAGTTTACTTTAGCAGAGTAATCATTATTTAAATTTCGCCAATTTTTCTATATACCCATTTTTGCTAACATTTTTCATTGTTTTTTTCTAGATGCCAATCAGAGAGGCATGCCATGTTGCTCTTCAAAGAAATAACCCAAATAAACAACGGCTATGGAAACATGCACTGGCACGGCAGAAGGCAAAAGAAAGATTCACTCCATTGCTCCAAATTGTATGCTCTCAATTTCCTCACTAACAAATTACATGTATCTTTTAGATCTCAAAGCAGGCTATGCATGAACACTTCATTGCATAAAAGAAATTTTTTTCTACAACTTATAAAGCTTTTTTTTTATATTTTTTATTTTATGGGACTGCTGAGAGATATTGCTAGTTGCTTTTTTTTTTTTTGGGTTAAAATTGTAAACTACCAAAAACAAACACAGCTTCCAGCAAGTTCAAATGTTTCAGTTGCGTTATTTCGGGAAGGAAAGTTGACTTATGGAAAAGCATTTGGACAAGCGGCACACCATTGCAAAACTGATAAATCTAATCTTGAAAATATAAAACATGCAAAGTCAAGTTATATATATATATATATATATATATATATATATATATATATATATATATATATATATATATATATATATATATATATATATATTTCAAAACAAAGAAACTAAATTTTTATGATCAATCAATAAAATGAGTACAACAATCAATTGCAGAAAATTGCTGCATGAAATGCAAAAACCAAAGCTCACCATCAAGGCTAACTAGATATCAACGAAGCAAGGCCATTCTACTGAAGAAAGAACCCATGGGATCTTCGTTTAATGCATTTTACGTGAAATGTTGTGAATCTTGGAGAGTGATGACTTATTTTCTTTCTATTTCTACTCCTAATATAGAAAATTTGAAACACTTGTCCATTAGAGCTTCTGTGTAAGCATTACTGACATCATAGGCAACAAACTGATAATCTAGATTATCAATATCCGCAATAATAGGATGATCGTCAGGAGAAATTACCGATGTTTGATTTGGATTAGTGATATTGTGAGTAGAAGCGGTGCCTGACACTAACAATGGGTTAATATGCAAAGAGAATCCAAGTGAATGCATAACTTTCCTTAGATCCAAAAGTTTTAGATCTTTTGTTTTGGTGTTAAGCTTCGAAGTTATAGATCAGGTGTCATCTTTACTTTCTTAACTCAAATAAGCAAGTATTTTTCTACTTTGGCCTCAAAAGTCGGGGCCCACCTACTTAACCAGTTCAAGCAGGTGAACTTTTATATATAAACTAAAAACTTATATTGTCTCACTTTGTCAAAATAAACTAGTTATCTCATTCATCCTAATTAAATTAAATCAAGGTTATAGGTCTCTTTAGAGGCATTTTATCTTAAAATTTGCTTTACCTGATTCGATAATTTTTACTACGTCTATGTGAAACTCTTAGACAAGTTTACTTTAGTCAATTAATCAAACTTATTTATCTTATGCAAACATTAAGGGAATCACTAAAGTTCATTAAACAATATTTATGTGGAATGTATATGTCATTGGATCTCTTGACATCATGAATGACAGGTTTTCCTTAAAGCAAGCAATGATCATTCATGAGTGTTCTTAATAACTCTTTAAAAACATGAAACACATTTAAATTTTAAATAAAGACTTTTAAGTCACAAGTAACTTAAAATAAAACAACCCTTGGATTAAAGTTAATTTTTTTTCCTTTCCACAATAAAACAACACGTCAAATAATAATGTGATAAACACACGAGCCATTACCCACCCATTAGATGCACATCTCCGTAGGTATTCTAAGATTATGATTTTCTTTTTTTTGCACATGTGGTTGTAGTGTTTCTTGTGAAATGATTGTTAAGTGGATTGTTTGTGTTATGAACACTTACTCTTAATTGTTTGGATTGATATATCTATTTTTTCTTATAGGTGGTCATGCCCAAAATGGGCATAACTTATAGGAGTTGCTTATATATTAAAACTCTGAGTAGGCATGACCAATAGGTTGAAAAAATCAGCTTGGTTCCATACGTGTCAGCCAATCTATGATGTGATGTTTGAATATTTATATATTACTGTTGACGAATATTTTCGCATCGACTCGACCCCGATCAAGTCTGACTAGGCTCGATCGCGCTCGATCAACCCAATCGATCATTGTCGAGGTAAAATTGATCCAAATTGGCCTCAATTAAATTAAATTAAACCCAATTTAATTTAATTAAAATCAAATCAATTTAAAGTAAACCCCGTCGAGCGTCGTCGAACCCAATTCGACGTGATTCGACACTGATTCGAGTTCAATTTCTTGAAATTAAATTGATTGAACCCAATCGGACCCAAACCGACTCAAATCGGTTCAGGTCGAGTCCATTTCGGACTCAATTTCAGCCCTAATTTGTCAATTTGGGCTGAATTTGATTCTCAAATAAGAAATTGAGATCAATGCCTTAGATTTCATCCCAAATTCTGCCCTAAATCCCTCATTTCACGTGTGTGAGGGCTGATTGGTTCATTTTGGGCGGCGAGCTGCTCGTGCTCTCCAAGCTGCTTGTGCCCTGGCGTTCGGTCCCGTCCCGAGCAAGAGAAAGAGGAGCGGGAGAGGGAAAGAGCCACTAGGCTCTTGCTTGCTTGCGGCTCCTGCATCTGTCCAGGCGAGAGGAAGAGACCGGCTAGGGGTCTCCTTGCATGCGACCTAGCCAGGAGGGGAAGTCGAGGCAAGGGATTTGAGGTGATTTGAGAGTTTGTTGTTGTCTTTCTCCTCCCTCTCTCAAAATCTGGAGCAAAGAACTGTTGTAGTTCTTTTCTTCTGCTCTTAGGAAGTGGTAGGAAGCTTCCCCTTCCTTCCAAGTCAACTCCGGCGACCACTTGACGACAAAATCAGCCTCCGAAGGCTTTCAAACGGCAGAACCTGCTGTTTGGAACGTTTGGACAGCAAGCAATCACTTCTGGGAGCCTTCCAAACATTGAAAACTGCTGTTTGGAGCGTTCTTGGACAGCAAACTGCTGTCCGGAGCAGTTTGGACAGCAAATCCACCCTCTGAAAAGCATTGGACAGCAGCAACCACTTCCGGAAGCTTGCGAACAGCAGGTTGGAGGCTGTTGAAAGCTTCCAAACAGTGCTTGGGAGGCTTGGGAGCACCTTGGACAGCAAAGGACGCATCCGGAGTACCTTGGACAGCGACGGTGACGTCCGGGGAAGCTTGGACAGCAGTCTTCTTCCTTGGGAGCACCTTGGACAGCAAAGGACGCATCCGGAGTACCTTGGACAGCAGCGGTGACGTCCGGGGAAGCTTGGACAGCAGTTCGGAGCGTTCAAAGGAGCTTGGACAGCATTCAGAACTTGGATTGGAGCGCTAGGACAATCCGGGAGAGGTATAACACTAAAACTTAGGCAAAACCTTAAGGCTCCCTAGCCAATGGCATGTGATTGACGATCCAAAACCTTATGTTCCGAGAAACTTTGATTTTTGGTCTCCCAAAACCCCTTATTGGCTGTCCACTTCGCAAAAACAGTGGAAATCCGGTGATTTTCATTTGTTGGCTCTCATGTGAGGGTCCGGAGAGGATTTCGATGCGTGTAGAGGTGTAGGATTGTTATCCAACACCTCTCAAATGTATGTTTTTGCATCATATTGAGCTTGACACTTTTGCCTACGATCAAACCTTAGGCTAAGTATTGTCATTCAAACATACCTTGAATGACAATGTGTAGGGACTCACATCTTGTAGCATGTATGTCATTTTTAGCAAATTGTAAGTTATTACAAAATTAACTTAGATGTTTGGGAATTGTATCGCTAACATTTGTGATTTTGTCCGAATTTGTTGAATGTCAAGAAAATGAATTCAATTGATTTTGGAAGCTTGCAAACAAATTGTGGGATCTTTCATAAACCCTCAAGTTCATGTTTCAAATCCCATGATAGAAGAAATTATTTGAATTCACTTTTGATACCTCTTCAAATTTGGAATGAGAGACAAATGGTGGATATCTCCAAGTCAAATATTTGCATACTTAACTAAATTAGTTTGCATGATTTGGATTGCAATCCTTAACTTGTAAAAGTTTGGAAGATAATTACATAGGCTTATTTAATTCAAAGAAATGAACTTGATTTGTTTTATGGACCCTCAAAGGCCCATGACCCCTCATGTTTTTGGATTATCTAACCCTATTTTATAACCTCCAAAAATTGAATGTTTAAGGTGAGATTCACTAAAATTCCCGGATCTAGAGAATCATCTACACGTACATGGATCCTTAGGTTTTTATTAGATCATGCCCAATTTGATCCTAAACCTCATAGAAGTCATAAGGATAGATCTCCCCTATCGAAGTTTCTAGATCATGCCAAAATTGATCTAGAGACCGCTCCAAAGCCTTAGGAAATCTTTCTTCCCTCTCCTAATTGAGTCCAAAACACTCACGGGGAAATAAGGGAATTTCCTCTCTCATGCATGTCCCCTTTCAAATTTGGTGCTTAGAACTTCCTCAAAGTTTTAAGCTCTATGTTGCATGAGTTCCAACAAATATAAAGAGCTTGCTCCCGAGCACTCTTTTCCCTTCATGTGAAGTATCTTGGAGCCTCTCCAAGGCTCTAAATTATTCTATCACATGAATCTTCAATAGATTTAGGACCAAATCCTAAGTCCAATCCTTTCTTTGTTAAGATATGAAATTAACAAATGAACCATCATTTCCCATGTACAATCCATGGAGCGTTCTTGAAGCTCCAAGTGTTAGAGTACATGAATCATTATAGCTTGGAACTAAATTCTAAGCTATCCATCCTTTCGTTGGAACATAAAACCAACAAATCATCTTCTTCCTTCAACCTCAAAGTTGTAGGAAGTTTATCAAATCATTTATTTATTGGAACCCAAACCAATGAGTAATTCTCTAGACATAGGATTCAAATCCTCTTTCTCATTTGCTTAGCCCAAAATTGAGCAAATGCTTATCTTCCTTTGAGTACCAGATGCTCAAAGAAACTTCACCATTTACTTAGCCTAAATCAATTAAGTGGTCTTCCCTCCTTGAACATCAAAATGTTCAAGGAATAATTACCAACTTACAATTCATAAGTTGCATTTCATTTCTCCTTTCCTACAACTCAAAAGTTGTAGGAAACTATCTAATTCTTTAAAGACTCCAAATTATGAGAATGTGCGTCCCTTTTTTAACACCAAATGTTCAAAGAATGTTCATGGGGTTATAGCTTCCAAGTTGCATCCCTTCTCCTCCATCCCTCCAACCCAAATTGGAGGAATGAATCCCTCCTCTTTGGACACCAAACGTTCAAAGGAACTTCTCCAATTTGCAATGCTTAGGTTGCACTTTAGACGACTTCTTTTCTTACAAGCCTAAGGTTTAAGAAACCTCCAAATTCCTCTTCATTTGCCTAGCTTCAAATTAATCCTTAGGTTGCACTTTAGACGACTTCTTTTCTTACAAGCCTAAGGTTTAAGAAACCTCCAAATTCCTCTTCATTTGCCTAGCTTCAAATTAGGCAAATGAATTTGTCTCTTTGAACACCAAATGTTCAAAGCATTCATGAATTTGCAACCCACAAGTTGCATATTCCTTCCTTCGTTTCTACAACTTAAAAGTTGTAGGAAGTCCTCTCATGCCACTAATTCAAATTGGATGGGTGAATGTCCCCTTCTTTGGACACCAAATGTTCAAAGAAAATCTTCCACTTTGCAACCTCCAAGTTGCATTTCTCCCATTCTTCTCTACAAACCAAATTTATAGAGAAATTTCATTCCTTTCCACAACTCAAAAGTTGTATGAAAATCTCATTCATTCAACCCATGTTGAGTGAATTAGGCACATGAAAATCACCTATTTTTTGAATCAAAATTAACAAGTAGTTCAATCTAAAATCATTTATTTGTTGAACAAAATTCAGCAAATAATCCTATATCAAACGAAGGAGTCAAACTCTTAGTTTTCTTTCATTCTCCTAACCCAAATTAGGTGAATGAGTTCCTCTCTTTGGACACCCGAAAGTTCAAAGAATCCTTGATGTGTAGGCCCATACTTACACATCATCCTCTTATGTTTGCTTAAACTAAATCTAGCAAACTAAATACCCATCATTGAACATAAAAGTTCAATGATGATCTCTCTTGATTTGTAACCCCAAAGTTACAAATCCTTCTCACATGTTGAGCTTAATTCAATAAGTGGCTCAATGTTATTTGCCTAATCCAAATTAAGCAAATGAAACCCGACTCCTTGAATATAAAAAATCAAGGAGAGATCCTTTTGATTCGTAGCCTCGAAGCTACTAATCTTCCCTCACTTCTATAGGTTCCAAAGTCCTTAGAAGATATCATATCCTAGCCCAAAAGCTATAAGTTCCCAACTCTCCTTCCAACTCCAAAGTTGTAGGAGACTTTCTCTCTCTTTAGCTCCAAAAGATAGAGGGAGCTGTCCTACATTTAGCCCAAAAGTTAAATATTGGATTTCTATCTCCCTTCTCTTAGCTCCAAAAGCTAAGGAGAATCCCTCAACATATAGCCCAAAAGCTACATGTTGGATACCTTTCTTAGACCCAAAATCTAAGTGATCATTTTCATTCAACTCAAATTGAGTGATCTTTCCTATGACATTTAAAATGCTAAACCTATAGATGTCCCTTAGGAGTTGTCCTTTCTGTTGAAGTTCATCCTACCCTATTGGATGAATTTCACCAAGTCCTAAGTGAAACCCCTTAGGCATGTCTGTCTTACCCTATTAGATAGATGCTTCTCTTATCCAAACACTAATAGAACTCTAAAACACTTAAAAATTATTTAGGTTCCTTTTGATACAATGATCAATCATCTCCCCCAAAAAGTGGGATGCCTATATCATTGTATCTTAGGATTCATAAGTAACAGGCTTGCCCAAAAGCAAGCAGTGGTTATTTAATGGGTTCTTCATAACCCTCATAAGTATGAAACATTTAAAATCAAATAAAATATTTAAGTCACAAACAACTTAAAGTGAAATCACCCTTGGATAAAGATTAAACATATTTATTCCAAAATAAAACCAAACACCCTTAGTGTGACATGCTACACAAGCCTCACACACTTAGGTGCACAGCCCCTTAGGCATGCTAGAATTAGGATTTTTTTTTCTGCGCATGTGTTTGATGTTGTGGAGTGATTGCCTATTGGATTGTCTGTGTTGTGGGCACTTGCCCTTAAGTGGATATATTGTTCTTCTAGCATGTGACCATATGTAAAAGGGGGGCGCTCATAAATAATAAATTGCTTGCATGACAAGTGCTGCTTAAAACCCCCAAAAAAATGTGGCCAATAGGATAGAGGCGGGTGTTTGGCACCCTAAGTGCTAAACAAAATTTTGGATATCATGTTTTATTATATAATCTGCTTCTAATCCATTGCAGGTTTGAGTCTCTTTTCTTTTCAAACATGTATTTGATAGAATTGGAATTGTATTGGACTTGTGGGGGTCTGCATCAAAAGGAGGTGAACCAAATGGATGTATCTTTGGAAGGTGGGGCCTGAGGTTTACTTGAAAGATAAAGCTTCAAGACCCCATAAGTAGAGTCTGTAATAATTTGACTGAGTTGTATAATGGCAAAAAACTCAGCTGTAAAATCTGGTTGTATTAACTTGGACTCTATTTACATTCATTGCATTTTATTTATAAATAAAAGCATGTTTGATTGTTTAGCTGATTGTGTAATAGAAATGCATCTTTTTCCGAGGTTTCTTTCCTTGCTTTTGCATGGGTGTGGCTTGGACTATTTGATGCGGTAGGTTCTTAGGACAAAAATAAGTTTTCTATCCATTAAAATATAATCAATCTAAAAATTGATTTAGGCTCAACGATTTTCTAACAAATAAGAAAGTCTTGCATAACTCCCTTTAAGGAGCTAAGTTTTCTAAAAATAAAAACAATCATGCATAACCCAAATGTGTTGCATGTAGAAATCCCTCACTTAAGGATTAGATAATGAAAAAGTCTTTTTCTTTATGAGTCAACATATGCATACCTTCATGCATAGGCATCTTGGCCTCAAAGCCAAGCTATAAGCCATATCTTTCTAAACAAAAACAACCTTCCCACTCTACATTTGCATTAAGACCGGACGACATGGTTTTAAAAGCGATTAGGAGGGTCAAGTTAGTAGTCTCTTCCAGGCGGGACAGTAAATCTAGAGGTCGGGCAGATTATGCCTCATGTGAGGTGTAATTTGTAAGTCCCTTTTGCACTTGTTGGATTTAGGTTCGAGGCACTACCTGTCGGTAGTCCTCACTTTAGTTTTAGGGTCCGAGGCATTGGTTGATTCCAAATCGCCCTATAAGCCCTCACCTTTCGGGCAATTCCTTCAACATATGTTGTTGGATTGTAAGCTCCAACTTTCTAATAAAATATCAACTTAAACCAAAATTAGATTCTAAAATATAAAGCCCAACATAGGATAATTTGAGCATCTCTGAGTTTCCCTCAGAATCAAGTGCTCCTACTTTATCTCTCTTAGCTCTCATTCCAAATCTAATTCTAAGTTGATCTCTTCACCTCCTTGAAATTCCTAAAGGCCAAAACCCTTTAACTAAGACTTTCTTGGATTTAAAAAACAAATTTTAACCAACACTTAAATGACTCTCAAAATAAGAAAATCACTAGTTTAGTCAAAAGTTTTCCCAAGCAAAAACTTGGGATGTAATTAACCATAGGGGCTTTCCCCTATGGGACGTCTGTACCCTAGAAATAAATAAACCCCGCTCGACCAAACATCGAGTCAGGGAATCTCTGTTAAAATTGTAAATTTTATTATTGAGTCCATAAGGAAATGATATTTTTATCCTTCGGGGTAATATATCATGTTTTTATGCCGCACTCGATGATAAAATATGCAATCCGTTTGAGGATACAAAAATTCTCCAACAATTACATATTTTCTAATTCTATATTTTACAGGAAAGATTCATTTCTTATATATAAATATAATTCATTCATAATTTTAATAAGTCATATATGTTGGTTTGATACAATAAAGGAAAAATAAACTAGAAGGATGAACTCCAAAATGAAGTCCAAACTGGGTTATACAAGGTAGGCAACTCAACTTCCTTTTCTTTGTAGAAAGGCCTTAATCATTTTATAGTTGATTTTTATGATTGATTTTTATGATTGTTTGCTTGCTTATTTTTTCTCACATATTAAAAATGCATACTTTTTTCTTGGTTTTTTCTGTTGTTCTGCTTGGAGGTAAATTGGACTTTTTTTTGCTGTAGGCCTTGGGAAATTAAATCTTCTATGTATCGAAATGTAAGTATTCTTAAATTCAAACATTGGATAATATTTTTCAAACAAACTTGTGTAGCTTACCCAAAAACAACCTAACTTTTTTAAAATTAAATTAAATTATAAAGCCTTCTTATGGATCCTAGTATGCAATTTGAGCTTGCTTATCAAATCAGTATAAAACCCATGTGTTTAGCTGATGACCATCCATCATATGTATAGCTTTGTGAATTGCATATAAAAATAAAAGCCCTCACCTTAAATACTAGATAATATAAAATTATATTATGAGTCAGCATAAGTATGCCCTCATGGTCAGGGCATCTTAGCTTTAGTGGCTTAGCTATAAGTTATACTTCATAAAATCAAATAACTTAACATTTTTACATATACATTGAAACCAGGTTTGTACAATTTTAAAAGTGTTTCAATGAGTTTAGCTGGCTGTCCTTTCCAAGCAAGATTATAAGACCAGAGGTCGAGCTAACTTAACCTTAGGTGGAGTTCCAAATTCGTAAGTCCCATGCTTTTTCGATATATTTAGGTTTGAGTTACTATCTATCAATAGTTCTTGCCTTAGATCTAAGGTTCGAGGCTGATGTTTTTATTAAGTACATCGCAAGCCCTCACATTATTTGACATTTTCTTAGTCTTACAATGTTGGAATATAAGCCAAACCTTCTAATTCAAATTACTCAATTTTAACACAAATCAATTTTAAAAATTAAAGCTAGATATAGGATAATATTAAGTATCTTCGTGTTTCTCGGAATCAAGTGCTCCTACTTTTACTTAACTTCTATTTAAAATCATAATTTGTTGATCCAATCATCTTTGCAATTTCAAAGAACAAATCTTTAAAATGAAATTCTTAGAATGTTAGTCAATAATAACTATTTTTATCATTGTTTTCTCTAGAGCCAAACATCTTTGGGATATAATTATCCTTATGGGGAACATGCATCCCACAAGAAATAAACTCTATTCAATCATACATATTATATAAAAAAAATCTCTGGGCAGATAAAAATATAATACAGTTTTTATTATTCAATCCATAGCAAAATAATATTTTGTTCTTCATCATAATATATTATTTTTTATGTTTTATTTGATCATAAAACATTTCAAATCCATTGAGGATAGAAAATTTCCCCATCATAAAGCATGTAATATTCAAAGTGTAGTATTATGATATTATCGAGTGCATAGCAAAATAATCTTTTTATCCTTCAGAATATTGTATTATTTTTTATGTTGTTTTTTATCACAACCCTTTGATGATAGAAAAATTCTCCGTTACAAGGCATGTGCATTATTCGAAGTGTAATATGATGTTTCAATAATGATTATCTTAAGTTATGTTTATCATTTAGGTGTGAATTGCATGGAATGTTTCTTGTGTATTCAGAATTTGGCTTAATGGTGCACATGATTACATGTTCGTACATACAATTATCCAATCATACATACATATGTGATGTCTGAAAACGATTGTACATACATTAAGAAGATGTTGAAGTGCACGATTGCATTTTTCAATGGCTTGTGATTGTCTTTTCATGTTGCGACTATAACATGTTGTAGTAGACCAATTCGGGATTGATTATCCTTAATTTGGTGATTTGTCATTAATCCTTATGATGATGATTAAGAGAAATGTTGGACTTGAACTCTTGGGGGTGAGGTGGCATGAAAGCCTTTAGTGACTTGGTGAGATGTCATTATATGTAATTCTTATTTCTTTCCTTTTTTTTTCCTTTTTTTTTTGCAAAGAGCAGACAATCTTGATCATCTTAAGCATGCATGTTTTCTTTCTGTCTTTCTATTGATGTTGTCTAATTTTTTACTAGTTTCTCTGTCATCCTTTAGGTATCATTTGGATCAGAATTAAGTAACCGGGCACCGACCTTTGACATGGACTTATCAGATTTTGTGGACGGTGAGCAACTGTTGTCATATGAGAAGGCGCAGAAGTACTTTGCAAAGGATCCATCCCAAAAGTAGGTCATACTTACTTTTGAAAGGCATTTTTTCTCTATCCTTTACCAATAGATGACATGTATTTTCCTTGTTATTTATCAATAGATGGCATTTTTTTCCCCAGATGGGCTGCTTATATAGCTGGGACGATTCTTGTACTAATGGTTGAACTCGGTGTGCTGTTTACAGATAGTATCAGCATACTGGTAAAATCCTTTTTTTTTTTTTCATTTTTTCACTCACAATACTTTAAATTAGTTGAGCTTCTGTTATCAATGTTCTTGTTATGAACATCAATGAAGAATTCCATTGCTCGGCAGTCTCAGATTCTTGAAACAACTGTGGTAACTATCACACAATGCCGTGGAATTTAAAATTCTATTTAGCTGGCCAAATTTTGGAAAAATAAATGCAAATGGCCCATAATTGAAATTTTTTTTTCTGAAGTCCCGTGTTTTATGACCCCCTAATATTAAAAAGAAAAAAAAAAAGATACGTTCCTTAACTTTCTGAAAAATATATGCATAAATAAAATCTAGAAGTTCGCAGTCTTAGGTAGTTGTTAAGAAAATATAATCAGGGAAAATGTCATTAACTTTTTTAACGATTCGTGCCTGAAATAGTTTGAAAGATGGCAGCCTCAGGTTTGCATACAGTTTAATAAGCAATGACTACTTGTCGTTAAGTCTGTTAACAGCAGTGACTAAGTTTCAGAAATTTAACTTGTTAGGGAACACATCAACGCCAGATGAACTTTCAATATGATATTCAGATGCCTGTTTTGTGATGCGGGCAAAAAATATAGGGGTGCCTATACCCTTCGCCCACAAATAAGGAGATTGAGCTTCTACCGACGAAAATGACTAAATACGAGAAAAGGGAAGAACAAACTCTTACATTTCAAATAAAATGTAAAAACTAGAAATCAAAATACTTACAACAATGACTCTTGCAAAATTTAACCGACTTACAAACTTTGACTCAATCACTTGAAGCACCCTAAAGTTGCTGCACTTAGAGAAGAAGGATACAAGTGGAGTGGCACTTGCGGAGAGACGAAAGAGGTTAGAAGCCCGAGAAGAAAGGTTGGAAAGAGCCCGCAGGATTTCCGGAGGGGATGAGAAAGAAGGGTGGAAAGAGCCCGCAGGATTTCCAAAGCAAACCCGCAGGTTATAGCTTTTCCAAAAATAACATATCATTCAACTTTTTAAAACAATACAATACCCCCATATATATAGGTATGAAAGGGGAAGACCAAAAGACACATAACATAAATTATCACAAGAACCTAAGCATTAAACCCAAATGCTTTTCACGGAAAAATAGCCCAAGCCAAGGAACTGAAGCAGCCACCGCGGGAGACAAGGAGGCCGCACGGAACCGAGGAGCCACAGCCACGGGAAAGAGCCCAGGCGCGGAAAACCAGCAGCCGGCCGGAGATCCAAGAGGCAAGGCACGGAAAACGGCAGCCCAAGGGAGGAAGCCAAGGAGCCACCGCATGGGAAAAGACATTTCTTTGAATTTCAAAGGCCGGTTTGGAATTCCAAGAGACAACAATAATTAAAAACATAAAAAGCATAAAAATACATTTAATAAAAAGATAACTATGAGCTAAAATCATAGCTAATAATGAGCTAACCCTTAGTTCAATAAGTGAGTAAAGACCAGTTCATAAATGAGCTAAAATTTCAGCTCAATTTTGATTGAGCTAGTAGACTCAAGGGAAGCCAAAAATCTAATTATTTTTGACATGAGTTGAACCCCCCCCCCCCCCCTTGTCTACATCAGACTCCCCTTCTTGCGAACTCAGCTCCTGATGAGTTGATTGTTGATTCCCTTGAGGAGGTGCATACTGTTCATCTAGCTCTTTGCGTTTCTCACCAAATCTCTTCAAAATTTCTTCTTGTTCCTTCTCGAACTGTTATTGTAGATATCTTTTCCACTTCTCGAATTTTTGATCACATAGGAACATGTGATACTGAAGCTTGTATAGTCAATCTTGAAGCAGATCCGTTGAATCACCTTCTGTAGGAATCCATCTGTCCAACAGGAGTGGGACATCAGGATTGTTTTGATCGCTTTCTTCCTTGAATGTAGCCATATTTTTGGTATTTTCCATTTTTTTTACAGACTCAAAAATTTATAAGACTCACAATAAGATTCACGACACAACACGACTTGACTTGACAAACTTAACAAACTAAAATAAAATTTAACAAACTAAAATAAAACTTGACAACTCAATTTGACAACCAAACCCTAGGACTTCCTAACTTGCTCTGATACTAAATGATGCGGGCAAAAAATATAGGGGTGCCTATACCCTTCGCCCACAAATAAGAAAACCTAACGACAGGAAGGGAAGAACAAACTCTTACATTTCAAATAAAATGTAAAAACTAGAAATCAAAAGACTTACAACAATGACTCTTGCAAAATTTAACCGACTTACAAACTTTTACTCAATCACTTGACGACACCCTAAAGTTGCTGCACTTAGAGAAGAAGGATACAGGTGGAGTGGCACTTGCGGAGAGACAAAAGAGGTTAGAAGCCCTAGAAGAAAGGTTGGAAAGAGCCCGCAGGATTTCCGGAGGGGATGAGAAAGAAGGGTGGAAAGAGCCCGCAGGATTTCCAAAGCAAACCCGCAGGTTATAGCTTTTCCAAAAATAACATATCATTCAACTTTTTAAAACAATACAATACCCCCCATATATATAGGTATGAAAGGGGAAGACCAAAGACACACAACATAAATTATCACAAGAACCTAAGCATTAAACCCAAATGCTTTTTACGGAAAAACAGCCCAAGCCAAGGAACCGAAGCAGCCACCGCGGGAGACAAGGAGGCCGCACGGAACCGAGGAGCCACAGCCATGGGAAAGAGCCCAGGCGCGGAAAACCAGCAGCCGGCCGGAGATCCAAGAGGCAAGGCACGGAAAACGGCAGCCCAAGGGTGGAAGCCAAGGAGCCACCGCATGGGAAAAGACATTTCTTGGAATTCCAAACCGGAGACAACAATAATTAAAAACATAAAAAGCATAAAAATACATTTAATAAAAAGATAACTATGAGCTAAAATCATAGCTAATAATGAGCTAACCCTTAGTTCAATAAGTGAACTAAAGATCAGCTCATAAATAAGCTAAAATTTCAGCTCAATTTTGATTTAGCTAGTAGACTCAAGGGAAGCCAAAAATCTAATTATTTTTGACATGAGTTGACCCCCCCTTTGCCTACATCATTTTGCCATTAGAGGCATTTTTTTTATCTACATTTAAAACCAAATGACATCATTACCGCATTATCCAATAAATAAATAAAAGTTGCATATGTCTTATGCCTTTAAACAACATTCACAACTTTGCTATTGCTAGTCACCACTTTGATATGTCGGTTCAATCTCAGTCGGCCCTGGTGGGGCTGGCACTTGTATACAGGAGGCGGGTCAAACCACCTCCTTCCTACAACGCCTAAGGGAGGGGCCCACGCCCAATTTGTTTGGATTTAATTAATTATAAAGATTTAATATTTTTTGAATTAATTAAATACAATCTTATATTTGGAAAGAGGATTTAATTAATTAAATACTATATTATATTAGGAAAGTGGATTTAATTAATTTAAAAAGATTTGATATCTTTTGAATTAATTAAATACCATCTTATATTAGGAAGTTTTTGAGGTGGAGAGGGCTATTTAAAGGGCGTGAAGGGGTTGGGGCTAGGCATGCTTAGATTGGAGTTTCTCTTAGAGTCTTATGAGGTTTGAGGGCTCTAGATCTTGCGTTTAGAGATTGGGAGAGAACGATCCTCCTCTCGAATAGAGGATCACTTGTATCTTTCTTTCTGTGTGTTTTGCTTTGCTTCTTTAGTGCAATCTACTGTTTTGGGGCTGTTTTCGTCAAGATTTTGATTATTTTCTCGCTGTTTTCATCCAATTAGTGATAGTTTTGCTTGCGAACTCAAGTATTCCCTTAGGGTTACTTGCGAACTCAAGTATTTCCTATCAAATTGGTATCAGAGTGAGTCTTGGGGCCGGTGGAGGGCTGTTTTCGGCAAATTCCAGCAGCAGTTTTTTGCCCAGAAAAGGAGGAAGTTGATGTTTTTTTACTCCAAAATCCAGATTTTGTGAATCTACAAACTTCGGATTGTAATGACAGCCAAGAAAGTTGATGCTTTGGAGGAGAGACTCGAATGAGAGATGAATCACATCAAAGAAACCGTGGAGGAAAGAATTTCTTGCATGGAAGGGCAGGTGGCTGATCTCAGGGATATGATGAAAAGAATGTTGGAACTTCAAGCACAAACGGCGACATTCGAAGCAAAGGGCCCCGAAGTGAAAAACACCAATTCTAAAATCGAAAAGGTGGAAGAAGAGGTGGAAATCATGAAAGGGGGAAGAAGAAGACCCTATGTGGAGCCTTTCCATAGGGAGGAAAGAGGAGATCGACATGGGGAAAGGTATGGATATGGTGGAGCGGAGCAAGGAAGGACTGATTGGGAATGCCATGAGGTGTTTTACGGCCGTCCGGGTGCTGATTTTGAAGGGAGAAGTTGGGATTTTGAAGGAGGTTTGGGCTATGGCATGGCAAGAGAAGATCGGAAAACTTAGGGTGCACCTAGCACTTGGGAAAGGGGAAACTATGGAAGAATCCGAGGCAATGGAGGGATCAAAAGGTGAGGAAGTTGAAGTGCTCATATTCGAAGGAGAAGATGCGTATGGGTGGATTTACAAGATGTAGCGATACTTCGCCGTCAATAGGCTAACGGAAGAGGAGAAGCTAACTGCAGCCGGATTATGTTTGGAAGGAAAAGCCCCGTCGTGGTTTCAATGGAGAGACCAGAGGAGGCCAATCAGGAACTGGAGGGAATTTAAAGACTGCATAATAGAATGTTTTCAAACCGATCGGGAAAGAAACTTCTATGAGCAGTTCTTTGCTCTGACACATGAGGGATCAGTTGCAGATTACCGGGAGCAGTTTGAACACCTGGCTAGCAGGGTGGAGCGACTCTCAGAGACAGTATTGGAGGAAAATTTCATGAAAGGGTTGAAGGCAGAGATCTGAGCAGCAGTAAAGGTCTTGATGCCCCGTGACTTAAGAGAAGCCATGAGGTTAGCCCAACTGGTGGAAAATAAAAAAAAATGGAAAAAGGGAGCCATGAGTAGCAGCACCGGGGGAACATACCGAATGACGACCACTCATCTCGCACCTAGAGGTCCTGCAATAGGAGGTAGTAAAGAAGCCACTAAGGAGAAAACGGGGGGAGGAAATTTCAAACGGCTAACAGAGAAAGAAATGCAGGAGAAGAGGGCTAAGGAGTTGTGTTTCCGATGCGATGAAAAGTACACGCTAGGACATCGTTGCAAGGACCGAACTCTTCAGGTTCTCACCGTCTGCGATGACGAGGAAACTGAGGAGAGAGTGAGGAGGTGATAGAAGAAGAAGAGGAGCTACACTTGGATTTGGCTGAGGTTTCCTGGGTTCACTACGAATCACACCATGAAAGTGAGGGGAGTGATAGGGGACCGGGAGGTTGTGGTGCTAATTGATAGTGGGGCTACCCACAATTTCATTTCCACCCAGGTCGTATACCAACTGGGAATAAGATTGGTGGACACAGGGTGCTACAGAGTGATGATGGGTATGGGGAAGATAGAGAAAAGTCAGGGGATTTGCAAGGAAGTATGATTGACGATCCAAGGAGGGAGGAATTCCTCCCACTAGAGCTGGGGAGCACAGACATCATACAAGGGATGAAATGGCTGCAAACTTTGGGTGACACCAAGGCGAATTGGGGAGCACTTACGATCGAGTTGATGGTGGACGAAAAGATGGTAGTGATTAAGGGAGATGCGGGGCTTTCAAAATCCTTAATTTCTCTTAAAACGATGGTAAAAGATATCTAGTTGGCGGGCGGAGGGTATTTATTGGAGTTGCATAGTTTGGAGGAAGCAAGATTGAAAGAAGGAGGAAACATACTCCTCTCCATTCAACCATTGATTCAACAATTCCAAGAGGTATTTCAATCACCTCAGGGATTGACACCACAGAGGGAGCAGGAGCGTGCCATCGTATTGAAGGAGGGAGTGTCGCCCATCAGTGTCCGGCCTTATCGCTACCCTCAGTTCCAGAAGGATGAGATAGAAAGGTTGATTAGAGAAATGCTGGAGGCAGAGATCATCAGATTCAGCATCAGCCCTTTTTCTAGCCCTGTTTTATTGGTGAAAAAGAAGGATGACAACTGGCATTTTTGCGTGGACTACAGAGCACTCAACAAGAAAATTATACCATACAAGTTTCATATACCAATCATTGACGAGCTGCTAGATGAATTGAGTGGAATCTTGATCTTCAACAAGATAGTCTTGAAATCAGGTTACCATCAGATCCGAATGAGGAAGGAGGATGCACAAACGTCCTTTAGAACTCATGAGCGACATTATGAGTTCCTGGTGATGCCGTTTGGCCTTACCAATGCTGCAGCTACTTTCCAAGCCCTCATGAATAAGGTTTTCAAACCTTATCTCAGACGATTTATACTGGTTTTTTTTGACGACATCCTAGTCTACAGCATGACAGAAGAGGAGCATTGGGAACATTTGAAGATGGTGTTAGAAGTACTGCAGGAGCACCAGCCGAGGGCTAATTTGAAGAAATGCTGCTTTGTATAAGCCAGTGTAGAGTACTTGGGTCATGTGATAACAAAAGAGGGAGTGACTAACAAGATTTGTCCAATATTCATTGTCAACACATCGCACCAGACATTCTCTTTATAGGTGGCAAAGGAGATGGGTACGTGGCTTCGCTCTTTCACCTCAAAGGCAGTGGAGTTGACCCATGCTACCTTATATGAGTTGGGGTGAGGAACTGCAGACAAACCTAACTGGGATACCATGCTGGAAGAAACAACATTTATGCAGCTACCGCTATCCACAATGACTTTGCAGTTCTTGTCTTTGATCTTAGTGTTGGTGTGGAAAATCGAGGTCCTACGCCAATCATCCGTGGGTGTCGGGTGGGATAGCGCACATCTCACCACGCAGATGGGAGAGGTATCCAATTTCTGAAGGCAATGGAGGACCGCAGTGTCGTCTTCCTCGAAGTATTCGCCTTCTTCCTCGACCTGATGAATCTGATCAACCTCGGGCTCGAGATCGTCCTCAGTAATCTCCTCGATGATCGAGACTTTATAAGGGCTGGAGCACTGAGAAGCGATATGCCCATACCCCTGACATCGAAAGCAATTGGTCCCGGGATTGGACCGAGGGGTATCCGGGGTGGGAGGTTTGCTTCTGAAGTCAGATCTAGGTGCAGGTGGACCCTTGGGTGGTCAGGTCATGCTCCCAGAAGTGGGTCGGGTAGCAGAAGTGTGTGGGGTGGAACTACCAGCTGATCTGTAGGAGGGTCTAGAGTCATGTGAATGACTCCGGTGCTGTGAACAGGTCTTCTCTAGATCAAGCACTTGGCTGTAGGCATTCTCAAGTGTAGTGACGTTTCGAGCAAACAACTCATTGTGAAGATCATCTCGCAACCCGGTACGAAATATAGATAAGATCTGCGCAGGGGTGGTAGAGGTCTCCCCTTTGCAGCGAATCAAGTAGTCATCGAAAGAGGCGATGTACTCCTTAACAGGTTTATTGCTCTGAGTCAGCCTATTCCACCTGTCCAATAATCGGGGAAAGTATGATGGAGGCAAGTACTTCTGCTTGAGTTCCCGCTTCATGGACGGCCAATCAACAATGGGGTAATCGTTTCTAGCTTCCCTAAGGCTCTCTAAGTTGGCCCAAAACTGACTAGCACTACCTGTAAGCTTCATCTCCGCAAAACTGACCTTCCTAGCCTCAGAGATGTCATACCGCTTAAAAAAACATTCCATACCTTTGACGCAGTCCAGGAAAAGCAGGGGATCGAGGGTGTCATCAAAGATAGGAGCGTCAACCTTAATATTTTTTATAATTGGTGCATCAGGATCATGACTGTAAAGACCATTTTGCTCCCAGGTTCGTCCGGACGAAGTTAGATCGTCCGGGACGATTGGTACAGGTTGTGCAGGAAAACATTACTGGCTGCATGGTTCGTCTGGGCGAAATTCAGATCGTTTGGACGAAAATCGTCCAGAGCCCAGTCGTCCGTGACGGTAATTAATTTTGTCTGGACAAAATTCGTCCAGAGCCTAGTTCGTCCGGGACGAAGTTGCGATCGTCCGGTACGAACAGTCTTGATATATAAGGAAATGAGATATTTTTGGAAAGAAAAGGACGTCCAGGAGAGAGAAAAACAAAGGAAAAGAGGATTTTTGAGCGACTTCGGTCTGTTTTCGTCCGTTGTTACAGTTAGAGAAGTTGACCGACTCGAGGTAAGGCACATTCCGCCTTTCTCAATTTTCAGAAACGAGATTTTTGACGCATTTTCTGTTCCGGATTTTGTTTTCGTTAGCGAATTTCTGGTATTATTTTCTTCTGACAAAGGTTTTACCGCGTAACTTTTGGTATGTCTCTGAGATGATAATTATGCACGTTTGAGTATTTTCTGAAAGATTTTTACCGGATATTTTGGATTCTGCGGTGTTTTAATTGAACTGCAAATTATCAGGATGTTAAAAAATGTTTTATCAGTACAATGAAAGTCTTATAATGTTGTTGTGAATGTTCTGTGATAATTTGGTAAATTTTTGGATCTGTGAATTTTGTGTAAATTCCGTATACTGTCGTTATGCCGCTGAATTTTTGTACGATTTCTGAATTTCCGAAATGAGATGATTTGAATGTTGATGTGTTTGTGCTATCAGAAGGGAGTTATAAGGGGCCGGAATCCTATGTGATTTCGTTGTCTGGGTCAGGGAATTCTGAAATCTGAAATGAGCTCTGAAATCTGAAAATGTTCTGGAACCTCTGATATCTGTTCTGTTCTGGTGCTATAAGCACAACGGGAGACATAAGGGGCCAGAATCCGTTGAGATTCTGTCTGTGTCAGGGAAGGGAGACATAAGGGGCTAGAATTCGTCGAGATTCTATCTGTGTCAGGGACATCTGAATCTGTTATGTGAATTATTTGATCTCTGATTTCCGTACAATTTTGTCTGCTTTGTGATTTGAAAGTTTTAAATAGCTATTCTGAATTTTGAGATGAAATATGAATTATCTGGTTTCTGGCCATTCTGTGATATGTTCTGTTTTCGGAATTCAGTTCTTCTGTATCTGTAATCTGATTCTGGATTGATCAAGTATCTTATGTTTCATATACGAATTCGATACGAGTTTCTGAATTTATGGTGACTCTTATTCTGATATGTTTTTGTGTGAAGTTTCTGATGATTTTGATTGATGATTGATGTCTTGCTGAGCTGTTAGCTCATCCTTGCTTTCTGCGTTGTTTTCAGGTTCTGGGAAAGGGAATGAGGTCTTCGACTAGACGTTCTGAGTCTGATATGTGATTAGGTACTTGATACTTTTGATTTTTGTAGTCATGGCTTTTTTGTTCTGTTCTGTTCTTTTCGTCTGAAGCCATGCACTTTATCTGTATATGATTATTTTGATGAAGGAAAAGATAGATGAACTGCGCTGTGTTTGGATGTTTATAGTAGCTCTGTGTTTTTCTGTCTGTGTTATACTTGGAAGAAAGTTCTGAAGCAAATTCTAAAGCCAGATCCTGGATTTGTTGGCTCTGTCGCGGCCCGATGCGAGCGGGATCCGTCCTGGTCGGGTTGGGTCGTGACAATGACGTGGGTCATGTCCGTGGTAGGGTGCTCGATGATTGGCACAATGCTGCCTCTCATCTGGGTAGGTTTCATCCCCATACATAGAAGGTGGTCTAGATGGGGTGTAGGGAGTATGGTGGTCTCTAGCTCGCTCAAGTGTATCAAATCTCTCAATGGTGTTCCTACGAAGCTCAGTTAGGTCCGCTTGGTTCTCCTTGAGTTGCTGGCTAATGTTGTTCATTTGACCTACCAACAAGTCTAAGTTCCTTCCTAGTTGTTTCGGATCCATTGGGATTTACTACAGGACACCTAACAAGACTAGGATGTAGCGGGAAGCAAGTTATATGAATAAAACACAATTATGCTATGCAAAATGATGAAGAAAAATCTAGGGCAGCAACCTAACACTTTCTAAATGACACAAATACAATAACTATGTTGCTGAAATGAAATCTACCAGGGGCGGGGGGGGGGGCGGCGGCATTAATGAGAGAGGGATGGGTTTATGAAGAGCAATTAATGTTGTTTGATTTGGATTTGAATATTTATAAAGGGTCTTTTAAATCCAATTTGAAATTTAAATTCAAATAGGTTTCAATTAGGAAACTTTCCAAAAATAGAATTCATGAATTAGGAAACAATTCAAATTCAAATTAAATTGGATTTGAATTAAAGGAGTTTCCTAATCTAGAATGTGACCTGAATGGCAAGTTTCATCACAAGCAAAGAGGGGGAACACAAGGGAGGTGGACGGCGGCTTGGCTATGCTTGTCGTCGGGTTTGGGTGAGCAAAGGATTGCGGGGGGGGGGGGGGGGGGGGGGGGGGTTGTGGTGTCACCGTAGGGAGGAAGTTTAATTGGTGGAAGTGGAGGGGTGAGGGGTGGTCGGCGGCAAGAGGTGGGGATTCCTTGGCCGGCGGCTAAGGGTGGAGGAAGGGGTCAAAGGGGATGCCAAACAAAGTAAAGAACCACGAACCCGGCCGTCTCCAAGGTTTGTGGGTGATGCACGAATCTCCCTCTCCAAGGGAGCTCTCTCCGAACTTTAAAGCTCTCTGAAGAACTCCAAGCAAGAAGACAAAATTCTCAAATAATCATTCATTAATTAAAAACAATAAGCAAGGGGCTATAAATAGCCTAGTACAAGAGACTCAAAATAAAAGACGAACATGCCCTCGGGGCTTACATACGACATCCCTTTACTAGAAGGGTACAACGGGAAATAAAATAAAGCAAATACATAAATAAACATAACATGAATCAAAAGTACAATGACTCGATCATGGCCGTAGATCGGCGGCCACGCCTCTGATAAACCTTCCATGATCTGATGCCCCCATCATATTGTCTTTTATCTCCGTTTGTTAATTAGATCAGGTATATCATAATTCGAGATGATAGAAATACGATATCTTGATCAGGTTCATCATCATGCCTCTTATTTTCTTTAAGCAAATGACAATAAATTTCCTTCAACCTTAAAACCAAAATTTACTGCTATTATATAACAAATATTTAGCAGCTAATGACTAACCTTAATAGAAAGTTCTCTTTTATTGCCAGGAGGGTAATTAACCATAGTGAATTGTGCCTATGGGATACTAAAAACTAAATCTTAAAGTCCTTAACAAAGAGGGCAAAATCTCTTAGAAGCATCTTATCTATAAAATAATGTCTTTTGAAAATTTCACCCAGAACACAAACTCTCTTAGCAAAGCCTTGTGCAAATTTTCTATGCCCACACTATTATTGTCCATTAATTTGGGCAATGTGGAGATCTTCCTTGGTAATTTTGATATCCCATACACGTTGGCACGGATCGTTTTTCCCCAAATAATTAGTTTTTATTGCAAGCGTAACATTATGAATTGGTCTTGTGAGATGTAGTGGTCGTTGTTCATCATTGTCGTCGCATTCTATCAGGCTAGAGTTGTGGAATAGTTATTGAGGTGAACAATATCCAATCTTCATTCTAAGCATTTAATAAGAATAGCTTGAATATAAGGGAGTTGGGCTGAAATTTTCAAAGCCTACGAATAGTTATCACAGCTACCAACTCTTTACCATCTGTTGGATAATATGAAACATGCAAGTGTAATTAGGCTAAGCAAACATTTATAAATGTGAACCATGCAACATTATTCAAAATTTTAAATATGTTTAGTAAGATATACCGTATTTAATTTTATTGAGCATATGGATTTCAGGTTTCTTCAGCTGTTCCAGAAGGCAAAGGTGTTTCTTCCTCTGCAGCTATTGAGGTCGCTACCATGTCTGCTATTGCCGCTGCACATGGTTAGTGTTTCCTGATTTGAAATAAATTTTCCAAAAATTCATCAGTTGTATATTCTGTCAATCGAGCATCTGCTTTTCTCCACTATAGAAATGCGTCAAATTGAGTTAGTATTTTTACTATCATTTATGAAACAGTTTGCAGTCTTTTTTTCTCGAGTCATTAAAGCCATTGTCCTTAAATTGAATATTATTTATCATCCTTCTGGTTGTTTATTACGCCTGGGTACTCATTGAGCACTTTGATATCGTATTCATTTTTGTATAATTTAAAATTTCATACTAAGTTGCCTCAAAAACTAGCAGTCTTTGGCCAACTTGTTCTACTTTTTAAAGAGCATGTCTTTTTTTTTCCTAAATTACCCAATTGGCAAAAAAATGTCAAAATAACATTACAGAAAAAAAAAAAAAACTGTAAACTTGTCCTCTGATCTTTTCTACAGGTAGTTGAGAATCTGCTCTATGTTCATTAGGATCTACCTTCGAGTATTCTCATCTATTTCTCCCGTTCTGGAGAGTTGGATGTGAAATTACATATTTGAATACAATTTCATTACACTTCACGTTAAATTGCATAGTGCTTTTTAAACTCCCGTGTGAGCATTGTTGTAAATAAATCTTTGTGTACTTTCATTCTACAATTGTATGTCATGTTACCACAACGTTACTTTTGGTCTATTATCCATAAAAAAGGGTTTATAGATAAAGTCATAAAGATACTTCATTAATCTTGGGCGGCTAAAATCATGAGTTTCTGCTGTGTGTGTTTTGTAAGATAATAGCATTGGCGACTGAAGGGAAAAAACTTATTGAATAAACCAGCCATGCTACGTGCAGAAACAAGCTAGGTTAAATGTACCAAAATTAAGAATTTTGGATTGGGTGAAAGGTTATCTGAGTGATGAATCATTTACTGCAAAATGATTATATTAAATATCTGATGCGAGAAAGATTGTGGTTGATAGGAAAATAGAAGTAGGAAGGGATGGTCCAAGCATATGTTACAGGGGCTGAATAATTAAAATGCTAGGAAGTAAAATTCAGGCTAGGTTAATGAGAATTAATCCAAGATAAATTGCTCATAAGTTATACCCTACAGAATTGATGTAATTGATTTGAAGCTTTAAGCAAAATGCAGGACTGAACAAATCAGAATTGCAAATAAGGAGTTATAAAGCGTGCTAAGTTACTTATGATAACACTACTGCTATTGTTACGGTGAGTAATTATAATAACCTATGATGATCTTAATTACATAGAGTCTTTTGTAATTGGATGGTTGGAATTTGTTTATAATAATTCTTCTCTACGAAAACTACGTTGCAGAAAATATTAATTTTATTGAATTTTGTGTGCAAACTAGATCGTTGGTTTATTTTATTTTATTTTATTTACATTTTTTACCATTGTAGGCTTAAGCATCGACCCGAGAGATCTTGCATTGCTCTGTCAAAAGGTATGACTAAACAAAACTTATGTCGCGCTTTTGTGATTTTTGTTTTCCGAATGAAAGTTCCTATTGGTCTAACTTGGAAAATTTATTGTCAGGTTGAGAACCTTGTTGTTGGGGCTCCTTGTGGAGTCATGGATCAAATGGCATCTGCTTGTGGTGAAGCCAACAAGCTTCTTGCAATGGTTTGTCAGGTTTGTGGTTTTACCTATGAGCAAAATGCCTTCCATTATAGAATTTACTTTCCATTCTGAATGTCATTTTGTCTGTACAGCCTGCAGAGGTGAAGGAGCTTGTCACAATCCCCACTCACATACGCTTTTGGGGCATTGATTCTGGAATACGTCACAGGTATTCATCCTTATACATTGTAATGAAGTGATGCAACACCACAAATGTTGTCGAGTGGACAATTGTCAATATTTGTAAAGATTGCACATCACAATATATGTGAAGGAATGAAGATAGTATTATACTGGAGTAAAGATGATAAATCTACAAGGCAAGGCATTTATCAAACTAGTATGAAACAATTCTATCTTTCTATTTTTCACTTATAATTGGCCTATACCAGTGCTATTGTGTTAATTACGTTGCTATTACTGGATCTTATTAGTACCAAAGTTCATCATTATACTGGGCATTGGAACATCCATAACTTCGGGTTTGATTATCTACCTTTGCTATAACTTTAATGTATCTTTGCAGTGTTGGTGGTACAGACTATGGATCTGTAAGAATAGGTACTTTTATGGGTCGGAAGATGATAAAGTCTTTAGCATCTTCATTGTTATCCCGTTCAGTGGAGAACACAGCTGTACCCATAGATGTTGGTGATAATGAATTGGATGTGTTTGAAGAGGAGAATATTGAGCTTCTTAGGAATGAAGCTTCTCTTAATTATTTGTGTAAACTCCCCACGCACAGGTATTCTAATTATTGGTGTTAGTTTTTTCATCTCTGTAATGAGGTCATTCTTGCTATAATGCTTTCTTTTTATTTGGATTGGATATATTTCTAAATACTGGAAAGCTACTTGAAGATAATTGAGGTTAGTCTCTCAAGTAGCATATGCCAATAATGTCATTTTTATTTTTGTAGATATGAGGCTGCCTATGCAAAGAAGCTTCCAAAGTTATTAACTGGACAAATATTCTTGGAGAAGTACGTTGATCACGATGATACAGTCACTGTAATTGATCCCGGACGAAGCTATGCAATTAGGGCACCTACTAAACATCCAATCTATGAAAATTTCCGTGTTGAGGTTGGCTTTGAAGAACTCTTACCTTGTGTTGTGATACTTAATGTCATGAAACAACCTTTTGTGCTCTATTTCTGTGCCAAATCAGAAGTGGCATTTGACTAACTTTTTCGCCACGGACTATTCTGATAGGAAATACTTGAAATCAAGTAATTTCTAGCCAAAAACTGAAGCGGAACAAGGGAAAAACTGCTGTCTCCAGCAGTGGACAGCAGCTTTACACAGGAAAACAGTGAGGAAACACGAGAAAATTGAGATCCAACGCAAGCAAAGGCTAGTATTTTATTAGTAGACAAATAAAATAGCAAAGATACAATTTGTTCTTCAATTCAAGAGGAAGAACGTACTCTCTAAAGTCTCCGGCGAAGCCAAGAGCCCAAAACAAAACCTAAATCTCAAAGAGAAAACTCCAATTCAAGATGATCCCTAATTCTCTCATAACTCTCTAATTAAAGCAAAAGGAAAGATACAAATTATAGAAACACCCTCATTCAAAAATTCCCTCCAACGAAACGCTCAAAATCCGCCTAGCCTGCTCCCTTCGTCCGCCGTTTCTGCGATTGGCGGGTTCCGCCCGGCTCAGGACCGCCGGGTGTAGAACCGGACCGGTTCAGCCGGGACCGGTCCAATGTTACGCGTAACATTACCGCCCTCCCAAAGAATCACCTTGTCCTCAAGGTGAAAATCAGGAAACTGATGTTTCGTCCTCTCGTATGGCTCCCACGTGGCCATGTAGTCAGGAAGGTTCTTCCACTGGATCAACACTTCCTTAGTTTTATCTTCTTTCTGTCGAACACCCCTCAGCTCCAAGGGTTCCATGATCACCTCTAAATCCTCCGTAAGTGTGACCGGCAGCTCGGGAATGGTGATGTGATCACCAATGGCCTTTCTCAACTGTGAGACGTGAAAAACCGGGTGTATAGTCGCTGATGGGGGTAATTTCAGTCGATATGCTACTGCCCCAATCTTTTCCATCACTTCATAAGGACCAAAGTACCTTGGAGCCAGCTTTTCATTCCTCCTGTTGGCAACTGTCTTCTGCCTGTATGGACGGAGCTTCAAGAACACCTTATCCCCTGCCTCAAACTGGATATCCTTTCTATGCCCATCTGCTTGCTTCTTCATAATTTGCTGCGCCCTCAGCAAATGCCTCTTTAACTCCTCGAGCACTTGATCCCTCTCCGCCAAGTACTCTACTGACGAAACAGGAGTACTATTGCTCCCAAAGTGTACCAAGTGTGGGGGATCCCGTCCATACAACACCTTGAATGGGTCATCTGTGAAGCTGAGTGAAATGACGTGTTGTACCAATACTCAGCCCAGGATAGCCACTTTGCCATAGCTTTGTTGTTTCTGAAACAAAGCATCTTAGGTACATCTCCAAGCTCCTGTTGACTACTTCCGTCTGGCCATCCTTCTGGGGGTGGTAGGCTGTGCTTCTCTTGAGAACTGTTTCCTGCAATCTGAATAACTCCCTCCAGAAATGGCTGAGGAATACCTTGTCCCTGTCTGATACGATCGCCTCTGGCACTCTGTGTAATCTGACCACTTCTCTGATGAAGGCTGATGCTACTGTTACTGCGGTGTAGGGATGTCGGAGGGGAATGAAATGGGCATACTTGCTCAACCTGTCCACCACCACTAAGATCACCATGAACCCATCTGAACGAGGCAGCCCATCTATAAAGTCCATAGATATCTCCTCCCATACTCTACCCGGCAAAGCTAGCGGTTGTAGTAATCCTCCTGGTGACATAGCTAGGTACTTACTCCTTTGGCAAACCTCGCATCTGGCTATCATCTTTTCTACATCTTTATGCATCCCTTTCCAGTACAGCTCCCCAGGTAGTCTCCTGTATGTCTTCTGTACGCCTGAGTGGCCCCCCACTGCACTCCCATGAAACTCCTGGAGTAGGTTTGGGATGTGGATCGACGTCCGGGGCATCACAAATCTCCCCTGATACAACAGTTTGTCTCCCTCCAGTGAGTATCCCGGGTGGCTACCTGGTTCCTTCAATAACTCAATCCTGATCTTCCCAAACTCTCATCTCTAGCGCTTTCTTCTCTGATGGCCTCCCAATCAAGCATCAAAGGAACGGATAGAGCAACTTTTGTAGTTCCTCTATACATCTGGACAAGGCATCTGCCGCCTTGTTCTCCACTCCGGACCTATACTGAATCTCAAAATCGTACCCCAGTAACTTGGACAACCACCTCTGATGTTCTTCTGTCACCATCCGCTGTTCCAGAAGAAATTTCAGGCTCCGCTGATCTGTCCTGACAATGAAGTGTCTTCCCAGTAGGTAGGGCTGCCATTTCTGGATGGCCAACACGATGGCCATCAATTCCCTCTCATATACTGATTTCATCCTTGCTCTAGCAGTCAATACCTGGCTGAAATAAGCGATGGGCCTCCGATTTTGCATAAGTAATGCACCCAATCCGTATCGGGATGCATCTGTCTCCACAATGAATGTCTGAGTAAAGTCTGGCAAAGCAAGGACCGACACTGTAGTCATTGCCCTCTTCAGGCTCTCGAATGCTGATGTGGCTACTTCCCCCCACAAGAACCCATCCTTCTTCAACTGCTCCGTAAGTGGCCATGCTATGGCGCTATACTCCTTTACAAATCTTCTGTAATACTCTGTCAATCCCAGAAATCCCCTCAGCGCCTTCAGATTTTTCGGTAGTGGCCACTGAAGCATCGCCTCAATTTTGGATTGATCCTCTGCCACCCCTTCCTTTGATACCACATGTCCCAAGTACTCTACACTGGCTTGTGCAAAGCAGCATTTCTTTAAATTTGTCCTCAACTGATGCTCCCGCAATACCTCTAACACTTTCTTCAAATGTTCTCAATTTTCGACTTCCGACCTGCTGTATATCAGGATGTCGTCAAAAAATACTAACACAAACCGTCTGAGATATGGTTTGAAAACCTTATTCATCAGGGCCTTAAAAGTAGCGGGGGCATTGGTGAGACCAAAAGGCATCACCAAGAACTCATAATGACCTTCATGAGTTCTAAAAGCCGTCTTGGGAATATCTTCCTTCCTCATTCGAATCTAGTGGTAGCCCGATTTCAAATCTATCTTGCTGAATATCACAGACCCGCTTAATTCATCCAACAGTTCGTCGATGACGGGTATAGGAAACTTGTCAGGTACCGTCTCCTTGTTGAGTGCCCTGTAATCCACACAAAATCGCCAGCTGCCGTCCTTTTTTTTTCACCAACAGAATGGGACTAGAAAAAGGGCTGATGCTGGGTCTGATGATCTCTGCTTCCAGCATCTCTCTAATCAACCGTTCAATTTCATCTTTCTGGAACTGAGGGTAACGGTACGGACGTACACTGATGGGTGAAACTCTGTCCCTTAACACAATAGCATGCTCTCTCTCCCTCTGCGGTGGTAATCCCTGAGGAGGCTGAAACACCTCCTGGAAATGCTGAATCAGCGGTTGAACAGAGAGGGGTATGTCTCCTCCCTCCCCCATTATTGCTCCCTCCAAACTTTGTAATTCCACCCAATAGCCTCCTTCCTCCTGCTGAATGGTTCGAATTAGGGATTTGAGAAAAACCCCAGCCTTGGTCAACCCAGCGTCACCCTGAATCATCCTCCTTCTCCCCCCTATCACCAATTCCATCTTCAGTGTCCCCCAGTTGATTTTAGTCTCCCCCAAAGTACGCAACCACTTCATTTCTAGGATGACGTCAGTGCTCTCCAATTCCAGGGGAAGGAAGTCCTCCTCTACCTGGATCCCCTGAATCTTCAGCACCACCTCTCTACAAACTCCTCTACCCCTTTCCACCTTGCCCGTGCCCATCATCACCCCATAGCCTCCGGTATCGACTAGTTCCATTCCCATCTGGTCAACGATCTGGGTGGAAATGAAATTGTGGGTTGCCCCACTATCGATCAACACAACCATCTCGCGGTCAGCTATCTCTCCTCTCACTTTCATAGTGTGACTCGGGGTGAATCCCACTACAAAGTTGAGGGAGACTTCTGCCACATCCAGGTGCAGCTTCTCCTCCTCCTCTTCAGTCCTGCTCCCACCTCCCTCCTCGTCTTCCTCGTCTTTACAGACCAGGAGAACTTGAAGAGTTCAATCCTTGCATCTATGCCTCGGCATGTACTTCTTATCACAACGGAAGCACACCCCCTTTGCTCTCTTTTCTTGCATCTCCTTCTCTGTCAGACTCTTGAATTGTCCCCCACTTCCTCCTCCACCGGATCTCTTCTTGGGCACCTCCCTCTGGTTCCCTGGGGCTACCCCTTTTGAGGGTAATACAGCAGTAGTCATCTTGTATGATCCCCCTGAGTAGTTGCCTCGAGCTCCTCTTTCTGATCTCTTCTGATCTTCCACTAATTGTGCAAGCTCCATGGCCTTGCCTAAGTTCCTTGGCTCCAGCACTCTGACAACTATTCTTATCTTCGGTTTGAGCCCCTTCATGAAATTCCCATCCAGGGCCGAGTCTGAGATGTGATCCAAACGGCTAGCCAAGTACTCGAATCTGTCCCGGTAGTCGGCCACGGTCCCCTCCTGAGTCAAAGCAAAGAACTGCTCATAGAAGTCTCCTCTCCCATCGGCTCGGAAACGCTCTGATAAACAATTCTTGAACTCTCTCCAGTTCCTGATAGGCTATCTCCTGTCTCGCCACTGATACCTGCCAACGCCTTCCCTTCCAAACACAATCCTGCCGCCGTTAGCTTCTCATCATCTGTCAACCCGTTGACAGCAAAGTAACGCTCCACCTTGTATATCCAGCCATGGCCATCTTCACCCTCAAAGATGGGCATCTTCAACTTCCTCACCTTCGGATCCATTTCGTTACCCCGGTACTCTCCATAACCTCTCATTCCTCGAAGAGGAGGTGCTCCCCAAGGATCCCGGTCCTCCCTTCGACGTTGGTATCCGAATCCGTCGTCATATTCCCCTCTTCCCCTTTCAAAAATAAGCACCTCGACGCTGAAATTCTTTTCTTCTTTCGCCAAAATCTGCACTTCCCTCATATTCCCCTCTCCTGCCTTCAAAATCAGCACCTTGACGCTGAAAATCAGCACATCGACGCTGAAAATCAGCTCCTCGACGCTGAAAATCAGCACCTCGACGATCATTTCCCATGCTCATATCCTCTCTAGAAAGTGGCTCTCGAGGTGGCATGTCGTCGTCTCCCTCAAGGACCTCTACATCCGGATTCCTCCTCCCCCTACGCGGGTTCGGATTTCTTCCTACGCCGTGGTCTCCGGTAGTCTCTCTTGCTTCCGACGTCGTCGGATTAGTCTTCATCTCCAATAATTTCTTCATCATTTCTTCCATTGCCGTGAATTTTCTCTCCAACCTTTCGTTGTTGGTGGTGATTTGATTTTGAAATTCAAAAAATCTTTCTTCCAAATCGGTTTTCAATTGACCGATTTCGCCTTCCAAGACGTCCACCTTCTTTCCGGCCATCGCTCTTCTAACGGATCCCAAAAAATCTTCTTCCGGAAAAGATAAACTTGCTGAAATTTCAGAATTTCAGCCGCCAGTGGTCTCAAATCGAGGCTCTGATACCAATTTGATAGGAAATACTTGAAATCAAGTAATTCCTAGCCAAAACTGAAGTGGAACAAGGGAAAAACTGTTGTCTCCAGCAGTGGACAGCAGCTTTACACAGAAAACAGTGAGGAAATGCGAGAAAACTGAGATCCAACGCAATCAAAGGCTAGTATTTTATTAGTAGACGAATAAAATAGCAAAGATACAATTTGTTCTTCAATTCGAGAGGAAGAACGTACTCTCCAAAGTCTCCGGCGAAGCCAAGAGCCCAAAACAAAACCTAGATCTCAAAGAGAAAACTCCAATTCAAGATGATCCCTAATTCTCTCATAACTCTCTAATTAAAGCAAAAGGAAAGATACAAATTACATAAACACCCTCCTCATTCAAAAATTCCCTCCAACGAAACGCTCAAAATCCGCCTAGCCCGCTCCCTTCGTCCGCCGTTTCTACGATCGGCGGGTTCCGCCCAGCTCTGGACCGCCGGGTGTAGAACCGGACCGGTCTAGTCGGGACCGGTCCAATGTTACGCGTAACATATTCATAGCCATAGTTTTTTGTAAATTAAAATGCTTATCTTTAACTGTCAAAAACTGAAAAACATGCATCAAGTATCTAGACCTTTTTTTTTTAAATTTAAATTAGAATTTGGCTCCTAATAGAACATAATGGAGAAAAAGGATTCATGTAGCTGAGCCCATATTGGGGGATAAAAGACTTGATATTGTTATATGTTTCTACAATGCACTTAGCTAAATTTGAAGAAGTTTCATTCAACTCAAGGCTTAATTCTATAATAGCAAGAGAATAAATATCTATACATGTTGGGACTATTCTTTAAGAAATAATTTAAATTCTAATTCTATAATTACAACATGGGGTCAACTTCAAAATAGTATGATAGAATTATGTTGCTCAAATTTGCTCTTTTGACCATACAAAATTTATCCAAATTGATTCTTTTGGGAATAAATTGGAATTAATTTTATATAGTTGAGGTACTAAATTGTGATCAATTTTATAGTACAACTACAACATGAGGGATTATTTTGGATCCATTTTGTGTAGTTGAGGGACTAATATAGAGCAATGTAAATTTTGGAACTAAATTGACCGCACATGAATAATATGAGGACTATTTTTAGATTTTTTTTAATTACAACGCAAATCATTTATGAAGAAATCTTCCTTTTTCTTTGGAATCCCACCAAAATAAGCACCAATCTATGCCATCTTTTTTTATATGAGAATTGATTCATGGCAACCTTCTTTTCACGTGATGCCTATTATTTTTTTTTCCTAATGTAATTACTAACAATCAATTACATTCCTATTTTAGCAACATAATTAATTGCAGATTTGCTCATTCCTGTTTTAGCCCCTCCAATTTTTTAGGGGGTTGTAATTACATTTGTTTGAAATGCATTCTTCCAGATCTTATTTCCTGAAACTTCAATCCAGATTCTCTAGCACTCTCCCTCAAGCTAGATCATGGATGATAGAGATCTATCATTACCAACGTGTTTGTCTTATTGGTTTGGATGTACCCTTTTACTGCAAGTATGGCTTTATCTCTAGGATTCTACTGGTTCTATATTTTATTATTAGCATTTATAAGTCAAGGTTATTTTCCCTATTGATAACTCAATTACTTTCTTGGTGTTATTCTTTTCTAAAGCATTCATCTCCTCTCTCATAGTTTCCCTTCAATTTTTTTTTTCTAATGCCACAAATAAGGTTTGTAGGATTTTGATTGCACTAATATTCACGAGGAAAATTTATGGTAACAGTAGTTCTAAAAAGTTGAATATTAGGTCATGGAATATAAGGTATGTTTAGTATATTTTTTAGACCTCTCTTTGTAGAAATAGTTTGATCAATATCAACATTGTCAGGAGAGAAACTAATGGTGATGGAAAGGGATACCTAATTACTAGTTCAATTACTAAGTCTTGAACTTATAAGAGCGCGATTAGGCGAGGCAAAAGAGTATTTTATACTAATTTAATGAGATTGAATATAAACTATTCTACTCGATCCTCAGGGGTAAACAATGGAATGATCTCCATTAGTTTTCACTAGTTTATTAGGTTTAATTCTCCAAAGCCTTATTGTTGTCCTCATTAAAAGACCATAGTTGTTTATTGATGCGTACTGGAATGAATGGTGATGATTGGCACACCATTTGTGACCCTAGAAGACTTTAGTTGCTTGTTGATGCATGTTGAATGAATAACGGTGATTACCCACACCTCCCTATCGGAGATTTTGCATTGAAGAATTTGAAAATGTTTGTTCCCTTATTGTGGTGCCAAGCACATGCTCATGCATATCCACTGGCTAGCAGTTCTAGCTCTTTCTTGGCGCAGTTGGAAACTTTGATCAGTGATTGAGGGCATGGTAAGATTTGAAGCCCTCATGGTATCAATGAGTTAAAGTTTAGGGCATGATATTAACAAACAGAAGTCTTAGAAGAGAAAAGCTTGTCACAAAAATTTAGCAAAAAGGGGCATCATCGCAAAGAAAAGTATTGAATTCTTGCTCGTATCGAGAAAAAAAACATTCTAACCTAAATTGTGAGTAATGCAGGGAGTAAATGGATACGTTAATTCAAAGATCTTGATGTTATCGAATTTCCAAGTATGAACAATGGAGACCATCCGAAACTAAGGTCATTTTGGTGCGCTCGATGCTAGTCATCAAATTAAATTTGATAACATGACTGGAACGACGAGCCAAAGTGGTGGCACAACTCCTGTGGCACCTTTGACTAGCAAGGCTAGCTTAGTTTAGTCTTCTTGAGCATTCAAGCACTTGTTAGGCCAGTTAAAGCTCATTCATGATTCCTATTCTATTTGACCAATTTAGCAATACATGAGCTCCATTGACTTGTCCAAGCGATTTTGTGAGTTTATTTACTCAATTAGGGCTTTTTGGGCCATTGGTTGGGTCAAACAAAATTAAATCAGACTCTTGTGCGTGCTTTGAGATTTGTGGTTGTCTTTTGGAAGTTGTGCTTGATCTAGTAGAATTTCTTAGAAACTACTACTGCTCTCAAATTTTTTGTTCTATGACACTCCAACTTGTGCTAGCCTCCATTTTCTATTTGAGCTACCGAAGTTCGAACTTCTAAGCTGAGTTGGTTTAACTTATAAATCTATCAGACAGGAGATTCCATTCTAGTAACCATAGGATTTTATCTTGAACCGAGATGATAGATTGTTTTGATTAATATCTTCACCTTTTAGGCCCCTCTTTTATTTTTGAGCTGGTTGGTTCTCGCTTGCTCGTTGTTTTTGAACTAATTAGTTCTCGTATGCTATTTGCTATTTTTGAGCTAATTGGTTCTCTTATGCTACAGGCATTCAAAGCACTTCTAAGTGCAGCTACAGCAGAAGAACAACTTTCTGCTCTAGGAGAGCTAATGTATCAGGTACATGTACTTTCATAGTTCCTCATTATAGAATTGTTCTTATTTGAACTCCTTTGAAAAGATTTGATTACTTCTATAATTAATTTTCAATACCAAATGTAAGTTACCTTAAACCATGCTTGATCGCATCTTTTATTGATTTGCTATTGAATCCCTAATGTTTCTACGGCAATTTCTATTGATCATTGCACATACTAAAGTATAAATGTCTTGATGACAACTTCTGCAGTGTCATTACAGCTACAGTGACTGTGGGCTTGGCTCTGACGGAACAGACAGGCTTGTAGAGTTGGTGCAAGAGATGCAGCATCGCAATTCACCTAAGCAGACAAACTTATTTGGTGCAAAAATTACTGGAGGTGGCTCTGGTGGTTCTGTTTGTGTGATTGGAAGGAATAACATTGAAAGCAGCAAAGAAATTCTTGAGGTGATTACTTGACTTCGATTATAAAATCTGTTAACCCAAATCAGAAAATTACAGAAAACAGCAAAATAATAGCTTGCCCGAAACTCTAGATATTGAGGTGGGAGAAGGAATAAACAATTAGGAGAATGCCCACAGTTCACCCATTATATTTATTCCTAACGAAATCACTAAAACTTCTGCAGGATTTAACTTTTTCTGGATAGTCAACCATTCAAAACTTCCTTGCTCTTCTATATTAATCCTTCCATTCTCATTTCTAGTGCGCTCGCTGGCTCACTCTGTTTATGTGTACTTGCTATTTCAATTCAATATATTTCCTCTTCGATCAGATTTCTATATTCTCATGCATAACATCGTTTGTGCATCATATTCTTGATCTGTTCTTGGTGTGGGTGTGGGATGGTTCTACTCTTGTACCTGCCCCATGCATTCTTGGGTTTTATCTAACATATTACTATATAACGGCATATTTTGGATCACTTTTATTTTTTATTTATTTTTTAACATGTTTATTTAGTGCATCTTTTAACAGTTTTTACTTTTTTTTTTATAAATTAAATTATTTTTAAAAACATTCGGAATTATTTTAATTTTTTTGAGTATTTTAAAAATATCTTACTGTCGGCCACTGTCGCAATCTTTGGCGGCCACCAACCACTAATATCATCATTGCCTCTTAGGTGTCTGCTGCTGGCTGGCTGGCCTGCAAATGATGCCACTATGGGGTGTCAATTTGGGTCATAGGTCGGGTTCGGGTCGAACCCGAAACTGATCCGGCACTATTCGGGTCAACCTGAACCCAACCCGCTTTTGCAAATGGGTCGATTTTTATGACCCGACCTGCTTTGGGTCCGGGTCAACCCGATACGACCCGAATGACCTGTAGTTTTCGGGTCAAAACATTGGTTGATCTCTGATTTTCGGGTAAAAACGGGTCAATTTCGCATTTCTGGGTCAACCCGAACCCGATCTGATTTTTGAAACGGGTTGATTTGTTGAACCTTAACCTGACTCGTATCGGGTTCGGGTTGTCCCTAACCCAGAATTTTTTGGTCGGGTTCGTGTCGGATTTTCGGGTAATGTCAAATATTGACACCCCTATAGTATCCCTGAATAAACAAAAATAACATATTTTTAAGATATCAAAATGCATTTTGTTTCTTATCAACACAAAAAGCAATGGTGTTTCCAAACTGCCCCTTACTGATTAGATTTTTTCTGTGAAGAATTGGATGGATTTCTATGCAATGAATGCCTTACTAACACTTACAAATGCGTTCTGTCAATGTAACTTTCAGATTCAGCAGAGGTACAAAAATGCCACAGGCTATCTACCGATTGTTTTTGATGGGTCATCTCCTGGCGCAGGAAAGTTTGGCTACCTTAAAGTGCGTTGCCGTCCCGTAGCAAAGAGCAGTATGGATTAATCAGTTCAATAAAAAGCTTCTAAAACCATTCAATCTATTACACACTTGAATTTATCTGGTACTTTAATTGTTATTTGCACGTCTGGATGAATAAGTATTTAATGAAACTTTGTGATAATCTTTTATAATTGCATGTCAGTATATGCATGTAAGATACTCTATGTTCAGTTTATTGGATCATCTCTGATTTGAACATTTTGCACTAATAAAGGTAAATATATGAAAATTAGCATTTTTTTAAATGAAAATTAGCATCTTCTGATACTTGTACATAAAGAATTAGGTTTCCTTTGGAACAGGTTTTAATCACTATTTTTTTTTTTTTTGAACTAAAAATTTTTATGCTGAAAAGTTGCATTAGAAAGCATTAGAAAAGCTGCCTCAAATGAAGGCATAGATATTATGAGAAATGATTATGGTGCAGTTCTTAAGGGGGCTGGTTGCATGATAAGGTATCTTGCACGTCAGACGACAACAACAACAATATTAAGTTTTTACCCACCATGTGTGGTCTGCTACATGAATCTTTTTTCTCCGTTGTGTCATATTAAGACTTAAATTCTCATTTAAATCTGATAAAGAAAGGTCATTTCTAATATTTTCTAATCAAGTCTTTTTAGGTCTAACTCTACCTTTCTTGATATAAGTCAAATATAATATATATACTTTCCTAATCTGGTTATCAGAAGGCCGCCGTTTTATGTGACCAAACCATGTAAGATGACTATATCTAATCTTATCTTTTATTGGAGCTACTCCAATCTTTTCATGTTTATGCTCATTTCGTATCAAGCCTCTTGCACGTATGAGATTCTCATAGATTTATTTTGTGGGATTCAATTGATTTTAATATATTGGAAAATATTTTTGAATAAATTGAATGAGCTATTGTTTTTAGTTCTTGTGAATAGCATATCAGTCATTATTTAAACTACTTTTTTAATCAATGTTTTTGTTGTTGTTTTTACTGAAATATTATTTTAGAAAATAATAAAAAAGTTATATCAAATAAAGTTTTGATTTTGACCCGAGAATTGGTGGGGGTGATTTAACTACGTCAGTTATTAACTTTGTCTCAAATCAGTGAATTGAATATAACATGCTATAGAATTTGATGCCATGACTGTATTCATGGGTGATGAATCAAAATTTGATGGTTAAATTAATGGGAATATTTTTTTCTTTTCATTTTTTAATTAATGGGAATAAAATATATCATCTCTTAATAAGGATTATTGTAAAAATGGGAAGAATATCTCACTTTTTTCTTATACGGATAATCTCCTCTCACAAAGATGAGTATTTTGTTATTAATAGCTTGTGAAAATGTGGCTTGTGGATGTATTACTAGGCTTTGGAAGAGAAATGCATTAGTTTCATATATTAAGCAGGTTTTGAGTTGAATCAAATTAATTAGGAAATATGAATTATAATGCATGTAGTTGATGAAATGTGTTTGAAATATATTTGAAAGTTAATTTCGGATGAAATTATCTCTACAACAACAACATCAAGCATTTATCCACTATGTGGGGTTGGCTACATGCATCCTTTTTTTCCATTGTGTTCTATCAAATGTCAAATTCTCATTTAAATCTAATAAAGAAAGGTCATTCATAATATTTTCTATCCAAGTCTTTTTAGGTCTGCATCTATCTTTCTTAACATAAAACAAATCTAATACCTCTACTCTCCTAACCGGGCAATTGGAAGGCTGCCGTTTTATGTGACCAAACCATCTAAGGCGACTCTCTCTAATCTTATCTTCTACTGGAGCTGCTCCAACCTTTTCACGTATATGCTCATTTTGTATCCTATCTCTAAGAGTAAAGCCACTCATCCACCTGAGCATCCTCATCTCTGCCACACTTAACTTATTATTATGCTTCTCTTTTAATGGCCAACATTCAGCATCATAAAGCATTGCAGGTCTCACTACTATCTTAGAGAATTTTCCCTTAAGTTTAAGGGGTACTTTTCTATCACACAACAACCCTGATGCATTCCTACACTTCAACCACCCAATTTGAATTCTGCTGATAATATCCCCATCTATTTCACCATCACTCTGAACAATAGATCCAATATATCTAAAACGTATACTCTTATTAATGACTTGATCGCCCAAAGCCACAACCCCCTCATTAGGTCTATTACTACTAAAATTACACTCCATATATTCCGTTTTAGATTTACTCAAGCAAAAACCTTTAGTCTCTAATGTTGACCTCCATAATACAAGTTTACTTCCAATTCCCTCTCTAGTCTTATCAACAAGAAGAATATCATCAACAAAAATCATACACCAAGGTACATCCTCTTTCAAATGTCTAGTGAGAACTGTAGAAATCCTGCAAAACAAGGATTAGAAAATAGAGAGAAAGATGAAACAGGGAAATCGAGAGAAGCTAGCAAACATTCTTCATTTCTTCCTTAGTTTGAAATGCTACAGTGCTGCAGTATATAACATGAAGGTTTGTTAGAAAAGAACGATCTAGATGAAGAATCAGAAATCCCATGGCTATTGTTCAATCCAATTGTTTTAATGATGACTGGTGGTTCAGTGTAAGTGGAGTTGTGAGCCGGCTTTTCTATAACTGTGTTTACTTATTAGTAGCTTGTATCTTATCAACCCCCCGCAAGCTGAATAGTTAGCTTGGAATGTAGTTGACTGAACCAAAGAGAGGAATGTGACTTAGTGAAGAGATCAGTTGGTTGGTCCTGAGACGCAATATGATGAACTGTAATTTGTTGCCTTTTGATGCAGTCAAGAATAAAGTGACAATCTATTTCTATATGCTTTGTACGAGCATGAAAAACTGGATTGATTGCTAGAGCAAGAGCTGAGACATTGTCACAAAAGAGCTTCATTGGGGATGAGTTAATACCAAAGTCCTTAAGCAAACTTTGAAGCCAGATGATATCACAAGCTGCTGTGGTGAGAGCACTATATTCAGCCTCCGTCGAAGAGCGAGCAACAACTGTTTGTTTCTTAACAATCCATGAGATCAAGGTTTCACCTAAGAAGGCACAATAACCGGTAATGAATTTTCTATCAGTGAATCGGAAGCCCAATCAGAGTCTGAAAATGCAATGAAGTGCAGGTTGGACCGTATAATGGGCAACCCATAATGTATGGTGCCTTTAATATATCTGAGAAGCCGTTTAAGCAGTTGAAAATGAAAAAGCTGAGGATGATGCATATGTTGACACAAAAGATTAACAATAAACATGGTATCGGGGTGACTTAATGTCAGGTAATGCAATGAGCCAACTAATTTCCGGTATAATTCTGGTTGAGAGAAGGGTATAGAATTTTCAGGTGAAATCGCAATTTTAAGAGGTAAAGGAGTGTTAACTGAACGAGATTCTGACATACCAGCTCGATTGAGAAGTTCTGTAGCATATCTTGATTGATTTAGATGTATACCATTTGGTTAATGTGTAACATGCAAGCCAAGGAAAAAAGAAACTGGTTCAAGGTTCTTCATATTAAATATGGTATGAAGATCAGCCAAAATCTTGGAAATTGAAGAAGTATTAGATCCTATAAGTAAGATATCATCGACATATACGAGGATATACATATGAACATCGCCGTGATGATATAAGAGGAGAGATTGGTCAGTCGTACTATTCACAAAACCATAATTCTGAAGATATGAGGAAAAAGTAGCAAACCACTGACGAGGAGCTTGCTTGAGGCCATACATAGCCTTCTAAAGTAGACAAACATGGTCTTTCTTTTTAGGATCCACAAACCCTTTGGGTTGTTTCATATAAACAATCTTATCAAGATGCCCATGTAAAAAGGCATTGGAAATATCCATTGTATGACAATCCAATTATAGGTAACAACAAGTGTAAGAAGAATACAAATCATTGAAAATTTGGCAACCGGACTGAAAGTATCATGAAAGTCTAAACCAAAATTTTGATTAAAACCTTGAGCTATTAAGCAAGCTTTATGGCGAGCAGTAGTCTCGTCGGAGTTTAATTTGGTTTTAAAAAAACACTTACAACCTAGTACATTTTGATTTGGAGAAGGAGGTATTAAAAGCCATGTACCATGTTTTTGTAAAGCATCAAACTCTATACTCATAGCCTTACGCCAAGTTGGAGACTGAACAGCTTGAGTGTAATTGTTGGGAGTAGGAATTGTGATAGAGTGTTGAAGGTCAAGGATTTTAGTAGGTTTAAGTTTGCCAGATTTAAATCTTGTGACCATAGGATGTTGAGAATGTATAGTGGGCTGTATAGAAAGTAGAGTTGGAGAGGTATCAGACGAGAGAGACTCAGCTGTAGGCATATAAGAAGGAATTATAGATGTTGAAGATAAGTTTTCCTGAGTAGTAGGTTTGGTAGGTGAAGTGACTGTATTGATTATTGGTGATATGGTTGAAACATGAACAAGAGTAGATGGTGGAACATGTATAGGAGAAGATTTTGGAGCAGGAGTGGATATAATATCATGAAATGGAAATTTAGATTCATGAAATGTTACATGACGAGATAAATAAATGTGACCAGTAGGAATATGAAGTCATTTATAACCTTTAGTATGAGAGGCATATCCAAGAAACACACAAGAAATTGTGCGAGGAGCTAATTTATGAGAGAGAGAGAGAGAGAGAGAGAGAGGTGGGTAACCATGGGTAACATAGACAACCAAAAGTTCGTAAATAAGTGTAAATTGGTGGTTTATTATATAAGAATTCATAAGGTGACTTATGTTGAAGAATTGAAGAGGGAAGACGGTTTATAAAATATACTGCTGTTTCAAGAGCATCAAACCACCAATTTGTTGGAACATTAGCATGAAATAGGAGAGCTCGAACAGTTTCAAGTAAATTACGGTGTTTACTCTCAGAGACATCCTTCTGTTGAGGGGTATATGGACATGTAGTTTGATGAATTATGCCACAATTGAGCAATGTGGACTTGAAGGTATTACTCATATATTCGCCTCCTCTGTATGAGCGGAGAATTTTAATGGGTTTTTGAAATTGCCTCTCAACTAATAATTTAAAATGTAGAAATTTAGAATACATATCAGATTTATTATATAAGGGATAAATTCAAGTATAGCGAGTAAAGTCATCCACAAACACAATATAATATTTATATAATTGGATTGACAAAATTGGAGATGTACCCCATACATCTGTATGTATTAACTCTAAACATTGAGTAGTTCTAATAGAAGATAAAGGAAAAGCAAGACGGGTATATTTAGCACAAGAACAAGCGGAACAATGAGATAAGAGAGAAGATGGTTTGCTGATATCTATTTCTTTAGAAAGAAATAAATGAGTAGCAGTGGAAGGATGCCCCAAACGTTGATGCTAAAGTGAGGAGGAGATGTAATTGGTCGTGAGAGCTGGAATGGTAGATCTATCAGATGAACTAACAGGGTAGAGTCCTTGTTGACTGGGACCTCTGAGGAGAATCCAGTTGGTCCGGGAATCCTTTATGACATATCCATTGGAATCGAAACATACAAAACAAGGATTATCTTGTGTTAGTTTATGAATTGAAAGCAGGTTATGAAATAAGTGTGGGACATGGAAAATTTTAGATAAATAGAGCTCACGAGAGGGTGTTGGGAGGAGTCCTTGACCGGTGTGAGAAGTGGGCAAGAGCTGGCCATTTCCAACTTTGACATTAGAACTACCAGAGTATTGTTGAGGTTGTTGCAGTTGAGAAACATCCGAAGTAAGATGATTACTAGTTTCAGAATCGAGGAACCAATTTGCAGAAACTTGATTATTCGTTGCCAGATAAGCTCTCAACTGATAGGTAGTATCACGTCTATACCAGCAATTAATGGTTGAGTGGCCAGGTTTTCCACAAATCTGGCATTCAATGGAAGAGCGGGGCGGTCAACCACCACGAGCAGAGGTATTAGTGAATCGGCTAGAGCCCGAATCAGAACGGCCACGACCGCGACCAGATGTAAAAGAGCGACCACGATTTGAAGATTGGTAGGATCCACGTCCACGAAAACGTCCTCTTGTGGTAGCTAAGGCAAAAGCCTGATCAGAGGAGTGTGGTGGATAGGTGGCTCGAGCTGTCTTAGCGGCAATATTAAGCTCCTCACTGCATAGGAGTGAATATAAGTCATCAAGATTTATGGGTTGTAACTGTGTACGTAAAGCCGTTTTGAAGCCTTGATAGGTCGGTGGCAAGCCATTGAGCGTGTAGAGAATTGTTTCTTCAGCGGTTATAGAAGAACCGGCTATAGTAATAGCATCAATTTTCTGCTTGATGGAGGGCAAGTATTGAACCATAGATTGATCATTCATTTGGATATGGTGCAACTTATTTTCCAACTGTAATAGACGGGATCTGTTGGACGATTGAAGTCGACACTCAATGGTAACCCAGATCTCATGACAGCTATCTAGGTTAAGCACATAAGGAAGAAGGGAGGGACTGATTGTGAAATAAATGGCAGCAGCAAGATTTTGATCAATTAAAAACCAATAGTGAAAAAGGGGATTGGGAGATAAACTGTCATTTGAATTTTTCACTTGTTTGGAGGGTTTGGAAGCTGAACCAGTAAGAAAATCTTCAAAACCATTAGCCGAGAACAGTTTGTAGATTTAGGCATTCTAAAATGGATAGTTTTATGTGGAGAGTTGAGTATTAACTAACGTTTTAATAGTGGACATGAAGAACTTTAGCTTGGGCGGAATGGTAACATCAATATCTATGGTAACAGTGTGAAGAGTAGCGGATGAGGAGGAAGATGAATCTGCCATTGCAGAAAAGAGCTATTCTGAGAGCTATGATACCATGTAAAAATCCTACAAAACAAGGATTAGAAAACAAAGATAAAGATGAAACAGGGAAACCGAGAGAAGCTAGCAAATGTTCTCCATTTCTACCTTAATCTAAAATGCTACAGTGCTGCAGTATATAACATGAAGGTTTGTTAGAAAAGAATGGTCTGGATGAAGAAGCAGAAATCCCACGGCTATTGTTGAATCCAATTGTTTTAATGATGACTGGTGGTTCAGTGTAAGTGGAGCTATGAGCCGGCTTTTCTATAACTGTGTTTACTTATCAGTAGCTTGTATCTTATCAAGAACATCCATGACTAAAGCAAAAAGATATGGGCTTAAGGCTGATCCTTGATGTAACCCAACCGAAATAGGGAAAAACTTGGTCAAACCACCTTGTGTTTGAACACAAGTAATAGCTCATGCATACATATCTTTAATGATTTGAATATAAGCATTATTAGCTCCTTTCTTTTCAATAACTCTCCATAGCACTTCTCTTGGAACTTTATCATATGCTTTTTCTAAATCAATAAATATAATATGTAGATCCTCCTTATTTTCTTTATATTTCTCCATCAAACCTCTTAATAAATGTATGGCTTCCATAGTTGACCTACCCTGCATGAAACCAAATTGATTTTGAGAAACATTAGTATCACGCCGTAACCTATGCTCCATAACTCGCTCCCATAGTTTTAAAGTATGACACATTAACTTAATTCCTCTATAATTCGCACAATCTTGTGCATCACCTTTATTCTTAAAAATAGGAATTAACACACTCACTCTCCACTCATCTGGCATCTTTTTAGTCTTCAAAATAGTATTAAAAATTTTTGTAAGCCAAGAAATTCCTTCATCTTCTAAGCGTTTCCAGACCTCTATTGGAATATCATCAAATCCAACAGCTTTTCCACCCTTCATTTTCTTTAAACTCTCTCTAACTTCGATTTTATTAATACGCCGATAAAAACAGAAATCTTTATTTTCATTTAGGGTGCTAAGGTCACTATAGTCAATCTTATTTTCATAATTTTCATTAAAAAGTTAAGCAAAATATCTCATCCACCTTTGTTGAATATCATATTCTAAAAAAAGTATTTTTTGATCTTCATCCTTAATACACTTCACTTGAACTAAATTCTTACTACTCCTATCTTTTTGTTTGACTAACTTATACATATATATTTCTCTCTCCTTAGTATCTAATCTATTATATAAATCACTAAAAGCTAAGGTCTTTGCATCGCATATTATTTTCTTCGATTCCTTACGATCCTCTTTATATATTTCCCAATTATCAAAATTTTTAAAATTAAATCGATTTTTATAACAAATCTTCTTATTTTTAATCTTTTTTTGCACATTTAGATTCTGCCACAAACTACTTTTACTATTAGGAGCTTTTCCCTTTGATACTTCAAGCACATCTTTTATAATATTCTTAATATCACTAGTTACTGTTTCCCACATAATATTTGCATCCTCGTGCACAGATAAAATCTTAAGATTTAAAATCCTACTCTCAAAAATATTTGTGTTAATATTCTTTAAATGCCTCCATCTAATCCTAGAATATTGTTTTACTTTATTTTTTATTTTCTTATCTTTTATCTTAAAGTCCAAAACTAATAAACGATGTTGAGTACATAAATTTTCACTTGGAATAACTTTACAATCTTTGCAATCTAAACAATTTAATTTTCTTTTATCAGATGAAATTATCTCTAATAAAAATAAATGTATTGCATTTTTCAGATTTTCTTTTGAAGTCAAAATATCTAAAATTCATTCAAGCATGTTCGTTTAAATAATATTCAAACTTGGTTCGAACCTAATTCTAAGTCGGTTGAAATCATGTTCGAATGTTGTATAGGCCTCATCACAATCTCATCTTTTTCACACGATGTTGGTTCATTTAGAGAAATTATTTCGTGTGGAGCCTGAACATAATTTTTTTATCTGGACATCAATGAAATGAAACCACGTGACTTGTTTATATCATGTGTATTATTTTATGTATAAATTTTTTTATACTCATTCTAAATTTAAGTTATACATAAAATATGTACACACGACAATATTTCCTCACCAACCAATGCATGCTCGGGTAAGTGGAAAGGGCTGAAATTTGCTACAGAGTGTTAATGGGTGAACAGCAAAATTAAAATGTTTAACTTAGTTAAATTATATTAAATCTAATTTAATTAACAATACTATATAAAAATAATGATTAAAATTGTAGATTTTTATAAAAATATTAATTTTTATTTTTTTTGAAAAAACACACCTTTTTTAATTTTGAAATATTACAATTTGACTGTAGAGCTTATTAGAGAGTCTAAGGCTTCGTTTGGGACGGATTTTTTATTGCTTTCTAAAACGGAGTTTTATACAAATTTTTTTTATTTTTGTATTAAAACTCCGTTTTAGAAAACAATAAAAAAGCCGTCCCAAACGAAGCCTAAGGTTTCGTTTGGGACGGCTTTTTTATTGTTTTCTAAAACTAAGTTTTAGTACAAATTTTTTTATTTTTGTACTAAAACTCCGTTTTAGAAAGCAATAAAAAAGCCGTCCCAAACGAAGCCTAATTCGAGTAAACTCATAAGTTGAATTGACTTGACTCATATTCATATACACCTCTAATACAAAAAGATTAAAAAAAAAAGAAAAAAAAAAAAAAAAAGATCAATGTGAATCGGTCAATCGGCGGGTTTGAGATCCGGTGTCGATTTTAAAAAACCACGGGGTTCCAATAAAGTTAAATCTGAGCCGTTGATTTTATATGAAGCGGTCCATGAAAATAAAAACCTAATATTCCTATTCCTAGCTCTCGGCGTCGCCTCTTCGTTCACGAACTCGAGGAGCGGCTACAACCGTGGCGAAGGCTCCTCCCAACGCAGGCTGTATTCCTCTCCGGCATCACGCTCACTTCTTTTGTCTTCTTCAAACCGCGGGATGTAAGTTTTTTGGTTCTAGGTTTTGTTTTTTAACTTTTTTTTTTGGTTGAGTTTATTGAAAAATAGTGTGATTGCTGGAGATGTAGAATTCGAAGTCGTTTTTTTTGTATAGACTATATGTTAATTTACTGCTTTTTAACTAATGTAATAATTATTATTAAAATCCATACTGTTTTGAATAATTGAGTTTTATTCAGTTAATTAGAGATAACGTGACTGTAGATAATGCTCGTATTCCTTGGCTATTCGCATTTAAATTGGATAATTTTGTTCCATGATATTGAAAATTTATGTCAAAGGGTGGTGCTTGAAGATTCTATTAAGGGTCTGCTTTGCTGCATGTATAATTTAGCAAATTTTAATTAAAAAAAAATCAGTAAATTTTGTAATCTAGATTTAATAAATTTTGAGAGGATAATATATGAAAACTTATTGGCATGACAAATTTTAATCTTACTAAATGAGTTTGGCTATTTGTTTAGGATTTAAGATTTATAAAGGGGAGAATCCTTAATTCAGTTAAATTCTGTGAATGATATGATTTAACAACTCTTGGATTTAATCAATGATGAGGCTTAATGGGATTTGTAAAACATCTATTATGTTATATTTAAATAAAGTTAGTATTTATTACGTCACCCGGTTTAACTCTGGTCAAATTTTTGAACTGTGAACCTCTCATTTATTCTGTTAATTGTTCGGTCCGATTTCAGAATCTTGAGCCTCAAAAATATTGGAAAAAAAGAAAACATTACTGAACAAAAAATTGAGCAGACAGTGTTAGATTAGATACAACCATACTTGTCAACGGTAAATGGCGCATCACAACGCAAAGTTCCTAGTGGATCCATGGTGCATGGCACATGCCATTTTAAATATGGCGTAAAATATAAAATAATTACACACACACACACGGACACAAAATACCATTAAATAGCAAATAATATGTTGATTTGAGCAATATTCAAACATGAATATCCTGCCAAACAGTAAAAAAATTAACTTTAAATCCTACAAAATCTTAAATCAATAGATTTGAGCAGAATTTAAACATAATTTAGCCTAAATCCTATCAAATAATAAAAATAAAAGCTTTTAATCCTACAAAAAGCCTTAAGATAAACTATTTGTTTATATTTTATCAATTTGATATTTAATTAAGTAATAATTAATTGTGATATATATATATATATATATATATATATATATATATATATATATATATATATATATATATATATATATATATATATATATATATATATATATATATATATATAAACACTAAAATTTTTTAATTATAATTTATAACTTGAAATTTATAACATATTAATAAAATGGCACGTGCTATTTGTGCCTTTCCATACATGGCACAAATAGTACGCACCATTTTGATGCACCGCGCCGTGGCACACCGTGCGCCATTGATATTTTTTGATACAACACTTCCCATTCTAACATGTTACTACATTAATAAATGCAATGCGTTGATGCATCCCATGGTGTACCAAGGCTTTTGCGTCATATTAGACTATGGAGTATCATACATAGAACCTTAATTAATACATGTAATGCATTAATAGATGCAAAGATGGTCTATCAAGACTTCTCCATTATATTAGATGACTGAAACTTGATAAAATGCTAGATGCAAACCAACCAAAATTAGACCTCCTAAACCAAAAAGAGCATTATAAGCACCCTTGCAAGAATCTGGACATTATTCAATATGTAGAAAGTGATAATTTGTAGAGCCTAATTTCCTTCTACAAGGTAGATACAAATTACATGTTTTTGTTAAGAAAATTTCTTAATTTGTATTCAATTTCCAACCCCTTAAGTTCTATAGATAGGAGACATAAAGGGACCTATTTATTTCAAGAAAATTAGAAAGTGAACAAAAAGGAAAAAAAAAAGGGGGAGCGAGAAGAGAGAAAAAGATAGGAAGATCATTTGGCCCCTTCGTTTATTGTTGTAGTAAACCATTTCAAAGGGGTAAAAATACAGTGCATGTGCGGTACTGTTGAGAATAAGCACCAAATTGCCTAATGCAAGTTCCTTTGCATTAGAAAATATACTATTAGTGTGAATTGGGAATTCTACTCGAGCGATAATCTCGCCAGATCCCATAAATTATGTCTTCAATTTTGAGGAGTATGTAGTTATTATTATTATTTTCTTCTCTCTCTCTCTCTCTCTCTCTCTTTTCCCAAAAGCTAATTTCAGTGCTAGCAATGACATTGTAAGGGAAATGTGGGAGCAATAATCATAAAAAATGGAAAGATGAGGGTTGATAGAATTTAAATAGAAGATGGCAGTAGGGGAGTAGATAACTAGAAGAATCTTTAACTACGTTTCATAGAGACAAAGTCAACATCTATGAAATATGAAAATTGGGATCTCTTGGACAATTAGTGATGTAGGCAGGGGGGGAGGTCAAACCTAATCCAAAAAATTGGGTTTTAACTTCCCTTGAGCTTGCTAGCTCATTAATTTTTGAGCTGAGATTTAGCTCATTATGAGCTGGTTTTTTATTTCATTTATTGAACTAAGAGTTAGCTCATTATGAAGTATGTTTTTAGTTCATTTATTAGTGAACTTGACTCTTCCTTTTCCCCCTTTTCTTCTTCCATGCTTTGTCTCTTGGGTTTCCGAATATGGCTGTTGGTTTCCTGTGCAATGCCCCTTGGATTTCTGAATATGGATGTTGGTTTTTTCTGCTTAGAATCGTGGATTCCTGCTTGGTTCCACGTGCTAGCCCCTTTGGTTTTGCGGCTGGCTCCTTGGTTTCTGCGGGTGACTGTTCGGTCCTGTGCTGGGCTGTTTTCCGTGGCTGTTGGGGTGCTTTTCCCATGGATTTTATGCTCTGTTTGCTATGCTGTTTGGGAATTGCTATATGGTGACTGTTGGCCTTTCATTTCCCTTATTTATTTAAGAATTTGAAGAGTTTTTGGGGCTGTTTTGTTCCCCCTTTCTTGCCTATAAATATAAGATGTTTTGTGGCTGTTTTAGAATGTTTTGTGAGTTATTTTTGGAAAGAACCCTGAGAGTTTGTTGTTTGGAAAAGCTTGCGAGCTTTTCCTCTTTCTTCTCGGGCTTCTAACCTCTTTCTTCTCTACGCAAGTGACCACCCAACCTATATCATTCTTCTCAAAGAAATGCAAGTTTAGGAAAGTCGTTGTGTTTTTATTTTGTCTTTTATTTTATATAAGTAAAGTTTGTTTTGTCTAATTTGTCTTCTAGCAAAAATTATCTAGAAAGGTTTTATTTTTCTATTTAGGTCTTACATCAATTAGGTACTGGATGTAATGACCATCACTTACGAAGAGCATTACCTTCAAAATATGACATAAGCAGAAGACAGATGCGATGATATAAGCATTATTAAACATTTACAAGAATACATCAACAGTAAAAAAGGTATTTCAAATGAGAAAATTATTAAATCTAAAGATGTCCGAAGGTGCTTTTGCAGCAAAGCATATCAACAGATTCATCAAAAATCAGTTGAGTTTAATTGATATCAACTTTGAGGATGAAGTTCATGCCTTGAATAGATCATTCTTTTGTTTTAATATTACCAAGCAGAAATTTAACATTATCAGCTTGAATACGTTTGTGTATATATATAATGTCCTTATCTTTCTTGGGGTAATTTTTGTAATTTTTAAATATAAAAGATAAAAAAGGATAAAAGAACAACCCTATCTTATAGAGTTATAGGGGGATTTCCAACAATATTTAAATATAAATATTTTTTTTTTAAAATATCTCACCTTGTCTTACAGGGGATTATAAGTACAGTACTTCTTGATTAGGTTGGTATGCATAATATTCTTTTCAAGTATGAACCTTTGATTGATGATATTGGTAGTTGACCATTCAGATTGATAAATTGATAGGCTTCTTCTTATCATGCCTTCTCGATAACAAAGAGGCTTTCTTAATTATGCTTAAATATACCATCAATTCTTTGACGATGAATTGTTAGCCTTTTCAATTCCTAAACTAGTTCTCATTTTGGAATGTCCAAGGATAGACATTATGATCGAAGGACCAAGCCATCCTTGGTCGATAAATTTTCAAATTTTGTTAAGGTATGAGTTTAATTTCATCAACTACATCGAGCTCTTTTATTCGTAAACGGATATTTTGTTTTGGAGTGAAGTCATTTTGGGAAGCTACTCGAAGTAATGACAACTCAACCTTAAGTGACATGACCATTTCAAATCTAAACGCCAGGGTATGAGTAACTTTGGTTGGCATCTTATAGTAAGTATAGTATGACTACAACACTTCTATCATTGTGGTAAGCTTTTTTTTATTATTGGTGAGAATTTATTTGAGTAGCTTGTGACGTGTTATTAAAGGCTTTTGCCATGCCATTTGGACATGGATTTTAGATTGATGAATATCAATAATCGATTTTATATCAATCGATGAATTTATATTTTTTTGTACTATTGAAAAATGGGTAACTATTTGAGATAATATGCCATGGCACACTGAATCTGTAGATTATATTGTGTTTGAATAAATCTATTACTTGTTTGTTGAGAACTTCTTTGAATGGAAGGGCTTAATCTATTTCGAGAAATAGTCAGTTGTTGCTAATGCCTATGCAAATGGTTGGCGAATCGTTGGGTCCAATAATATTCATGCTCCAATATTCAATTGGCTAGGATGCTCTCATTGATATAACATATTTGGAGGTTGGTGTATTTTATCTCCATGTATTTGATATTCATAATATATGACATCTGTTGATATGATCAATGCTATCTTTCATCATTGATGACTAGTATTAATCATTATTTTAATTTAATGGGCATTTTAGGACTTGATTAGTTTGTACTAAAAGTCCTTTATGAATTTTGGTTATAACATTAGACATCATAGTCATTTGATTAAATGATATATGGTTAAGAGTGTTATTGACAAAAGTTTACTGCATAATTCTTTTGTTTGAGTTGTGCGGCACTGCGGCTAATGATTTATTTTTGATAATTTGTCTTCTTTGAAGTAATTGACGACGATAACAGCAAGACTTTGTCCTACTATGTGGGACCGGTTACATGAATTCTTTTCTCCATTTTGTCTTCTTAAGAGTCTAAATTCTCATCTAAATCTAACAGATTCTTTAAAGTAATCGACGGAATGCTTTATTCAATTATTTTGCTCTTTTTCCATGAAGTTTTTGTTTTAGTTCTAAAACCTTCTCAGGCCTGCATTCTTCTTGAATAGTTTGAGTTTCTTCTTGTTGGTTTGAGAAATAGGTTGTGGAGTGCAAGGAACTACCAAAGCTATATCATACTAGTTTGGACTTGATAACCCCGTCACCTATGGGGTTTATAGAAATGCAGACTCTAAAACTTGACGAATCAACATAGGCTTGTTGTTCATGCTCGATGTCTCCCTGACCAATGACTAAGGTGTCTGATTTGCTTTTCTGGGTTGGAAAGACTTGGGATATGATGACATGATAGAATTACTTCATGAGCTCTAGAACTCACTTGTCATGAAAAGCCAACCAAAGCTTGTTGATCTTATAATTGTCGGACAATTGATTTATGATGACTAAAAAATGCCAAAGATTTAAATTCTTCTAAGCCATATTGCAATGGCTATATCAAGACCTTTATAAGAGTCTCTTATTCAGCTTCTTTGTTGGTTCTTGATTCAATCAAACCGAACGAGCATTTCATAATACCTCCTTCCAATGTTATGAAAGTAAGATCAATACCATCTAGCAACTTTGGAAGGTTTGGAGGTTGAGCACGTTTGATTTATTTCGCTCCATCAAAAAATAGTTTACAAATTTGATTATGTTTTTGAATGAGCAAAATTTGTTCATTTGGCAAGTCATCATTTAGAGGTGAATTTGCAGGAATAAGATGTGTATCAAAAGAGGCAGTTATAATTTTTCCTTTCATTTTCTTCTAGGGATAATATGTGATGTCAAACTGCAAGAGCAGAGTCACTCATATGGTTAAGCATCAAATCAGTGCTGGACATGCCATTAAGAACATCGAGGGATGAATTCTTAAGATCAAAGTAACTTTATTAGAAAGTATATGGATAGTGAAAATCAACACCAAATAAAGCTTTTTATTTGGAGAGTAGTGTACTTCTGCTCTTATTAGCCTTTGACTGATGTAATAGGTAACATTCTCTTTGCCTCATTCATTGTGGTGTGCCAACAATGCTCTAAGGGAGTATTTTGATGCTGCTGTGTATATGATAAGAGCTTCCCTGGAATTGGTACTATAAGAATAGGCGGGCTTAATAGATATTTTTGTTGCTATTTGATGAGGGCATCGGATTTCGCCATGTGTACCATCGCCGAGGACGACGATCGACGGCCCTGATTCAGAGTCTTTACCTATGATGCTTTAGTTCTTTTTATTAGTTATCTCATTTTTTCCGTTTGTACCCCTATGAGGGATGATTTGCTTTTGTAGCCCAAGGGGCATTTGTGACTTTGTTCTTTTTCTTCTCTTGTAAAGCCTATATATAAAGGCTTGATTTGCTTGTATGAGGATTATTGATGATGAATGAAATATTCTCCTTGTTCTCTTTGTGAGTGCACAAAAGATCTCTTAGTGAGTTCTTTGGAGGAGATCTCTTGGTGAGTTCTCCATATTACTTGGATTGATCGAGTAAGTTTTCTCCCTAAAAGTTTTAATTTTCTCTCTTCCAAGTTTGAGCCGCCGGCCCCCCGTTTTCTTCCCCCACCGCCGGCCGTCCCTACCACCACCTCCCGCCACCTCCCACCGTCCCTACCACCACATCCGGCCACCTCCCACCGTCTCTTTCTCCTCCCGGCCAAATTCATTCCAACTTCACATGGGAATTTGAAATTTGAAAATTCAAATTTTGAATTCTTTCTAAATTTGGAATTCCCAAATTAGGAAAGTTTTCATGAATTAATAAAATTCAAATTAATATTAATTTGGAGTTTTATTTTCCATGTCATCAATCCAAGTGAATTGAGAAGCCACCTCATCCCACAAATCCCTCCATCTCCTATGGAACCGCCAGCCCCCCCTCCCCCTCTTTCTCCATATTAATCAATTTCAATTTATTATTAATTGGAGTTTTTATTTTCTTAATTTTCCATGTCATCAATCCAAGAGAATTAAGAAGCCACATCATCCCACAACTCCCTCCCTCTCCTATGGACCCGCCGGCCCCCCTTCCCCCTCTTTCTCCTATTGACCCACCGGCCCCCTTATTGAGCCCCCCTTTAAGGAGTTAATTACTCCTCCTTAACATGAATTAATTTGAATTCCCCTATTTCCCTCCCCTTTCTCTTCCCTTCAATTAAAATTCAATTAAAGCCTTCATTGCTTTGAATTTAAATTGAATCCCTACATATATTCCCTCATAATTTCCCTTCCTCTCACCCAAAGCCCTCCCCCGCCGGCTTCCCTTGGCTTGCAACCCGCCGGCCCCTAAGCTCCACCTTGGAGATTCCGGTGAACACTTCTCCCTCCACTCTCAATGAGGTATGGAAGTACCCGAATGGAATTTCGGGTTTGAATACGACGGTCAAGGACGAGTCGACATCATCCGATCCCCATTCTTTGACGTTGGATTTGACTTCGACGACACCGTCGAGGATTACTTGGCTCGGATTGTACCCACTTTGATAGAGACCGTCGACGATCACTTCTCAGAGTACACTTGGATTGTCAGAGGACGTCGCTTTGCAAGACCTCCACATCTTGCGCCGACCTCTCCATCCCTTCGGATCTACGGTGCCGTCGCCCTAGGAGTAATCTCGTCCATCGTGTGGTTCTTCTTCTCCCAACAATCCTAGTGGTAGGTAAATGAGAGTGGCCTCAAGGTGAAAATCACTTTGTTAACCTTGGGATCTTGTTGAGCATCTCATTTGTTTTACGTTACTAACGTTGTTATTTTTTTTGGTCTTGCTAATTTACTTGCAAATAATTGCCTAGCCATAGTTACAATTAGATTTCCGGGAAGTTTGAATTGAGAACGAGATTTCATTTGAAATTACGTTACTTAAATAATCTCTTGTTCAATTTCTTAAATACAATTCCTGGAATCATCTCATATTACATCATATTTTGGTATCAGAGCATGGCTAGCATGCTTTGTTTGTGCTAGATGCATCCTAGGAGTCTAGTTCACATTACCATTCATCAATTACATGCAAAACATCATCTAGGTACTATTATTCACTGTTTTACTTTGCTGTCCATCAACTTTCTGCATGCCATTGTCATTGTAATCAAGCATATTTAGCTACCTAAGTGTTAGTTTGGTCACTTTCCACCCACCGCTAAACCTAAGTCACTTGCTTCACTCTAAATCCTTGCTGTCCAGATTAATTCCTGCACTGTTTAGTGGCTGTTAGGTGCCCGTAAGCCCTTGTCTAGTGGCTGTCCACACACCACAATCCACCCTATTCACCAACACCACTTCCCCACTGTGCTAGGTTGCTGTCTCCACTTTCCAGTTGCTGTTTGGTGACCTTAAGTGCTGTTTCCTGCAGCATTACGCTGCTGTCCCCCATCCAAAAGACTACCTGTATAAACCCTCTGTCAATCCCCTGGATCCGCAACACCTCCAGGCCACCCTAGACCTCATTTTGGGCCAATTAGGAACTGTTACCCAGCAAGTTCGTAACACTCAGACGGACTTAGCAGATTTTAGGAGGTTAACCAGTGATCGGTTATATAACATAGAGCGTATTGGGAACCCTGCAATTTACACTCCGTCATGACCTCACTCGCCTTACAACGAGGAAAACCAAGCCGATCATGGCCACCATAGAGACCCACACCGTCATAACCCGAGACCCCATCAAGATCCTGTTGGAGATGAGAACCCTTGGCGCGATAACGATGCCCAGTTGTTGAAAAACATTAGAATTGATGCGCCAACTTACGATGGGACCCTCGATCCCCAAGTCTTCTTGGATTGGCTCAAATCCATGGATAGTTATTTCAAGTGGTATAACATCTCGGAGGCTAGGAAGGTTAGATTTGCCGAAATGAAACTCACGGGCCGCGCCAACTTGTATTGGACTAATTTAGAGAATATGCGCGAGGCTCGAGGCGAACATCCTATCACGGACTGGAGAGCGATGAAACAAGAACTCAAGAGAAAATATCTCCCTCCTTCGTACTACCCAAAGCTCCTCGATAAGTGGAATAGATTAACCCAAGTGAGCAAGTCCGTCAAAGACTACATCTCAGCCTTTGACGACTTCCTGATCCGTTGCAATGGAGAAGAGTCCACCACCCCAACCCAAATCCTTTCTATGTTTAGAGCTGGCCTTAGGGAAGACCTGCGTACTGAACTTTTTGCTCGAGGTATAGACTCTTTAGAAACCGCCTGTAGCCTAGTTCTCGACCTCGAAGATTCTAGAAACCACTCCCAAACTAAGCACTTTGACTCCCGTTCGAATTCGTATAGAACCTCATTTGGACAACCTCAAACCCGACCCTCAGGATCAACTGCGAACCGAACTCCTGCTAGTTCAGCCCCACCTCGTACGGACCTCAAAGGTAAAACTCCCGAGCGTGACGCTACCAAACCCAATTCTGGAACCAAATGCTATAGGTGTCATGGGTACGGACACATTGCTTCGCAATGTTCTAGTCCTTACAAAGTCACCATAATTGAAGAAGTGGACGAAGAAGAAGAACCTGAAACTGATTTGGTTCACCAAGTGGATGACGAAGAAGACTCTTTTACTGACGAGGAACCTGTGACATTACAAGTTGTTAGGTGCGCTTTGGCCCAACCTAAATTAAGCGATGATTGGCGTAGAACCTCTATTTTTCATACCTTCATTAAGATCGGAGAAAAGAGCTGCAAGGTTATCATAGATAGTGGAAGTTGTATCAATGCAGTCTCATCAGCCATGATCTCCAAACTCAATCTGAAGGTGACCCCGCACCCAAATCCGTATAAAGTTTCTTGGATTAATTCGACTAATATAGAAATTAAGGATCGAAGTCTTATTCCAATAGAATTTGTGGGATATCAAGATAAGATTTGGTGCGATGTTTTAACCATGGATGTGGGTCAAATTATCCTTGGTCGCCCTTGGTTATTTGACAACGACGTCCATATTTATGGGAGAACGAACACCTGTGTGTTTGAATATAATGGAAAGAAAATCAAATTAATGCCATCTCAACCTAAACCTCCCAAAACAGAAAATAAGCCTACCTCAGCCAAACAAAGTAAAGGCCTTCATCTACTTACTAACAACGAAAGAGGTGGAAAATGAGATCACCCAAGGAGCCCCTATGTATGCCCTAGTGGCTAGAGAGGTAGACGATGACCAGAAAGAACCCATCCCCGATGCCGTTAAACATCTTCTTGAAAATTTTTCAGATGTTTTCCCTGAAGATTTACCTAACCAACTGCCACCTCTGCGGGACATACAGCACGCAATAGACTTGGTGCCAGGAGCATCCCTACCCAATCTTCCTCACTACCGTATGAACCCTACTGAACACTCTGAGCTTAAAAGACAAATTGATGAACTCCTTCAACGAGGATTCATCAAGGAGAGCCTTAGCCCCTGCGCTGTGCCTGCTCTTTTAACACCCAAAAAGGACGGCTCGTGGCGAATGTGTGTTGATAGCCGTGCTATCAACAAAATTACTGTCAAGTATAGATTTCCCATTCCTCGGCTGGATGACATGCTAGACATGATGACTGGAGCCACCCTCTTTTCCAAAATAGATCTTAAGAGTGGATATCATCAAATTAGGATCCGTCCCGGGGATGAATGGAAAACGGCATTCAAAACTAAAGATGGACTTTATGAATGGACTGTTATGCCGTTTGGATTAAGCAACGCCCCTAGTACCTTCATGAGAGTTATGACTCAAGTCCTTAGGCCCTTCTTAGGAAAGTTTGTCGTAGTTTATTTTGATGACATATTGATATACAACACTTCGGAGGATCAATATATCAATCACATAACTCGAGTCTGTGAAGTTTTGAGGAAAGAACAGTTGTACGCCAACCCAACCAAGTGTAAATTCCTCACCGATAGTGTAACCTTTCTTGGATTCATTATCTCAACTCAAGGGATATCTGCAGATCCCGAGAAGGTGCGAGCTATAAATGAGTGGCCAGAACCTAAAAATATCCGAGATGTTAGGAGTTTTCATGGATTGGCTACTTTCTATAGGAGGTTTATTCGGAATTTCAGCACCATTGTAGCCCCCATAACTGACTGTCTTAAGAAAAGGGAATTTCTTTGGACAACTGCCGCTACCAGAGCATTTGAGGATATTAAAAAGAAAATGGTAGAAGCTCCTGTTATGCGTCTCCCAGATTTTTCTAAAGTATTTGAAGTAACCTGCGACGCATCTGGAATTGGGATAGGAGGAGTATTGTCACAAGAAGGACACCCCGTGGCCTACTTTAGTGAGAAGCTTAATGACATACGACAAAGGTACTCCACCTACGATAAAGAGTTTTATGCTATCATTCAGTCCCTTAGGTATTGGAGACATTATTTACTACCTCAGGAGTTTGTGATCTTTTCCGACCATGAGGCGTTGAGATATATCAACTCTCAAAAGAAGTTAAATGCCCGTCATGGTCGTTGGGTTGAATTCTTACAGGAATATTCTTACACTATTAGACATAAAGCTGGCATTGAGAATAAAGTGGCCGATGCTTTAAGCCGTAGGATAATGGTCACGAAAGAAATGAGGACAGAAGTTGTCGGATTTGAACGCATCAAGGAGGAATACCTGGAATGTACTGACTTTAAGAAAATATATGCACTACTTATGGAAGGAGACAAACCATCTGTAGATGAATTTTTGATTGAGGATGGCTACCTGTTTAGGTCCCAGAAGCTGTGTATTCCCAACACTTCTCTTCATGAGTTTCTTGTGTGGGAACTGCACGCAGGAGGATTAGCCGGACATTTTGGGCAAACTAAGACCATTGCTGCCGTCGAGTATAGGTTTTTCTGGCCCAACCTTAAGCGTGATGTCACTAGATTGATCAAACGTTGCCATACCTGTCAATTGGCAAAACAACGAAAACAGAACACAGGCCTTTACACCCCACTCCCTGTACCTAACCGTCCTTGGGAAGATATCAACATGGATTTCGTTTTAGGGCTCCCCAAGACCATTAGGAAGTATGACTCCATTTTTGTCGTAGTAGATCGTTTCTCTAAGATGGCCCATTTCCTCCCTTGTGCTAAAACCTTCGACGCCTCTAGAATTGCTAAGATATATTTTAACGAGATTGTCCGACTCCACGGACTTCCTAAAACAATCGTGTCAGATAGGGACGTAAAATTTACGAGTTATTTCTGGAAAACTTTATGGAATAGGATGGGTACTAAGCTGCAGTTTTCCACCGCCTTCCATCCTCAAACTGATGGCCAAACCGAAGTTGTTAATAGGAGCCTAGGTAACCTCCTTAGGGCCTTAGTAGGTGATAACATTAGGGATTGGGATTCCAAACTACTCATTGCTGAGTTTGCATACAATAACTCTGTCAACCGAACCACCGGCATGAGCCCAGCTGAGATTGTTTATGGATATCAACCTAAGCAACCTATAGACTTAGTCCCTATGAGTCCTAAGATTAGAGTGTCTGAGTCTGCATCTGCATTTGCATCTCATATCCAGGAATTGCATCGAGAAATTAACAAAAGAATTATACAAAGTAACGAAAATTACAAATTAAATGCTGATCTCAAACGACGCTTCAAGGAATTCAAAGTTGGAGACTATGTCATGGTTCGGATTCGTCCGGAGCGGTTCCCACCTGGGACCGTTAAGAAACTGCATGCTAAAAGTGCGGGTCCTTTTAAAATAACTTCTAAAGTAAACAGTAATGCTTATGTTTTGGACCTTCCTGAAGGTTTCAACATGAATCCCACGTTTAACATCGAGGATCTAGTAGCCTTTGATGGACCTGATTTTAACCCAAACAATCCTTTGACTGTTGAGCCTTGTGAGTCCATACCTAGTGAGATCCCAGCCTTACCTCCACTCCCCAAAATTCCCACACTACCTAACAGGGAGAAGATTGAGACTATACTAAGTGATGAGATTATTTCCACCAGGGATGGCGGACGCCACAGATACTTAGTGCGTTGGAGAGGAAAGCCAGAGACGGAGGACACTTGGCTAGAGCGGGATGAGATACAGAGACTGGACCCCGATATTTTGGAGCTGTACGAGAGTTCTCAGGACCCTTACTCGACAGGGTCGAGTTTTCTCCCCCCCGGGGAGAATGATGAGGGCATCGGATTTCGCCATGTGTACCATCGCCGAGGACGACGATCGACGGCCCTGATTCAGAGTCTTTACCTATGATGCTTTAGTTCTTTTTATTAGTTATCTCATGTTTTCCGTTTGTACCCCTATGAGGGATGATTTGCTTTTGTAGCCCAAGGGGCATTTGTGACTTTGTTCTTTTTCTTCTCTTGTAAAGCCTATATATAAAGGCTTGATTTGCTTGTATGAGGATTATTGATGATGAATGAAATATTCTCCTTGTTCTCTTTGTGAGTGCACAAAAGATCTCTTAGTGAGTTCTTTGGAGGAGATCTCTTGGTGAGTTCTCCATATTACTTGGATTGATCGAGTAAGTTTTCTCCCTAAAAGTTTTAATTTTCTCTCTTCCAAGTTTGAGCCGCCGGCCCCCCGTTTTCTTCCCCCACCGCCGGCCGTCCCTACCACCACCTCCGGCCACCTCCCACCGTCCCTACCACCACATCCGGCCACCTCCCACCGTCTCTTTCTCCTCCCGGCCAAATTCATTCCAACTTCACATGGGAATTTGAAATTTGAAAATTCAAATTTTGAATTCTTTCTAAATTTGGAATTCCCAAATTAGGAAAGTTTTCATGAATTAATAAAATTCAAATTAATATTAATTTGGAGTTTTATTTTCCATGTCATCAATCCAAGTGAATTGAGAAGCCACCTTATCCCACAAATCCCTCCATCTCCTATGGAACCGCCGGCCCCCCCTCCCCCTCTTTCTCCAAATTAATCAATTTCAATTTATTATTAATTGGAGTTTTTATTTTCTTAATTTTCCATGTCATCAATCCAAGAGAATTAAGAAGCCACATCATCCCACAACTCCCTCCCTCTCCTATGGACCCGCCGGCCCCCCTTCCCCCTCTTTCTCCTATTGACCCGCCGGCCCCCTTATTGAGCCCCCCTTTAAGGAGTTAATTACTCCTCCTTAACATGAATTAATTTGAATTCCCCTATTTTCCCTCCCCTTTCTCTTCCCTTCAATTAAAATTCAATTAAAGCCTTCATTGCTTTGAATTTAAATTGAATCCCTACATATATTCCCTCATAATTTCCCTTCCTCTCACCCAAAGCCCTCCCCCGCCGGCTTCCCTTGGCTTGCAACCCGCCGGCCCCTAAGCTCCACCTTGGAGATTCCGGTGAACACTTCTCCCTCCACTCTCAATGAGGTATGGAAGTACCCGAATGGAATTTCGGGTTTGAATACGACGGTCAAGGACGAGTCGACATCATCCGATCCCCATTCTTTGACGTTGGATTTGACTTCGACGACACCGTCGAGGATTACTTGGCTCGGATTGTACCCACTTTGATAGAGACCGTCGACGATCACTTCTCAGAGTACACTTGGATTGTCAGAGGACGTCGCTTTGCAAGACCTCCACATCTTGCGCCGACCTCTCCATCCCTTCGGATCTACGGTGCCGTCGCCCTAGGAGTAATCTCGTCCATCGTGTGGTTCTTCTTCTCCCAACAATCCTAGTGGTAGGTAAATGAGAGTGGCCTCAAGGTGAAAATCACTTTGTTAACCTTGGGATCTTGTTGAGCATCTCATTTGTTTTACGTTACTAACGTTGTTATTTTTTTTGGTCTTGCTAATTTACTTGCAAATAATTGCCTAGCCATAGTTACAATTAGATTTCCGGGAAGTTTGAATTGAGAACGAGATTTCATTTGAAATTACGTTACTTAAATAATCTCTTGTTCAATTTCTTAAATACAATTCCTGGAATCATCTCATATTACATCACTATTGAGAATTATTTGGCATTCTTTGTCCTATTTGAAGCATCAATTCTTCTAAAAGGGTAGTTGATGGCTTGTGTTGAGTAGATTTGAGTCAGCTAAAAGGGTAGTTGATGGCTTGTGTTGAGTAGATTTGAGCCATGCTGAAAGAATGCATAAAATATGAAAGACACATCTGATTGCAAAGAACCCTTACCCCTAACAAACATCAGGGAAAGAAAAAGTGGGAACAACATACTCGATATGTGGAGCAATTGCAACATGATCAAGAAAAATTATAAAACTTGATGAACCATCAACATCTGCTGGAACATAAGATGACAATGAGTAATTGAATCACCATCAACTACTACAGTAGGATTGGGAGAAACTAAAACTTGAGGGTAGTGGAGTTGATACCATCATGGAGTATAGTCAATGCAAGTCTTTTCTAAGACAAACATCGCAAGAAGTCGGAATATGCACATAAACAAGAAAGCAAGAGAAGATGGTGGATAGGCATTGATAATGACGAAGCTGGGATGTTGAAATTATTGTTAACAAGCACCAACAAAGCAGGCGAAGAGCTATATGCAGCCCTAAGAAGCAAAATAGAAACAAAAATCCACATAGGAAGGTGGGGGAGGTGAAGACGGGCTGCCATTGAAGACCGGCATTAGAGACCGAGCGCAAGCAAGAAGCAAAGAGCTCTTTTATTTCAGCATTCTTTCATCTCAAGTAGCTACTCTAGGCGTTAAGCTGATTAAAAGAGTAGAGCTCGCAAAACTAACCTCCAAGAATATTCAATATTGTGTGTGTGCCTGTATGGAGTGGTTACCCCTAGTTTAACTTTAGTTGAACTGTTCCATTTAATGTGCTGTAATTTTCTTTTTCCTAAATAGTTTTCTAGCACAGCTTAATACAATGTGAATAAACAGTGGCTATTGCAATGTTAATTTATCTTTTTCCATTTAAAATCTAGTGAAATATGAGAATTGTAGAAAAACTAAAGAAGATATGTTGGTTATTTGAGTACAATAAGTGATAGAGAAGAAACAGAATAAGATGTAGGTCATGTTTCTTTACTGATTTTAACAGTTTCCTTTCTCATATTTGGTTTTGTTGGGGTGTTGACGAGTTCAAGGCGTATTTTTTTTCTTAAAAAACAAGTACGGATCAACTATGGTTGGACAGGCGTACAAGAGGCATGCATACATGAGCTTATTTCCTCCTTTCTTATCTGTTTATATGTTAATTTATCCTTCTTCCATCTTGGTCAGCATCGGCAACTTTTGGATCACACCGTCCTTCCTATTATGACTGATTAAAAATTAACAATTTCATTTGTGCAGATTTTTTAAGCTAGGTTATTCTCATTGATATTTAATTACCCATGTTATGGAATACTTGATTGAGATGCATATTGAAGTCTTTGCTCTTACTGATAATAGGTGTTTTTCATTATACGATGCATTTATATTTCGAGAGTAATATTCTCCTCATGCAATTGTCCATTTTTATTTCCAGAGTAATATTTTCCTCATAAAATTGTCCTAATTCTTGGTAGGGTGCTTAAGTTGCACTCTTACTGTAAATATGGGCAAACATCAATTGGTGAAATCTAGGTGGGCTTTTGCTTAGACTTGTAGGGCCCATAAAGGGATCACCTTACACATGTTTTATTGATCTGTTGCATAGTTTATCTAGCCTTTTTTTTAATAATCATACTCTTGGATAGTCCTTTTTTAAATCCATGTGTCACGATAGGAGGGATAAGGCCAATCCCTACTTATTTGTACAAGTAAGAGCTTTTGGAGATTATAGAATACAGGCTCCTCTGCCTACTCTCCTTCGTCCACATTATATTTGCATTCTGAAATAAGGGTATCCCCTCTTATTTAGCTGGTTGATGCTAATAATTTGTCCCTAGCTGTCATTTTCATACGAGTAATTGGAGGCCTCATTAGCAAGTGATGCGAGCAAACTAGAGAGAAAAGACAGTGGAGAACACCCGGATAAATTAAAAATCAAACTCGATTCACTATAGCTTGCCGATAACCAAACAAACGTTCGAAGAAACAAAAGACAAATCAAACTAAATAAAATAAGACAATAAAAATGCTATCCTCAGTATAACCGTCTAGCGGTTTCCTCACATGCAACGAGAGTAGGAAAATATTTTAAAATTGTGCTTAGGCTTGCAAACCGCGTGTCCACCATTGCAAATGAGTCCAACGTCCTACCAAACACCTCCGACAAATGTCTCCAAATTTTAGCCAACAAACAACTTCCAAAGCTCAAGAAGAAGGATACAAGCGGAGTGGAACTTGCGTAGAGAAGAAGAGGTTAGAAGCCAAGGCGAAATAGAGAGGAGAAAAGGGGAATGAAACAAGCTCTCAAGCTTTTCTAAGAAGAAACCCTCAGATTTTTGTAGAGTTTTTACTCAGATTTTCAACAACCATTTCCAACCCAAAGCATCTCTATTATATAGGCAAAGAAAGAAGCTAAACAACCAAAACACTTCCAACCAAATTCAATTAGACTTGGGGAAATGAAAGGCCAAAAGCCACATAATAGCCAGCAGAAATTCTGCACATAAAACAGGGAGAGAAGCCACGGAAAACTCAACCAGCAGCCACGGGAAGCCCAGCCTGCAAGGGATTGAAGAGCCAGCACAGGAAACAGGGCAATACTTCACGGGAAAACAACCAAGAGGGGTAAAACCGAGAGGGAGGACCACGGGAACATTAACAGTCAACAGAAACCGAGAAGACAAGAGGAAGGGAAGAGACATAAGTTCACTCCATAATAATGAACTTATATAGAAGTATACCTTTTTGAATTAATGAACTAGGAAGCGCATTTATTTCACCAATTATTGAGCTAAACTTCAGCTCAAGCATTAATGAGCTAACACCAAGTAGAACTCACATTTTAAGCTCATCACCAAGCAGCCAAGGCCCAACCTGAGAGCAATAAACATCTCCAAACTGTGAAGAACAAGCAGCCCAAGGACAAAATGGACCCAAGTGCAAGCAAACCCAAGGCTTGCCCATGGTTTAAAATTGCGCAATATGAGGCTCGCCTTTGCGCAATTCCAGTAAAAAACGCTTCGATGCTTATACCTCAAGTTTTTTATGAGGCTTGCGCCTCAACTTGGTTGAGGCCTGCCTCGCCTCACACTATATATATTAAAACTTACATAAATTTTGAAGTAAATGCCCAACATTGGACTCTATAGGAGAGGAGGAAGAGGTGAGAGCAGTTCACCATAATGATGATTCAAATGAAGAACCCCTTTTTATGATGACAGTGCTGATGACTTATGAGTTCTTATGTGATATGTCATTGCTATTTATTTTTGGAAATTGGAATTATATGTTAATGAAAAGAATACTGGGATTTGGGAAAGATAGAATTTTGAGTTGTCATGTTGTCTTATTATTGAGATATTTTGATTTCACTTCATATCTTATGCTTTTTTTATGTTTTATATTATTCACTCATTAGTATATAAAAAATTTATCATTTTATATTTACGCAATATTTTGATTTTGAGGCTTACGCCTCAAAACGCCTTGAGGCTTACGCCTCGCCTCACGAATGAAAAACGCCTCAATACCCGAATACACAATTTTAAACATTGGGCTTGTCATGCTCAAGCACTTTCCCACCATGATCAATGGATGTCCACCATCATTGGATAGCTTAAAAAAAACATGAAACACAACTAATATTGTTCAAAATACATTAAAACAAAAATAGACTAAAAACATGAATGCATCAATTCCCCCATAGTAGGAAAATCTCATATCCTGATGAGAAAGCTTCCACAATCCTTCTATAAAGCTCCGGATGACGCTTTTTAAGCTCATTTGCATCCATCTAAATACAGTCTGTCAAATGATGATTCTTCCATTTTGCCAAGAACATCATGTGTTCACCATGCTGAGTTTTATTAACCTTGACATCAATAACATGTTCGACCTGTTCATTATAATTCAAAACAGATGTGGAGAGTGGTAAGTTTTAATGTCCACATGATCTTCAGAATTTCCTTCATATAAAGAAAGGTCATAAACATTAAACACAGGAGAAGTGCCAACAGTAGAAGGAAGATCCAATAGATAAGCATGTGAGCCTAATTTTTTTAGAACACGAAAAGGCCCAAATTTCTTCCTGCTTAATTTCCCAAAAGTACCAATAGGAAATTGTTGGCGACGAAAGTAATCTATAACTTAATCTCCTTCTTTGAAATAAACTTCTCTATGATATTTGTTAGCATCAATTTTGTATTTAACATTAGTCATTCAGAGTTTTTCAAGAACTTGCTGTTGGACAGTTTTGATATAATCAAAGGTTTCAGAAGTTTCATCATTAATTTTATTTGGCAAAGACAAATAATTTCTATCTAAAATGTGAGGTATATGCTGACCATAAATAATTTCAAATGGAGTTTTACCAGTGGAACGATTAACAGAATTATTGTAAGCAATTCAGCTTGGGGCAATTTACCACCACAAAAATGGAATCAAACTTTTTAGCAGTAACAGGCAAACCCAAAATAAAATCCATAGAGATATCCTCCCAAGGTTTATTTGGAATAGGAAGAGTATACAAACTAGTATTTTAAGAAATATTTTTCCTTTAAAAGCCTGACAAATGTTGCATTGTTTTATTAGTTTAGCAATTTGTTTTCTGATATGAGGCCAGAAATATTTTTCCTCCACCAAAGCAACAGTTTTTCCCTGCCCAAAATGTTTACTCAATCCTCCACTATGAAGTTCATGCACAAGTTATACTCTTAAATAATTTTTTGTTATTCAAAGTCTAGATCCCTTAAACAAAAACCCTTGATGAATAACAAACTGAGCAGTAGGATCAGTTCCAAAAGCAAGACAAGAATCCCAAATACTCTTAAAATCAGGATTACTTACGTAAGTATTTTTAAAAAAATCAAAAGAAATGACAGTTGGATAAGCAATTACCAACAAATGAGATCTCCGGCTTAAAGCATCAACAATTTTATTTAAAACACCAGTTTTATGTTTGATATGAAAAGTATACTCTTTCAAAAAGGAAACCCACTTAGCATGCATCTTATTCAATTTTTTTTAAGAGCCCAGAAAACGAAGTACTTCATGATCAGTATTTAAGACAAGTGCACGTTGAATCAAATAACATCTCCAGAATTTCAAAGCTTGAACAATAACATAAAATTCTAAATCATAAGCAGAATATTTGAATTGAGCATCATTCAGTTTTTCACTAAAGTAAGCAATAGGTTTTCCCTTTTGACTAAGTACAACATCAATACCAATATGAGAAGCATCGCAATCAACCTAAAAAATGTTTTCAAAATTTGACAAGCTAAGAATGGGAGCTTGACTTATTTTTTTCTTAATGATTTCAAAAGTTTGTTTAGCTTGAGGTGTCCATCTAAATGTCCACTTTTTCAAACAATCAGTAATAGGAGCAATCAGAGAATTGAAGTTTTTAATAAATTTACGATAAAAAGAAGCCAAACCATGACATCCTCTCACTTCACTTATGTTTTTAGGAGTGAGACAACTTTGAATTGACTCAATTTTTGATCGGATCAACTTTTATCCCCTCAACAGAAACAATAAAACCCAGAAATGTTAAGCTCGAAGTCATAAAGGAACATTTTTTAAGATTGATGTATAGTTTTTGTTCCCTTAGAGATTGCAACACTTGTCTCACATGATTAAAGTGATGAGAATGATGAATATTATAAATCAAAATGTCGTCAAAATAAACCACAACAAAATTTCCAATAAAAGATCTCAAAACATGGTTCATAGTTTTCATAAAAGTGTTCGTAGCATTCGACAGCCCAAAAGGCATCATAAGCCATTCACACAAACCCTCTTTAGTTTTAAAAGCAATTTTCCATTCATCATCAGTTCTTATTCTTATTTGGTGATACCCACTTCTCAAATTAATTTTAGAAAAGATTTTTGCACCTAAGAATAGGAAATTGATATTTAATGATGATTTTATTTATTGCCCTACTATTCACACACATTCTCCACGTTCTATCTTTTTTTGGAGTTAATAAAGCAGGCACAACATAGGGACTTAAACTTTCTTTAATCAAACCCTTTTCTAACAAATTAGTCACTTGCTTAAAAAGTTCAGCATGCTCAGTTGGACTCATCCTGTAATGAGGAAGGTTAGGCAAAGTGGCTTCAGGTATTAAATCAATATGATGTTGAATATCTCTCATCAGTGGCAAACCTACAGGCAGTTCCTCAGGTGATATATCAGAAAATTCATCGATCAAAGGTCGATTTTCATTAGGAATTTGAAGAACAGAGTTCTTTTCCCAAAATCAAGTAAGCTTCTTCATATTGTTTCAAATTATTCGCATTCAAAAGCAGTTCAGGAGTGTTTATTTTGGCACTTTGTTATTTTTAGCAGGCGAATCAGGCACATGTTTTTGAGGATAAAGAGTGAATTCCTTATTATTTTGAATCAAAGTGGAAGTGTTCTTTTCTCCGTTGTGAATGATTTTGTTATCAAATTGTCAAGGTCGACCCAACAGAATGTGACAGACTTTAAGAGGTATGACATTACAAGTAACTTGATCTTTAAAAGACCCCCCAATTGTTAAGTTGACAACACATTGTTTTGTGATTGGAACTTCACCTCCCTCCTTAAACCAAGAGATTTTATAAGATTTGGCAAGTGGTTTGATATTTAACTTGAGCTTATCAACCATAAGTTGTGACACAAATTTTTAGAACTTCCACTATCTATCATAAGAGTAAAGATTTTTCCCTCGACCGTACAAGTTGTTTTGAAAATGTTTCTCCTAAGCCACCTATCCCCGTTGTCAATTTTTTTTGTCAAGACTTGTCGATTACCAAAAGCTCTTCTCCTTCATCCCCCTCAACATCTACTTTTTCTAATTCAATGTCATTTTTAGTTTCAGATTCGTTTTCTTCTTTTTTCTGAACCTCTTCATTATTTTCAATGAAATTATTTCTTGGTGGATTGTTTTTTCTACACGCCGCAAAAAGATAACCATAAAGCCCACATTTATAGCATAGCCCAATTAACCTAGGTTGTTTAGATGGTTTAGATCCCATAATTCTCTTTCCTTTATCAACATTTTGATTTTCAAAAGACTTAACTTTACTTCCCGATGTTCCCATAGAAGTTTGAGATTAAACTTTAATCTCGCCAGTTGGCCGCCGTTTATAAGTTTTTATCATCTTATTGTGACCCTTTTTCCTTTGTTGTTGCTTTTCAAGTTTTAATGTCATACGATATGCCTCATCAAGTTTTATTACATGATGTAGATTTAATTGATCATGAATTGTCCAATTAAGACCGTTAATATATCTTGAAATAGTTTTCTCTTCAGACTCATCTAAATCATTTATTGATCAATGTTTTAAAAGGCAAAATCAGGAATCGAGGCATTTTGGCTAAGCGAGGCGAGGCGTAAGCCTAAAAAATTATAAAAATAAAGTAATTTAAAATTATGAATAATGACAAAAATGTCAAAAAATAACAAAATATTACGTTAATTATGAATTTGATGATTTGTTTTAAGATAACATTAGTATATTACTGGAAAAGAAGATTTAAAATAAACTCACTTAAAAATAAAATATCCTTTAGAATAAAGACCCAATGCAGACTCATCATCACTTTGATTTTCTTCATAATTAATGTCAAAGTCATCCTCAAACTCTTCTTCATATATAATATTTTTTACTTTATCTCTTATATCTGTTAATATTTCGTTAGCTCTAGAATGAAGTAATAATAGCATAAAAAAATAATTCATTATATTTAAGAATACCTTTGAATTTTTTTGAAGCTCCAATCTCACTTTGTTTCTTTCTTTTATATACATGAGTACTTGCTTCACTGTCTTCATTAACTTGAGTTTCTCCTTCTACTTCAACTTTAGAAGCATCAACATTCTTAGGAGTAACCCATTCATCATCAGATTGTAAATCATCAACAAGTAAATGGTCAATTTCATTATTAATGCTTCCTTGCTTCTGTAATTTGAGATGTCTATCTTTCAGTTTTTTACTTTTTTGTTAAACATAACATAAACAAGTTTGGTACCGAGCATGTACCGCTCAGTACCGAGCATGTACCGCTCAGTATCGAGCATGTACCGCTCAGTACCGAGCATGTACCGCTCAGTACCGAGCATGTACCGCTCAGTACCGAGCATGTACCGCTCAGTATCGAGCATGTACCGCTCAATACCGAGCATATACTGCTCGGTACCGAGCGTATACCTAGTGGTACCGAGCATGTACCGCTCAATACCGAGCATATACTTGCTCGGTACCGAGTATGTACCTAGCAGTACCGAGCATGTACTGAGCAGTACCGAGCTTGTACCTGCTCGATACCGAGCATGTACTGAGCGGACGAATGAAAGAAAGCCGAATCATGAGTTATTCAAGCTTTCGTTACTGCACCTAAAAGTTAAGGCCACAACACCGCTCACCTGCTCTTCCGACCTAACTGGGGCCTGAATGTTTCCTGCACTCACAACTTCGGCTTCGTTTCTTGCTTTCGAAACCGTTATTGCTTTTGGATTTGTTTCCTGCGTCGTCTCCTTCTGGCTTCGTCTCTTTCTCTTACGGCTTCGATTCTAGTTCGCCTTTCAATTCTCACAGGAAGCCCTAATCCTATACGCGAATACACAAACTCGAATCGGCTGCATCGTATTTACATATATACCGAAGAATAAATTTCGAGGCGGTGCCTCATACTGCCTCGAGTCTTTACGCTCTAATGCATACGCCTTGTGCGAAAAAATTGCAGGCTTCGCTGGATGGTTCGAGACGTAAGCCCCGATACGCATGACTTCCGCCTCGACTTGAGGCGCGACTCAATGCGGACGCCTCGTCCGCTTTTTGAATGGTTGTTCTTGATTGAATTTTGTAAAACAATTCAGTATATTCTTCCATAGATTGAGTTTCTTGTCGCAAATTATTGAATTCTTGAAATAGTGTTCGTGCGTGATCATTCGGTAAAAATTTTTCCCTCATTTTTTCTTTCATTCGTTCCCAGTTTTGTATCTTTTTTTTTCATGCCTAAGTATATTATTTTGTAAGTTTTTCCACCATGTAAGAGCATGATCATTGAGTTTTAGACTTGCAAATTTTACCTTTCTGTTTTCAGGAATTTTTTTCCAATCAAAAAATTGATCCATTTTCTCAATCCATTCGAGAAATAAATCAGGTTGTAATTTCCCTTCAAAGTTGTGAACATCAATTTTAATCTCAAAATCCCAATTTTATTGTCGTCTATTTTGGTTTCTAGGGAGTTCTTCGCTTTCAGATGTTGGGACATGTTGTTGGTTAACATTTAGATTAGCAAGAGTATTAGCCATTTCATTCATCTGATTTTGCAAGTCTGCCAATTGTTGCATAACATTTTGCCAATCCCCCGGGTTAGCCATCTTAAATTTCAAAAACAAAGACTCACAAACCAAGGATATTCTAACTCGCTCTGATAGCAAGCATGATGCGAGCAAACTAGAGAGAAAAGACAGTGGAGAACACCCAGACAAATTAAAATATAAACTCGATTCACTATAGCTTGCCAACAACCAAACAAACGTTCGAAGAAACAAAAGACAAATCAAACTAAATAAAATAGGACAATAAAAATGTTATCCTCAGTATAAATGTCTAGCGGTTTCCTCATATGTAACGATAGTAAGAAAATATTTTAAAATTGTGCTTAGGCTTGCAAATCGAGGGTCCACCACTGCAAATGAGTCCAACTTCCTACCAAACTCCTCCAGCAAATGTCTTCAAATTTCTGCCAACCAACAACTTCCAAAGCTCAAGAAGAAGGATTCAAGTGGAGTGGAACTTGCGTAGAGATGAAGATGTTAGAAGCCAAGACGAAATAGAAAGGAGGAAAAGGGAATGGAATAAGCTCTCAAGCTTTTCCAAGAAGAAACCCTTAGGTTTTTGTAGACTTTTTACTCAGATTTTCAACAACCATTTTCAACCCAAAGCATCTTTATTATATAGGCAAATAAAGAAGCTAAACAACCATAACACTTCCAACCAAATCCAATCAAACTTGTGGAAATGAAAGGCCAAAAGCCACATAACAGCCAGCAAAAATTCTGCACTGAAAACAGGGAGAGAAGCCATGGAAAACCCAACCAGCAGCCACGGGAAGCCCAGCCAGCAAGAGACTCGAAGAGCCAACACAGGAAATAGGGCAACACTTCACGGGAAAACATCCAAGAGGGGTAAAACCGAGAGGGAGGACCACGGGAACAGCAACAGCCAGCAGAAACAGAGAAGATAAGAGGAAGGAAAGAGACACAAGTCCACTCCATAATAATGAGCTTATGTAGAAGTATACCTTTTTAAATTGATGAACTAGGAAGTCACCCAATTAATGAAACACGTAAGTCTCAAAATAAAAAAATTGTGTAAACATAAAATAATAAATTTTGTATATACTAATGAGTAAATAATATATAAAACATAAAAATGCTACTTACCACATCCTTGAGAATAAATAAGGGAGACATCACATAAGAACTCACTAGTCAGTAGTCATCACTCATCACTAAGGGGGTCTTCATTTGAATCATCATTATAATGAACTGCTCTCTCCTCTTCCCTCTCTCCTATAGAGTCCAATATCTCCCAATCAGCTTCTTCCTCATTATCAGTTATCTTCCTCTTCCCTAAATATTTTTGAACAATATCATAATGAATAATAGTATAATACATTAATAAAAGTTTAAGAAAAGAAAACTATATTATTTATATACCTTTTTTGATTTGTTCTTGAGTTGTGGTGGATGTGGATGCTTTAAGACCATCAAAGAAATCAACATTTAAATCTTCATCTTGTAATTTAGACGGCATCACTTCAACTTCATCATCTACAAACCACTCATCATCAGATGCCATATCATCGCAATGCAAATGATCTTCATCATTCATTAATCCTTTTTTCTTCAAATTTCTATCTCTGAGTCTCCTATTATACATAATGTACACCAGTGAGTTCATCCTCAATGGAGACAAGCGATTTCTCCTCTTTGTATGTACTTGGTTGTAGGTACTCCAATTTCTTTCACAGCCAGATGAAGAGCATGTTAAGCCCAAAACTTTCACGGCAAAACGCTGTAATTCTGGAGTCCCATCACCAAATTGAATCCATCACTCTACTGGAGATCGTTTGGCAATTGTATCTTTTGCTTGTTGTAATCCAAAAAAAACCTTCTTTGTTCCTAAAAGGTACCAATTGCAAGTCAGCATTTGATCTTTCAGTTGCATCACTTATTAGACGATCCATACAATGATATAATCCCAACTTTATTTCAGGGTTTGTAGAGTTGTTCTCTGCATATTGATACTGAGGGTTTAGGTAGTAGCTAGTGGCATGCAAGTGTCGGTGAAGCTGTAGTTTCCACCTATCATCAATAATATTCCAAATTTTTCTAAAGCTTCCCTCACTGCCTCCTAAGTTGGAGGCAATCATTTCTTTGGCTTCATCCATGGCATTGTAGATGAAACCCATTGCAGGCTTCTTCTCAGCATCCACCATCCTTAAAACATGAACTAAAAGTCTAGTGGTTGTAATGGCATATAAGACACTTTGCCAAAATCTGTCATTTAAAACAATCTTTCTAATATCTTTTCCCTCAGCATTCTTCGCCCAAGCACATCTCAACCACTATGTAGATGTGAACATATCTCTAAAGGTTGCCTAGCATCCAGCATGCTCTCTAAGGTCAAGTAAGCGGTGACAAATCTTGTTGCGGCTGTCCTTAGAATTTCTTTCTTCGAAAATTTTCTTATAAGAGCTAGCACTCAATAGTAGTTGTAAATAAACTTGGTTATTTTTTTGGCTTTAGTGAGTGCATTTTTATGTTGAGGTAGCTCCCCAAGCTTCTCAAGAATCAGATCTATGCAATGTGCAGCACATGGAGTCCAGTATAAATGTTTCCTCTTCTCCATAAGTTTATTACCTGCAGCCTTATAAGAACTTGCATTATCTGTCACAATTTGTACAACCAAATGTTCTCCAACCTCATCAATAATGCTATCTAATAATCCAAATATGAACTCAGCATCTTTGACATGGTCAGATACTTCAATTGACCTTAAAAACACAATACCATAAGGATTATTAATGACGATGTTGATTAGACTTTTATGTTTGATATCATACCACCCATCTGACATAATTGTTACTCCTGTTTGTGCTCAAGTCTTCTTAATTTCTTCGATGCTTTTATCAGTGCTTTCCAACTCCTTTAAAATTCATGTTCTTAAATCATACATGGTTGGAGGTTTGAACCCTCTCCCAAATGCTCCAACTGAACGAATCATGTTATAATAAGCAGGTGATGTTGCAATATTAAATGGAATTGCATTTTCGTAGAAGAATCTGTCTATATCCTTACACACTCTTCTCCGCGCCTCCTTTGCATTTTCTGGGGCCATCTTCTGTATAGTAGAAGGCCTATCCTCTGATGTGTCAACCACATAATGATCCATAGGCCCTCTAGCACCCCTAGATGAAATGGGCTTTTTAGAAGAAGATGAATTCCTAACGCTGTGCTTACTCCCGTAGTAAGGTCTAACATCAACTTTATCCTCAAATTGCTTCTGTGCAAGATGTTTTGATGTGGTACTTATTCATGTATGACTTTATCTCATCCCTTACAGCATCAGAAACTTTGGAGCATGAAGCAGCATTCTTGTAAGAACTTAAAAGGTGTTCCTTCATCTTAGTCACACCACATTTCACAATTTTATCATAGTAATTGCATTTTAGATAGACATATGTTTTATCACTGCCTCCTACATCCACCTTAGTGCTATGTTTTCATGTTGGATATTTTCTATGACCTGATGCAGCTTTATCCTTATTTCTAACCATCTGATTGAGCAAAAATAGGAAGTGAACGAGTTCTTACTAATCTTTTCTATGACCTGATGCAGGTCGGGAAGACAGCAGCCTCAGACAGAAGCGGCCGCCGGTCGGATGGAGATGACAACAACCCAACTCGCAGTAGAAGAAACCTTCAGGCGAAGAGAGCAGCTCTCGTTTAGGGTTTAGTATGCGTACTGGATTTGTTCAATATTATATAATGTCGAGCCGTCGATAAATTTTTTGGATGTGTTCAGTTTTATGTTGTGCGTATTTTATGCGTATATACTGCGTATGTAATGCGTATTTAAGGCGTATATACTGCGTAATGTACGACGTATTATATGCGTATTCTATGCGTATTTTGTAAAACTTCTTCTAAAGTATTTATAAATTAGCAGTTAGAGCAATTGTAACTTAATGTATGATTTTGTATTAATATTTAATAAAACATATGATTTTCTGATTATAGTACGAGTACTGGATGTGTCCAATATTATATTATACGTAATATATGCGTACGCTGTGCGTAATATATGGATATACAATGCGCACACCATGCGTATTCAGTGCGTAATATATGTGTATTTTGTATAGGGTTTAATATGCATGCTGGATGTGTTCGGTATTATATAATGTCGAGCCGTCGATAAAGCAGAACACTGCGTATCCTATGCGTATTTTCTGCATATGTTATGAGTAAACACTACGTATATACTGCGTATGTACGACGTATTATATGCGTATTCAATGCGTATTTTGTAAAACTTCTTCTAAGGTATTTGTAAATTAACAGTTGGAGCAGCTGTAACTTAATGTATGATTTTGTATTAATATTTAATAAAACATATGATTTTCTGGTTATAGTATGAGTACCGGATGTGTTCAATATTATATTGTGCGTAATCTATGATTGTCAATGTACATCTTAATGTGTTGTAACTTAATGTACATCTTCAACAACATCAACTTTCCTACAGGAATTATGATTGATGTATTGTCCAATATAAATCATCTTTGACAACCAAGCCTTTTATTCATTATTGCGATACTTATACTCCTCCCATGTTCCTTATGTCAATAATTTGTAAACATAAACATCTCTCTCCTGACCAGGTTTATATTTATAGGAGAGAGATGTTTATGTTTACAAGTTATTGACATCAGGAACATGGGAGGAGGATAAGTATCACAGTACTGAATGGAAGGCTTGGTTGACAAAGATTATTTATATTGGACAATACATCAATCATAATTCCTGTAGCAGCTGTAACCTATGTACATTATATTAAAAATATTAAACCAAAATAATTATAAGAGAAGTTTGCTTTGATGTTTACACATGATTGTCAATCAGAAGTAATGCAGGCTTAACAGAAGGTAAGATTTTTTACTTAAGAGTTAAGAGCGAAGTCTAAGGCTGCTGGTAGATTGTGATTCATTTGAGGCTAAGGATTACCTAATTTTGAAATGTACTTATTTATCTTCATCCTCAAAAGAATAAAAGTCTAATAGCAACCTTAGACGAAGCTCTGAAGTAAAAAATCAAACTTTATGTCAAGCCTGCATTACTTCTGTTTGAAAAAATCATGCGTTATCATAAGACAAGCGTTCCCGCATTATATAGTGAAAATTTTAATGTTGAATAATAGTAAGCAATAAATTGTAAATAATGGCTCATAAAAATTCAACCAACCCTCCCAATCATATCTGCCACGTGTCAGTCCACAGCTAATGAAAATTATTATTCATGTCACGGCCCCTCAGTCCATACTAAATGTAAGTAACCTAAAACATTTAATAGAATGTGTGCGTGTTTTATACGTACTCTATGCATCTTATGTGTGTAATATGTGCGTGTATTTTGCGTACTTAATGCGTCTTTTGTGCGTTCATTATGCACAATATTTAAAAACATTTAAAAAACATTTATAAAATTATTTCTTTATTTAAAATAAATAAGAAATTCAAACACTAATATTTAAATGCAAATGTCAAACACAATCTTTCAAATATCATATTTCTTATTTCTCTTCCTTAAATACAATCCACAAAGAGTCATAAACCCTTTGTACTTGTTCAAATATCATATTCAAGACTAGAAAATGAAATCATAAAAATTACATTGCGTCTAATTTGTAATAACAAGTTTAAGTTCAACTTGTTAAACATATTCCTCATCATTTTAATGTAAGTAACTTAAAACAAAGATATATATTAATTAAAACATTTAATATAATTTGATAAATAAAATTTACTGCGTAATGTATGCGTGTATTATGCGTACTATGTGCATCTTTTGTGCATACTATGTGTGTGCGATATGCATATTTTGTGAATATTATGTGCGTGCGTTATGCGTATTATTTAAAAATGTTTCAAAAACATTTATAAAATTAAATTTTTCGTTAAAACAAATAAGAAATTCAAACAATAATATTTAAACGCAAATGTTAATCACAAAATCTTTCAAACATCATATTATGCGTATTCTATGTCTATTATCTGCTTGTGATATGCGTATTATATGCATACAGTATGCCTACACAATACGTACGATATGTGTAATTTATGCGTATTATCATTTAATAAATTATTTTTTAATCAAATCAATGTAAATAACATTTATACACATAATTGAAAAATATATTCTTCAGAAATAAACATTTATATACAGAATGATAATAAACATTTATACACAGAAACTGTTTAAATATTTATACACAGAAATATTTATACATAGAAACGTTTATACACTGAATAATAAATATTTATACATAATGAAAAATTGTTATTTTTTCAATGTTTTACAAAATATATCATATGCAAATTCTGCCATATACTTTGGCATGTCTTATTGCTAATTTGTACTATCAGTCCAATTAGTGTTGCCTTCAAGTCTTATTTTTTCCATCTATAGAGTTCTATTTTGGTGCACCTTTAATGGTAGAAAGCTTTCATTTTCTGATATCACTATTAAAAGCTCATTTCGTGTCAAAGTATAAGGCTATAAGCTGAAAAATACATAGAGCAAGGATTAGTTTTGTAAATGTTTTAAAAATTGAAGAGTTCATGTTCATCCAACACTTACGATTTTTGGAACAATAAGTCTATACTCTTTGACGCGGTGGGGTAATGAGTCATAAAATTTTCACTTTTGTTCTTTCAGCAAACCAACCAGCAGGGTAATGTGCGAATATTCAATGATTGGCTGTAATAAAATATTATTTGAAGAAATAGAAAGCTCGGTTATATGATCGATTTGCAATTTGGACAATTTACCCCTTCCTTTGTTATTCTGTAAGTGTAAGTAGTAAATGTAAGTATGTAATTATATAAGAACTAAGAAATGGATACTAAGTTATTATTCCAATAGTTAAACTGATTAATTGAATATTAAGTTACTAACCCAATAGACTAAAGAGATGTATAAAATTTATGGTACTTGTCAGGCATAAGATTACACTTCTCATCTAACGAAAGGGCAAAAAGATCTACATATTCATTACCTAAATAATTATCGCTTAATAACTCGTCAATTTCAGCTTTGAAAATAAGAATGTTACTAACAAACAAGACACTATCGTCCCTACAAAAAAAATATTAAATATGCATTTCATAAGCATACAATATGCGTATCTTAAGCATACCATACACATATAATACGCATATAATATGCATAACATAAGCATACCATACGCATACAATACGCATATCATAAATATGCGTATAATAAGCATACCTTAAGCATATAATACAATAAGCATAAAATACGCATAACATATGTGTATCATAAGCATACCATACATATAAGTAACGCATATTATACGTATAACTCACGCATACCATACACATAAAAATATTCAAATATAAAATAAGTTGCAATTTTTTTACCTTCGATTGAACTTTTTTAAACTTTCATGTACAAAATTTCTCTTTTCAGAACTCAAACTCAGAAGATCTTTGTAATTTTCTATTTCATTTGCATAGATATAAGTTATAGGATTTATAAGAATGTCATCTACTGGTATTGGTTTATTTGGATTTATATATGGAATAAGTTGCATTTCTGCTAGGATTGGCTCATTTTGTGGGATTGGCTCATTTCTGGATGGGATTGGCTCATTTTGGGGGATTGGTTCATTAGGGCTGTGGGGAGGGATATCTGATTTATGTTTCTTATTAGAAGATGAAGAGTAGCTAACAGATCTTTTCTGAGGAAGTATTTTGCTATGATCAATGTAATTATTGAGCTTGACCTCAATAACTTTAACTCTTTCAGTTAGGTCTTCAAACTTTCTGCTCAGCCTATCTTCAAATTTAAGAAAAAGTTTTGTGCATGTTTCTTGACAGGATTTGATTATTCTTTCTTATAGAGATTCAAGTGCTTCAGCAGAAAAACTTAAGTGTGGTTGCTGAGGAGATTGGTAGGGGTCTTGTTGAGGAGTCTGTTAAAACTTGTTCACTATGAATTAGGTTGTTAAACCTAAGCTTATGTCCCAGCAGCTAACCAAGAGGGGAGGTGAATTGATATTTAAAAAGTTAAACCCTCTTTTAAAATCTAAAACTGATAATTTAAATTTTGTGAATTTTATAGAAAAAAATTTTCAACCACAATTTTGAAATAGTAAAATAGAAAAATAAAAAAGGCAGCGAAAAAATAAAAGACACGAGATTTATAGTGGTTCGGTCAAACTTGATTTACATCCACTCCCCGGAAGCACCCTACGAGTATTGCACTAATACAACTAGTGACTCTCCTTTTGCACCCACAGCAAGGCGGAGAAGCCTTTACAAAACTCTCTTCCACCACTATACGGTGCGGCAGAGAACCGTCGTCATTTTACACTCTTCCTAGTGTTGGCAGAGAACCGTCCGTCCTTTCACACTCTCCCGGTGTAGGCAGAGAACTCTTCGTCCTTTCACACTCTCCTAGTGTGGTCAGAGAACCCTTTGTTCTTTCACACTCTCCTAATATGGGTAGAGAACCCTTCGTCCTTTCACACTCTCCTAGTGTAGGCAGAGAATCCTTTGGCTGTTCACACTCTCCAAATGTTGGTAGAGAACCGGATCTCTTTGACAGATTTTCTTCACAAGAAATCTAGAAGGAAGAGAGAAAAGATTGAAGTAAATATAAATTAAAAGTAAAAATTCTTACCTTTGAACATCAAGTGAAGCCTTCACGCTCCAGTTGTAAGAATCCTCCTTCGAACACTCTCTTTGACTCTTCTTTCAATAGGCACGAAGATCGGTGAGCAAAAAGATTAAGTGGTAGTTTAGATTAGACTATTTATAGGAAAGACATAAAAAACCATCCAAAAACTACAAATTTACGCATTGGATTGTCTAGTACGATCGTGGATCGTCCTGGACGATTTTACTTAAATGTGTTGGAAACAAATCTAATGTATATGAGTACGAAATGACTTCGTACACACACATCGTCCCGTACGAACTAGGTTCGTCCGGTACGAACGGTTATTCCATAGGTCGGTTTCCAAAAAACAGCACAACGTCACTAAAATTTCAGGGTCGGTTCACTTCGTTCTGGGACAAATATGGGTTCGTCCGGACGAAAATTTTTCAAAGAGCAACTCGTCCTGGCACGATTATAAATTTCGTCTGAACGAAAATTCTCCAAAGGGGATTTTGTCCCGGGACGAATACAATTCGTCCTGGACGAAAATATTGTAGAGAGCAACTCGTCCTGTAACGAATATAAATTTCGTCTGAACGAAAATTTTCCAGAGAACATTTCGTCCTGGGACGAATGCACTTCGTCCTGGACGATCGGGACTTAGAAAAATTTTCTTCAATTCATGTTTATTCCATTGCTCTTACGAGGATATAATTGACCTGATCGTCCTGTACGAACTATATTCGTCTCGTACGATCAGTACAAATTTTTCATGATCTCCTTAAGTATATGTGTTTATTCACTCAATTACAATCACTCCTTCTCAAACTTAATTCAAAGAAAAATACAAGCTTTAAATACACAAAGTATCTCATGCTGAATTTGATTTAAAGTCTTTGTAATCTGGAGTTTGATTTTCCTGAAATGTTAGTACACACAAGAGCAAAAACAACTCTTCCAAAAAGTGTTAGGAGGTAACTACACATAAAACAATAATATTTGAAATCATCAAAACTATACAAGTTGCAAGAATGTAAAACATGCAAATAGCAACTCTCTTAATAGAGGTGGGGTATGATGGGGAGATTAGGGGGGTTGTTTTGATGGGTGGATATTTCATGAGAGGAATCAGGGGATGGATGGCTGTCTAATGGATATTTTTTGATATTAACCATATCCATTTCAGCCTGGGAAACTGCTTGGAGGACATTATAAATCTGACTTTTCTTTATATTAGCAAATAAGTTAGTGACCACTTCTGTAGTATATACAATATCATCGGCCCATCTTAGAAAACATGGCTTTTTGTCAGCATACATAGGAGCATGAAAAGAAGTATGTTCCAGGAACCAAATCTGCATAAGATGAAAGAAAATTTTAGCACTCACATTGAGCTAATAAAATTTTGAATGAATTTAGCAGTTAGCACTTAGCACTCACAATTAGCAGAGGTACAAAACCGTTGATGTAACATGCTGGCTTCTTATTTGAAATCTTGGAGGAAGCCTTATTAAACTCTCAAACTAAAAATTCCCTAATTGAATTAGCCCAGTTTATTGACAGAAAATCATCTGGATTATTTGTTATTCTTTGAAGCAACCGAGGGGTTTTGAAGTTGTTAAGTTGAAAAAGTAAATTTGAACATAAATATATGATAAACGTTCTTAACATAGTCTTGGGGGGGGGGGGGGGGGAGTTTGCTTGTTCAACTCCAGCATGTCTGCCTTAATTTTCGATGATGTAATTGAAGTATGTGCTAAGGAAAGCCATGATATTTCTTCTCCTTTATTTGGCAGACCAGTAAATAGGGCCACTTCATCAGCAGTGAAAAGAATGGAGTCATCTTTTAGAACAAAACATTATTTTGAAATGTTTCACCTTGATATCAGCTCATAAATAAGAGGAACATTTTGCTCAAACCCAGGAAATTGCAAAAACTGTATGATCTTTAACCATTCCAATGTGTCCACGATTTCAAGAAAAATTTGTTGAGCAAAGTTATCACAGATTGATCGAAAATAAGAAACATAGCATCGATAGGTAATTAGACGAACATATATCTGAAAATTTTAAAAAATAAAAATATATAGAATAAGTAAATAAGATACGCACAAAAAACGCACATCATAAGCATAAAATACGCACAACACAAGCAACGATCACGCACAACATACGCATAGAGTACTCACAACATACGCACAAGAACACACATTTCAGAAAATATGGCAGCAAATTATACTCACGCATAAAGTACGCACATAAAGTACGCACGCAGTATGTACGCACAACATAAACAATTATCACGCACAGTATATGCATAACATATGCATATAGTATGCACAACATACGCATAGAGTATTCGGTGCTTAAAATTTAGTTAGGGTTTATGTTTTGAATTTCAAGATAAATTCATAAACCCTGAATACAGAGAAAATCCAATGGAATCAAAGTATCAAACAAACATTTAAAAAATTTTGAGAAGCATCGCATACGCATAGGGTAAGCATAAAAAAAATGAAGAACTTCAAAACCTTGAACACTTACGTATAGCATAACCATAAAATACGCAGAACTGAACAGAAATCATGGCAACAAATTACCTTTTTCTTGGTGGGTGACGACATCTGAGAAGGAATTGAGGGAATGCTTGAAATTGCTCCGGATTGAATGCTTGAAAGTTGGATCGTTTGCTGGAACTTGAAAATCATAACGCATCGTCTGACATTCGACCTTTACCAGTGTTTAAATGTTAATGCTACGTCGACATCTCACTAGGCGCAATTAGGGGTCATAACTGAAAAAAAAAAATTTAGGTTAATTTTATTAGAGGCGTCGCCTCAAAAATGTGAGGCGAGGCGCGCGCCTCATTAAACTTGAGGCGTAAGCCTTAAAACCTTAACTTATTGCGTAGGCTTTGAGGCTTAAAGGGACCCCATTGCGGTAAGGCGCGCCTCAAGGCGCGCCTTTTATTGCGCAATTTTAAACCATGATCAAGTGTGTCTTCATGTTCATGAGCATGATCTAATTTAGATGTATATTCAAATCCAACAAACATCAAATATAGATTCAGCTTGTGACTGCAAATTTTATTTTGCATGTAGTATATCTTCATAAGAGTATTCATGAAATGTTGTTTCTTCAATTACATCAACATCAATCATACATTATTCTTGCATTCGTGTGTTTTTCACAGGTTTTAAATGAGTTGTTACTAAAGTTTCTTTAGAAATTAACATAGTTGAAACAACTCTAATAGAATGCTTGCAACATGCCTCAATACCCAAAGATTTAGATAAAACTTTAGGTAAAATTTTCAGTGTATTATAACTTAGTTCAACCTTAAAATTTACCCTATGACCTTTTTATGAAATAAATAACATTAATACCACAAATTTAAAGATAAATACTCTTAGGTGCAATACTTGTAAACCTTGTATAATACTCTAACACATCATATTTATCTTCAAAGAATAATAAATATTACTCATTAAGTTTATGCTTCTTAGCAACCCATGATGACATAGCAGCAACACTTCACCTAGATGATTGAATGCCCTTCAGTTTTGATTTGACACATTCAACTTTTTAGAAATCAAATATATTGTATTTTTTTTTTATGAAGTCTTCAAAATCATCAATCCAATTTATACTTTTAGGAGTTTATACTTCCCATCTAATTTTGGAATGTAATATTGAATCTTATGATAATCATGTTTTTTTTTTGTTTTCTAAAATTATAGCTTATAAGATTTCTTTTAAATTGAATATTTTTTTAATTTTTATCGACCCAATTAAAAATTTTAATTTAAGTTGACAAGATGCAATCATGAGCTCTGACTCTAATTTGATGTTGAATGTCTTAAAGTATAAGGTTCCTTGTACACACTTGGATAATATAATGAATTTAGATTATACCGGGGAAGTTAGGATTTGTAAGTCATTGACCATTAAATATGCATAACTTAATTTTCTTTAATATAAACTAGAAAACTTGATAGTTTGAACCCAAAAATAATTTAATGATCATATAAATCTTAAGAAATCAATAAAGAATTCAAGCCACATAAAATTGGTGGTAAATGGTAATTGAACTTTTATATTGCTATTAAAATTCCAGTTGTATTAAATTTGAACAAAATGAAGAAACTTGATTTGGTCCATAGCAAGATATTTAATTAGGTCAAGAAAAAATTTACAATGGTAAGAAAATTAGGTCTCATGCTGATACAGGGATATCAAATTAACAATAAATTAAGTAGTCAAACTTATTCTATGATATAAGGAATCATAAATTCAACTTGTAGGCACAAGATTGGAATTAAAATAAGAAAATTTATTGAATCAAAGCTGTTATTTTACATGCCTAATAATAACTATATATGTTTTACATGGCTCATAGAGTTGCTCGAGCAAGAAGAAATAAAAAAAAATATTCAAATTCCCTATTTTAAAGTCTTGAATAATGGTACTAAAAAATTATAGAAGTTGAAAATCCATTGAAATAGTATTGACAATTGTGTGCATTGTCACTGCCCAAGAAGGTAACAAGTGAAAGCAAGAAGGCATCCACCACTCCAAAAGCTCACTTGCAGTAGGATACTAGCTTGCTACATTAGGAAAAGCCCAACATCACGCAAATAGGATAGATAAGGACAAATTGAACAACATAGAACAGCACCACCCAAGTAGAAAGTTTGGTTATGTAATTTAGCAACCAATAAAGTCATCCTTTATACATTAGTCTTTGAATTTAGGAACCTCTGGAATCCAAACTCATGTTTGATACCAAGTATAAAATTAATAAGTGAAATTAATCTATGAACATGATAATTTGAAAGCTTCCAATCCATTGCTCCGGATGAAATTCAATTAAAAAAAACCCAAAATTCACCACCCAAGGATTTTTAGTTGATGCCAAAATTGTTGGGAGATGGATGAAACTTATGTCAACATAGAGAGTGAAAAGTGCGAAAAATAACAAAATAATCAATACAAAAAAATAATTATATATATATATATATATATATATATATATATATATATATATATATATATATATATATATATATATATATATATATATATATATATAATTGATGGCTACATCCCCAATCCCAACTGAAATCAATGATTTGAATTTCAAATAGAGCCAAAAATCTAGTCAGGTAAATAAATGATCGACTTTGAGTAAACTTCCTATTTAATTTGAGTTAAGTTTATTAATTTCTATTTTTTATTTAAAATTTTAGCCAATATTAAAGTACTATTTAATTTTTTTTTAAAGAAAGGTACATATAAAATAAATTGCATTTATTATTTTTATTACATACACACATGAATACTTGGTTATGTTTGTTTTGAAATACAATTATTGTATAGTTGATTTTAAGTTAAATTGAACTAATTTCAAGCAAATCATTAAAGTAAATCAATCTCGAGTGGATTAATGCTGGTGTGATTTTTTAGCAACTTCTGAGTTTTAAGGATAATTGGCAGCCCTAATTGGGATCTGCATGCCCTATGTATTTACTTTATATGTGTTGTTTTTTATTTATCTCTCTCTCTCTCTCTCTCTTCTCTCCCCAGATGGCTTTTGTGGGTTGGCTTGAGGAGGGTTCATTGCAAGCCATTCTAGTGGAAAACCTTACCTGAAAAGTGAAAAATATCGCAATCCACATGCCTGTTCCACACCTATAATAACTTTCATTCATCCATTTTGTCTTGTGAGTACATCTCAGGGTGTATCTTCCTTTTATTTGAATAACCTATCAAGAAGGTGCTTAATTATACAACCTTTGTTGATTATAACTTTTTTAAATTGTTTTGTTTTACTTTTGTGGTTTATTCCATCTTATTACCAAATAGTTTGATTTGGCGTTTAAATCAGATTTTGTGCTTAATTTCTTACTTAGTTATATGGATTATACTATTATTTGGTAAACAATTTGCCATACAATAGGAACTTCTAACCCATATAATTCATGGATTAAACTATTTGATGCTAGCTGTTTTTGAACATTTAAATTTAGCTTGGTATGGAGTTTATATTCCTTTTATGTATTTTTTTTTAATTTAATTTTGGCTTCTAACACCTCTGTGATGATTATATTTCTTTCCTCTGTTTTCCATTGGTGAGTCCATACTCCACGCTCAATTTAATCTGCTTGCCTTGGGTGAAGGAGCACTTCAGCTTCCTGATTTTAAAAGTTGGGAAGGCTTATATTTATGTTCTTAAGCTTCCTTTTTGTTCTTAGGAAACTATTTCAATAAGATGGGACATAGATCATACTCTGCAGAAGCTTCTGAGATTCTCTTGGAACAGTTCGAACTTATTTTGGATCAACATAAGCTTATGTAAGCTTAGAATCCTGTGTTTGTTTTCTTAGTCAATTTTTTTCCCTCCAGGTTATGTATTTGTGGAATAATAAAGTAAAGGAGAAATTTTATGTTTTTAAATTTAGCATAGAGATCTCCTTTATAAAATTTGATGCTTGAAGTTATGTAGGTTTTGCTTGGGGGAAGTATAACCTTTTCTATATTTTACTTTTGAAAGCTTTTTTTCTTAGCCACAATTTTAATTAAAAACAAATTTTTAAAGGCAAAGGGAAATTACAGAAAAAAATATGTCTTCTAAACACATGATGCAGGCAAAAATCTGAGGGGTGGGTGATCCAAATCTCTGCCCACAAAAATAAAGAAAGCCCTAACTTATAAAAAGAACAAACTCTTACATTTCATATAAAAAGAAAGACTTAGAAACATAGTAATAAAAGACACTTTTAAAATTAAAGACTTACAAACTTGACTCAAAGAAAATAAGACTCTTACAAATTTTGACTCAACCAAGACACCCTAAAGAAGCTTTCCAAAAGAAGAAGGATACAGGTGGGGTGTAAACTTGCGGAGAGACGAAAGAGATTAGAAGCCCGAGAAGAAGGGTGGAAAGAACTCGCAAGTCTCTCCTAAGAGATGGAAGAAGAAGAAGAAGCTCGCAAGCTCTTCCAAGAAAATACGCAAATTTCTTTTCAAAAATTCATATCTCACTCTCTTTAAAACATCTCATATATATAGGTATGTGAGGAGAAACCAAACAGACACATAATTGAATTCCCACAGAAATCCAAGCAACACAAACCACGGAAAAGCCCCCCCCCCCCCCCCCCCCCCCCCCCCAACTTCACGGGAAAACAGCCCAGCCAAGACCCGAAGAGGCAGCCGCGGAAACCCAAGAGGCCAAGCACGGAACCGAGGCACCAGATCACGGGAAAGGCCACCTAGCACGGAAAACCAGCAGCCCACCGAGGAAACCAAGGAGCCAAGGCACGGAAACAGCTAACCGTGGAAGCCAAGGAGCCAAGGCACAAAAAACAACAAGCACAGGGAATCCAAAAGCCATTTTTGGAAACCAAAGGGACAAACTAAAATTTAAGAGATAAAAACTATAAATAAAAATTACATAATTATGATAATTAATGAACTAAAATCTAGCTAATAATGAACTAACCTTTAGTTCAATAAATGAACTAAAAACCAGCTCATAAATAAGCTAAATTACAGCTCAAAATTTATTGAGCTAGTAAGCTCAAGGGAAGTCAAAACCAAATATTTGTGGGTTTGATTTGACCCCCCCCCCCTCCCTTTGCCTACATTAGACTCCCCTTCTTGAGAACTCATCTCCCAATGAGTTAGCTTTTGTTTTCTTCTGAGGGGGTGAAGACGGTGCATCCAGCTCTTTAATTTTTTCTCCAAATTTCTTCAAAATTTCTTACTGCTCTATCTCGAACTGCCTTTGTAGATATGTCTTCCACTTCTCGAATTTCTGATCACATAAGAACATGTGATATTGAAGCTTGTATAATCGATCTTGAAGTGGATCTGTTGAATCACTTTCTGTAGGAATCCATCTGTCCAACGGAAGAGGGACATCAGGATTATGTGGATTGCTTTCTTCGATCTTTTTGACTTTTTCCATTTTTTTAAACAACTAAGCAAACAAGACTCAAAGAAAGACAACCTAAAAAAAATTAGACTCACAAGACTTACAAGACTTACAACAAGACTTGACTTGACAAACCAAATTAAAAACCTAGGACTTCCTAAACTTGCTCTAATACCAAATGATGCAATCAAAAATCCGGGGGGTAGGGGACCCCAAATCTTTGATCGAAAATTGAAAGGGAAAACTAACTTATAAAACGAACAAACTCTTATATTTCATATGAAAAGAAAGACTTAGAAACATAATAATAAAAGACACTTTTAAAATTAAAAACTTACAAACTTGACTCAAAGAAAATAAGACTTACAAATTTTGACTCAACCAAGACACCCTAAAGAAGCTTTCCAAAAGAAGAAGGATACAGGTGGGGTGTAAACTTGCGGAGAGACGAAAGAGATTAGAAGCCCGAGAAGAAGGGTGGAAAGAACTCGCAAGTCTCTCCTAAGAGATGGAAGAAGAAGAAGAAGAAGCTCGCAAGCTCTTCCAAGAAAATCCGCAAATTTCTTTTCAAAAATTCATATCTCACTCTCTTTAAAACATTACAAAACATCTCATATATATAAGTATGAGAGGAGAAACCAAACAGACACATAATTAATTCCCACAGGAATCCAAGCAACACAAACCACGGAAAAGCCCCCCCAACTTCATGGGAAAACAGCCCAGCCAAGACCCGAAGAGGCAGCCGCGGAAACCCAAGAGGCCAAGCACGGAACCAAGGCACCAGGGCACGGGAAAGGCCACCCAGCACAGAAAACCAGCAGCCCACCGAGGAAACCAAGGAGCCAAGGCACGGAAATAGCCAACTGTGGAAGCCAAGGGGCCAAGGCACGAAAAACAACAAGCACAGGGAATCCAAAAGCCATTTTTGGAAACCCATGGGACAAACTAAAATTTAGGAGATAAAAACTATAAATAAAAATTACATAATTAAGATAATTAATGAACTAAAATCTAGCTAATAATGAGCTAACCTTTAGTTCAATAAATGAATTAAAAACCAGCTCATAAATGAGCTAAGTTCTAGCTCAAAATTTATTGAGTTAGTAAGCTCAAGGGAAGTCAAAACCAAATTTTTTTTTATTTGATTTGACCCCCCCTTTGCCTACATCAACACACTATATTTTTACAATCAACTTTTTTTTACCATGAAAGTTGTCGAAAAGTTGTTTCAAACAAAGCTATAGTCTCTAGGAGAAAATGGCATCTTGATTTCTGAATTGTTTAAGCATGAACTAAGTTGGGAAAATTTGCTTATTTATTTTAAGCTTCAGTTTCACTCAATTCTCTTCTTAATTGTGTATATATATATATATATATATATATTTTCTCTTTATAATTTGTGTCTAAGCACATGCCTATGCAACTTTTTTTTTTTTAGTAATGTATTTTTTGTTTACTCGTGGTCATCATGTTAAACTTTGTTCAGAGAAAAGTATTGTATTTGAAATTAGTTATATGCAAATTTTGGAAATTCCCTCATTATTAAGAACCTGACGCCTGACTCTTCTTCCATTTTTATACTGCCTACTGCCTAAATAATGGATCTTAATGTAAAACTGGAAAAACATAAGACACTATGTGTACATATTGAAAATTTTATTAATGAAGTAAGATGAAGATAATTTTTTTAAAAAAACGTTATATCACTCATGTTTTTAAATATGTATATTTCAAACTATTTGAAAAAGTATTTGATTGCAATATTGTACTCTTACATAAGTAAAATGAAAAATCATAAGATAGATGCAAAATTCAACATAATTATTCTTTCAATAGTCATATCTATTATTTATTTGTTATAGAATTATTAGAAAAGAGTAACATTATGTGATTATTATATAGTGATTGATTTCGTAATCATAATTAATTAGTATAACATTTCTTTTGAATTTAAGCTTTATAAAATATTTTGTTATGAGTTCACATGTATGATAATTATGACATCACTTAAACCAAATAGAAATCCAACAATATAACAGTGGTAGTGTCGAGATATGCCTTTCCTCCAAAGCCGATGTGAGGGTCTTCCATCAACCAGGAAAATGACAAAATGACATGTTAGACTATGTTATTTCAGAAATGCTAGAAAAACTCGAATAACATTCATGCATAGTGACTTTAAAAGGGTAATTTTTGGAAGGCCAAATGTGTCACAACCCATTTAACACCCCCCCCCCCCCCCAACCACCAAAAAAAAAAGTTAATCTGGAGTGTAACATAGAAGGATAATCTAAACATACCTCTTTTTACTAGCAACCATTCTGATATGATAACTTATATCAAAATTAGTTGAGTAAAAAGTAATCTATTCAAACGCTCTTAATATAACTAGTTTTTATATCTCATAAAATGAAACATATTTAAGACATTCCAAATAAAATACAGAGATTTACTAAAACTTTTTTGTATTCTATTTATATACCCAAAAAGTCTCTGTACAACCTCTATTTGGACCTTTATGTACACCTAAAATATATGTACACACAAAAAAAACAATCACCTCTTTTCGCATAATGCTCTACTGGCTCTTTCCCCCTTTCCTATAGTATAATCACTACTAATGAGATAGGACTCAATGAAATACGTAAGCAATGTATGAGAAATAATAATAACATTTATTATGACAATTAATTTAAAATACTTTGAAATTACATGTTGATCATAAGAAATACATAATATCAATTTCTATCTTAGTTATTGTTCAATACCTTTGTATAAGTCATATGGTCGCTATAGACTTTTGCACCATTCTAGCTTGCCAATTCAAGGTTGGGTCCGAATTCTAAACTTTTAAAATTTAGAGTACAGATTCATCTTGTCAGGTCTTTCGCCTTTACATGTGCGGGTCTATCCTCAATATATGACTTCTTTCACTTCTCTTCCATTTTCATGTTCATTTTCATAATCATACAGTACTAATGTAATTACTACTGTTTAGTGATTCAACGATTCACATATTTTAATAAAGTGGAATAAATTGAAATAATGCTATCATGAACAAAATAAATATGAATTTGCACTAAGCATTAAAATATTCACTTCTAATTCCACTAATTTACTCTCAAAATCTACCCAGCCGTTGATTTCCTATTGATTTCCTGCATCTTGAAATCAGCCCATTGCATGCATGGCTACAGTAATGGAATAATTAATGCAATGATGGCTAATTGTTATAAATTAAGAGTCAATTAACTTAGTTAATTTCGATTAACTGTTAATGAAGTGTGTAACAGTTTATTCATATGATAATTATGTATATAGATATATGCAATTGACTTCATAATTTACACATACTTCTATATATCAAAATATTCAAAATTAAAAGTAGAATTTAATGAAAATAAATTAACATTTATAGAAAGTTTATACTTGCATTTTTTTTCGAATATTTTGGATATTATAAAATGTTCACCACCTTCTCTTGCTTTATGTAATCTATATAGATGGATGTTTTGTTTTCAGTGCACTTCTAGCTATTGCTGCTTTCCATTGCTTACTTTTATCATTTAATTTAGTTTAGCATGCTTGAGTGTGTTGGTTTGTTTTCCAATTCTTTTATTTTGAAATTTTATGTAGTTGTTTGACATGACTCATATTTTAGCTGATTTTGTCTTTAAAATTATCATCGTTATATACTTATGTAGTGATGAAGTTGGCTTCATACACCCATCCCAATTTGCGGAGTTAAATGAAGATTCAGGTGTCTCATGGTCTCCACCTTCTAGCATTTGGCAAATATTAGATGAATCCCATGAGAGCGACCCAACTGGTTTGATGTGTCTGCGCAATGAGAAACCTGTCTTTTGGTATGGTAATCATAAGTTGGCTATCTCAATACAGGTTGTGCCTGTATTGTATAATGCTGCTCGACTTGCACATATGGAAGCCAGAAGAAGCTATGAAAGGTTAATCAACGTGCCAAAGAGAAGAAGCTCCCTAAACGCTACAAATTTTGAAGCTCAATTTCCAGAAACAGATATCATGAAACACTTGGTCTCTTTTGATATTGAGTCCTGAATGTGGCAGTGTCTGGAATTCCAGGTTATTGTTTTATTCCATATAGCCTTATGAATCACTCATCTATGCTGGTTCCTGCATGTATGCAGCATTACCCCTTGTTTCATAGAGGATATTTGTGTTACTGGACCTTATGGCATTAGCAACTAAAACTTTTAGGATGATGCTGACATTATGGTGTAGGATTGCTTGTCCTAAGTTTCATGTGGTTGTCATAGTTGTTATAGTGTTTGGCTTCGGAATTTTCTTACTAATGTAGAATGAGGGCTCCTAACGAGGAGAAATTATTCTATGCAGAGTCCGGACGCAGCATTGCATACCGATGCCAATAAAATTATTACGTATGGATTGCCTACATGGCAGTTGCCGACGTGGGTTGCTCACCCCGATTTTAATCTGTCTTGTCAGCCCACCCCTTGCACCGCCTAGAGAAAGATAAAAATGTGAAAAATGATGGTCCAATTTTCACTTTTCAAGCGCCTATTCAATTTTTTACATCCGACATTTGTAGTGCTCAAAAGCTCTTGCATTCAATTCTGTTTGCAACTTCCGGCATTCTATCAGTTCCTGAGCAAATGACGTTACATGCAAAAAAAAAGTTAGTGGCTTGTGGAGTTAACACCGATTCAACTTCTTAATAAATGCATATTTTTTGCTAATTTATTGCATTTTTATTGAGTACATGAAAAATTTATGTTTTGATTGCTTGCATATCTTTTTTGTATGTTAATAATAAACAAATAAACAAATTAAACCCTTAAAAATCTAAACATTAAAAGCTATAAAAATTTAGTGATTTTTAACTTGATAGTGATTGTTGCGTAATTTACATGTGAACACTTTCGTATAATATGTATAAATTTGGCGTAATTTCTACGTATTTGTTGTGTATCTTCAATTTTTATTTATTTTATTTGTTTATTTCTTAATTTATTCAGGTCTATGTTCGGCCTATTACCTATCGATGCTATGTTTCGATCTTCCGATAAACCTACAATAATTTTGCTCAGCTAATTTCTCCTAATGTTGAGGACAACTTGAAGAAATTAAATCTCTACTAATTTTTAAAATTTCCTAGATTTGAGCAAAATGTCCCACTTATTTTCGAGTTGCTCACAATGTGAAATATTTCAAAGTAATATTTTATTATAAAGGGTCATGTTATATCTTTCATTGCTGATGAAGTGAGCTTTCTTATTGGCCTTCCAAACAGAAGTGAAGAGATCTCCTAACTTTTCTTGTCATCTACAGAAGTCACATCAACAGATATGAAGTCTTATATGCTGGAGTTAAACAAACATAGCTCCCAGAGACTAAGTTAAAAATATTTATTATGTATTTATGTTGAAATTTATTTTTTCAACTTAATAACTTTAAAAACTCTAAGTTACTTCTTACAATATCAAATAATGCAGATGAGTTTTATCAATTTATTGGTGTAGTCGATTAGGGAATATTTGGTTCAAAAGTTTAAAAAAATCTCCACCAAGATTTCAAATAAGAAGCCAGCATGTTACATCATTGGTTTTATGACTTTGTTAATTATTAGTGCTAAAATCATTCTTTTTTATTTAATTTTACTAATTCAATTGTTAAAATTAACTTGATCTTATGCAGATTTGATTTCTGGAGCACACTTCAATTCATGCTCCAAAGTATCATGATCAGTAGTTCTGTTTCCTTCAATAGACCAATGTAATGCATATATTATCGACTTGATCACTAATTTATTTGTTAATATAAAGGAAAGATATGTATGTCATATAACAAATTTTAATTAATACTTCTAAAAAATAAGAATTTACTAACAAATAAATTTTTAGAGATTTTTTATCCTTCAAGGAGTTACCCAAGAGGAAGATAATCTGTTGGGCGTCTAGAAATACCCATCACGCAGCCCTCCTTGCATCATGAAACAACCTACCCTGTAGCAAGAACTGAATTCCCCATTGTGTGATGAATATTTCGGGTTGCTCAGCTGATTAGCTTCCTCCTGGGCAACTCCTGGAGGACAAAAATCTGTAAAAATTTATTTGTTAACAAATCTTTATTTTTCTTTGATGTATTAATTAAAATTTACTGCATAACATACATGTATTTCTTTTATGTTTACAAATAAATTAGTGATCTTTTGGGTAATATATATAATGTTATCAGCCCATTGAAGGAAACATGGTTTTGGCTAGGATACTTAGGAGCATGAATTCAAGTGTGCTATAGGAACCAAATATGCATAAGATCAAAATTAATTTTAACAAATGAATTAGTAAAATTAAATTAAAAAAATAATTTTAGCACTCATAATTAGCAGAACCATAAAACTATTAATGTAACATGCTGGCTTGTTATTTAAAATTTTGATGAAAATCTTATTAAACTCTTGAATTAAGCATTTTTTAATCGACCCTGCCAGTTAATTGATAAAAATTCATCTACATTATGTAAAACCCGAAAATTTTTAGTTTAGTGCGTCGCACGCATATCGATGCTCCGTGACGAACTTAAGTGAAATTTCGATGTCATCAGAAATTGATGAAATAAATTTCAATAGATTCGTCTCGAAATTTCGATCGAAACGGTATAAAGAACTTATACCTAAATTCGCACGATTTGAGAATTAAAATTCGCCGAAGTTCGTTTAAGTAACTTTTGCCTTTATTTTCCCATTTTGCCCTTCATGAGAAAATAGAATGACTTAGGGGATAAGGGCACATGCGTAAAAAGCTTTCCTAAAGCCCTCATATTGCTTAAGGGACCGAAATAATCGGTCCCTTGTTGTTTTGTTCGGCCGACCCAAAGAGAGAGGGCGACGGGAGAGAGGGAGAAGCGGCGGGAGCTCCTTTCAAGCCGGCGGCTGGCGAGATTCCGGTGAGATTCCGGCGAGGGATCTTTAGGAAAAACGTAGGGAAAGCCTTGGGGTAAGTGTTTCTTCAAAAATATGAAAGATTCATTGAGTTTTTTGTATAGAAAAATTTTAAGGTTTGAGTTTTTTAGAAATTTCTTTAGAGAATTAGTAGGGCTTGTCTTGACCTACGATTTCCTACCCTTCATGTTAAAATTTTTTAAGAAAAACACTAAGTTTAAAAATTAGGGTTTCTCATTTTTTTAAATTGTTATAGGATTGGATAGAGGAGTGTAAGGGAAGCTTTTTAGTAACAAGATTTTGATTTTTTATTTAGAAATTTTGAGTGGAAAAATTTGGGAAGGTTTAGGGTTTTTCCAAAACAAATGTTTAAGGGTTGCATGTTTCCTAATTTAGCTTCTAAAGGTTTGGGGAAGCCTCTAAATTTGGAAATTTGAAAGAAAATAATTTTTCTTAATTATTAATTATTATAAATCCGAAAATGATTAAATATTAATTATGGATTAGATGAAGGGGAAGTTTGACATGTTTAAGGGAAGAAATTAGCCAAATTGGAAAGTCAAAATTTGGAGAATTTATTAAATCCGAAAATCATAATTAAATTAAATAAAAATTAAACATTGTGTTGAGTTAAATAAAGTCGTAGAGATTTAAATCTCTTGTTTTCCTTTAGGTTGAAATTAAGAAAGGAGGCGAGGACTTGTGCGGGAAACTTTCCAAGCACGAATTCTCAAAGTAAGTGACTTTATTGGCTAAGGAAAGTTTGCATTTCATTATAACTATATTTGTTTATTAAAGTTTTTATGTCAAGCCATGAAATAGTTATGTTTCTTATGTCAAATCATGAAAGGGTTACTTAGTATCTTATGAAAGCATCTTATCATGGTTGAAATCATCTTATCATAGTCATGCAATGGTTATTTCGTGTCACATGAAAGCTTCCTATCATATTCATGCTATATTGCTTGTGATTGTTGATGACGGAGTACCAAGAAGTGGCTCTTTGAGCAAATACGGCCTTTGAGGCAATACGAAACGAAATGAAAATGAATGGCCATGAACGGTGTGTACCTGATCAGTACAATTCGGTACTCCGGGACGGATGTATACATTATGAAATGACACATATGCAAGTATTTCATGTTCTCTTGTATCAAGAACTCTTAATTTATGTTTTAGGCAAGCATATCAAGCATATCATGGTTCACATGCATTAAGACATCTAATAGTTCATGAGTATTGTAGTTTTAAAATCCACATGTACACCAACTTTAGCCATATTGTCAATTACTGAGCGTAGCTCACTCCCTAGTTTAGGGAAATTTTCAGGAGACCCGACTCTTAGGTGATGGCTGATCACCCGAGGTTTACCTACAGTCGACGCGCACCGGGTGACAGGTTCCTTTACTGTCTTTAGTAGTAGTAGTTGTTGTAGTTATTTTGTTATTTTGGATGGCATGCAGAGTATGTGACAAAAAGAAAAATTTTATTGTCATCTTGTACATTGTGATAGACTTGTGACTTTGACATGAAAGTTTATAGGCGCTTTTATTATTCTCGAATATCTTTAGAATTACATGGAACTGATGATGAGTACTTAATTTACATGTCCATCTCGTTTCCGCCTCGTATCTACGAGCTAACCGGGCCGGATCGTGACACATTATTTGATATTGTATGAAGCAATTTCGGGGTTTTAAAATTATTAAGGTGAAAAAATAAATTTAAATATAAATATATAATAAATATTTTTAGCACAGTCTCTTGGGGCTATGCTTGTTCAACTCTGCATGTTGGACTTTATATATGTTGATGTGACTTCTGTAGGTATCAAGGAAAGCCATGAGATATCTTCATCTTTGTTTGGAAAGCTAGTAAAAAGTAAATTTCATCGGGAGTGAAAGGTATAATATGACTCTTTATAATAAAACATTGCCTTGAAATATTTCATATTGTGAGCAACACGAAAATAAATGGGATGTTTTATTCGTATCCAGAAAATTGTAAAATTAGTAGGTATTTAATTTCTTCAAGTTGTCTTCAACATCATGAGAAATTAGCTGATCAAAATTATTGCAGATTGATCGGAAAGTCGAAACATAACATCGATAAGTAATTGGTCGAACATAGATCTGAATAAATTAAGAAATAAAAAAATAAAATAAGGAAAAAAAATACACAACAAATACATAAAAATTACGCCGAATTTACACATAACATACATAAGTGTTTACACATAAATTATGTAGGAATCACAATTGTGTTAGAAATTATTAAACTTTTATAGTTTGTAATGTTTAGGTTTTTTTAGGGTTTAGTTTGTTTACTTGTCTATTACTAACATATTTCGATAGTAAGCAATAAAAACAAAAAATTTTAATGTACACAATTAAAATGCAGTACATGAGCAAAAAATACGCAATTATTATCAAGTTCAATCATTGTTAACTCTACAAGTAACTAACCTTTTTTTTTTACAGGTGACACCATTTGTTCAGGAACTTATAAAATGTCGGAAGTTTTAAGGAGAAGCGAATGCATGAGCTTTGGAGCATTGCGAATGCTGGATGTTGAAAATCGATTAGGCGCTTAAAAAGTAAAAATTTGACTGCCATTTTTCACCTTTTTACCTTTCTCTAAGCGGGGCGAGTTTCGGGTTGACAAGACAGATTAAAATCGATTCGGGCAATCATTGTTGGCAATTTCCACGTAGGCAATCAACGTGTAACGATTTTATTAGCGTCCGAACGCAGAGCTATGTTCGGACTCTGCACCGAATAACTTCTCCCTAAGAAGAGGCAAAACATCTTCTTTTTTTTTTTTTTTTCCGGACAAGACTGTTTTGCTTGGGGCATGCACTAGCTGGCTTAAGTAGTTCTAACATTTGATCTTAAATAACCATGGCGGGCTCATGGATATGTTATTATCAGGTACAACTTAATTGTTGAGAAATGGATTTTGGTGGAAGCCCAGATGCTTGGGCAGGCTCCAAAGAGAATGTATTCGACATTGAATCATTCACTAGTGGTTTAAAGGGGATTCCCTCTAAGACTGCATTATCAAATTAGGAGAATGGAGCTCATCAAGGTTGGGCGCTTGATATGATTTACATTGGGCTTTTCCATGCCAAATGACACTACTTTTCCCGCAGCAGTGTGTGGAGCTATAGTAGCTACTTGGTACAGAAATCTCCTCTTGATAAATAGACACTGATAAGTTTCCTTCCAGGTTAAGTGATGAGGACATCGATCCAAGGTTCAAACAGGTGTATCGCCGGAAGCATCGCAGATCGACGACCACGATTCAGAGCTTATATTTTAGTTATTATGCATTTTATTTTATGTATTCCTTTTATACCCTTATGTTGAGTTGAGTCATGTTGGGGCCCTGAGGGCAATTTAGTCTTTATTTTTTCTTGTATGCTTGAGACCTATATATATGGGTCTTTTCTCTTGTAATAGATAATGAATATTTGAATGAAAATTATTTTGTTTTTACTTCTTCTTCTTGCATGAGAGCTTGAGAAGGGAGAGAGCTCAAGGGGAGCAAATCGCAAGGCCCACCAGTCGTTGGAAGAGTCCGCGGCTCGTGGTTAAGTTATTCTATATTCTCGTTCGTATCTCACTCCATCTTCTTCTCCTCCACCACAAGAAAATCCCTCCACAACCCAAATTGCCGCCGCCCCTTGGAAGCCCGTCGCCGGCCACTTCCACGGTCCCGGCCGGCCACCTTGCCGGCGACTTCCCCCACCCGTCCAACCCCTCCTTCCGCTTGCTTCAAATTTGAAATTTGAATTTCAAATTTCAAATTCTTTCCTAATTTGGAAATCCAATTTAGGAAAGTTTTCATGATGGAATTCAATTTCAATTTGATTTAGATTGGAGTTATGAAACCTATTGCCACGTCATCATCCTAAATTGGAAGCCTATTCCCTTGAATTCCCCTTTCTCCCCCTTAGCATGCCGCCGGCCTCATCTTTGGAGGAGCCCCATTAATGCCATCATTAAGGCATTGATGAAGCTTGAATTTGAAATCAATTTCAAATTACTTTTCCCTCCTAATTCCTTTAAAACCTGAAATTAATTTCAGGTTTTAAATTAATCTCTCCTCCTCTCTTGAAACCGCCGGCCTCCTCCCCTTATTGAGCCCCCATTAATTCCCCACTTAAGGCCTTAACTCCACTTGATTTGAAATTCAAATATCAAGCCATTTCCCTCATAATCTATTCAAAACTGAAATTAACTTTCAGTTTTGATTAATCTCCCCCCATAATTTCCTAAACTTCTTTTTCCCTAACCCTAACCTCCTCCTTCTTGCACCCGCCAAACCCCACCCTCTCTCCTTGGGGTTCCCGCCGGTCGCATCTCCTTCTCTCCCACCTTTTCAAGTGCAAGTACTCTCTTTCAACACCACATTCTTCCTCCCTTCGTGTGGAAAATTCTCTGACGCCAAGCATGCATGGCGGAATCCGAATGGAACTTCGGATTTGTGCATGACGATCGAGGTCAAGTCGACATCCACCAATCGCCGTTCTTTGATGTGGGCTTTGATTTCGACGACACCGTTGAAGACTACTTGAACCGCATCCTCCCCACGCTCGTAGATGTCATCGACGAGCAATTCGAGGACTATTCGTGGACCGTCAACGGCTATCCATCCGTGTCTCCTCCACCACCGTCGACCCTTCCGTGGCTCAAGACCATCGGCGTTGCAACCTTACTCATGGCATCGTTTGGTGTGCTGAAGATCTTCTCCCGCTAAGCCTAGTGTAGTTGAGTGATCAATCCCCAAGGTGAAACTCTCGTTATTAAATTACGGATTGTTGATTAATAGCTTTTGGTATTGCTACTATCCTTGGTTATCCATGAGTTTTTGGTTAATCTACTTGTACTCCTTCGCCTAAGCAAGTTAACAACTAAGAACCTTTAATGATTTTACTTGTTATCTCAATAAGCTCTTAATTGTAATTCCATTGTCAATCACTTTTAATTTTCTTAAGAAGCTCCTTCGCATGTGGTATCACATCATTAAGTTTTCAAAATTCAAAAAGAATGGTGCCTGATACTTGACTTTAATTGACTAAGGAAAATAATTTCCACCGGAGCTTTTATAATGTGCATATACACATTCCAATGCAATGAATCATTTAGAATTTGTACCCTAAGATCTAAATTAAGTGAAATTAAATATAATTTAAAATTTAAAGTAAATCATCTGTTATGGATGTTTGTCTAAGAGAATAATTTGAAGTCAACCTTATCTAACATAAAGTTTTATGGTATACCAGATGGAAACTATGATTTACCACTAATGGGATTTAGGCAATTGGGAAAGTTGCGTACTTTGGCAGTTACCATAATTTAGTGGTGTATCATGTTGTCTAAAGGCCTCATTCATAACCATACCTTTACAATATCATTTAGTAGCAAAATCACCCTATGTCCTTACCAGCATGAAGCCTTTGGGAGTAACCATAGAGGTATGCCTTATATGGTATTGCTTTATCACGAGCTGAGGTTATCTTAAATTTGTCCCCTTAGATAAATAATTGCAAAGGATGCATTGTTACTTTAAGCTTTAGGCTACCAAATTTGCTTGAACATTTTTTAATTTTTCAAATTTTTGAATTTATGTAGTTTTATTAGGATTTAAGCTCAAAATGTTTTTCATTGGGATTGGGGGCATTTTGAACTAAAGCTCCATTCGGTTGAGATTTTCTATCAAACCCGACCATCATCAGGGAGGTTGCCTGAAATATGTGTATTTGTGACTTGTGAGGTTGATTTTGAGAATTGACCCCTTTTAGTTGAGATTTTTTGTCACCACGATCAACGATGGAGGACTATTTGTGTCATTTATATTTATGCCTTTTGAGCTTTATTTTGAGATTGAATTCCTCTGGTTATGATGTACAATAACTAAGCTATTTGATTGAACATTATCATTTCAGACCTTGTTGATTCTAAAACTTGCTTGTAAACGATTGGGTTTGTGGTTTGTATATTGTTTAAGTTCATTGGGATATTTGTGGAATAGGCATTATAGACTCTACTCCTGTATGTAGATGATCGAGCCAATAAATTAAAACTCACAATTGTAAGTGTAACATTGAGGGTTTGCATCTTTTTTGGGAATTTCCAGTTAAAGGCTTTAAGGCCTCATGCAAAATAAGACAATTTCTTGTCATTTTGTGCTTATCATGTAATTGGGTTGTAGTCTTATCTAATTCCAATCTTTGGGATGTGGAGGATCAAACTTGAGAAGTGGGACTTAGGATTCTATCATATAGGTAGGTTGAATTGCTCAAGAGCATGTGTATGCGCTGATGATTTTGATTTTGAAAAGTTAGTGATGCGGACATCCAACCGTCCATGCTTATCCGAGGAGGAGTCGACGGCCGTGATCGTCCTACGTTATCTTAAATTTTTATTTGTAATTTTTATTTTAATTATGCATTTTTCATTTTTTACCCTTAAGGGTCTAATCTTATGTAAGCCCTAGGGGCATGATCGTCTTATTTTAGTTTCTTTTCTTTCTGAGACTTATATATATATGCCCTTTCTAGTGTAATGATATGATGAAGTTTTAATAAAAAAATTGTTCTGCATTTTTGTTCATTGGGAAGACTTTGATGAGATTCCTATGAGAGAGAGTCGTAGTTTCCACCAGCCGTAGGATGAGTCCATGTTTGTGGCTTGAAGTCCCTTGATGAAGGGTAACACAACACCCGTCAGCCGTATGAAGCGTCTGGGCTCATGTTTTTTTTTTCTCCATATATATTTTTTAATCACCATTTCCATCCTCTTTCCAATCCCGCCGGCTTCATCCCCTCCACCCAAACCCGCTGGCCTCTTCCCACAACCATCTCTTCTTCCCCATCGAAATTCCTCATCCCCCTCCTAAGCCTAACCGGCTATCTTCGCCCCACCTCCAAACCACGAACACCCTCACAAACCCTAACCCTAATACCTCCATAGTCGTCGGCCACCTTCTTTTCCCCATTGGCTCCCACAATTTCAACTTGCATTCAAAGCCTTCCTATTTAATACATCTTAATTTGGTAACGAATTCAAATTCAAAATTCAAATTAATTTGAATTTGAATTTGTTAACTAAATTAGGATTCTTAATTTAGGAAAGTTGTTTAAATTAGGTCCAATTAAATTTCTGATTGGATTTGATTTCAATTGATTTTCTTCAATTTCGGATTCCAATCAAGGCCCACTTTAATTGATCCCTGAATCCTCTCCTCTCTCTACCTGCCGTCCCCTCTCTTTTATCTCCTCTCTCTACTTAATTAATGCTTCTCCATTAAGGCCTTCAATCTCTCTCCTATTTTAATTAATTCATTCCCAAAAGATGGAACTCTATTTAAGAGATTAATTAAGTAACCCATTCCCTCTCTTTTCCAATCACTCCACTACAACCCACTAACCAAGAGTTTTCCCCCACCCTACCCGCCGGCTATACCCTCCTCAAGTTCCCTTGATTCCAATTTCATTTCACCATCATTATTTTCCTAAATTAGCTCCTATCTTATTTAGAAAGTTTCCGAAGTCAAATTCAAATGAATTTGAATTTTAAATTCTTTCCTAAATAACCTACATCTATTTTAAGAAATCCTTCAATCATATTAAATCTGAAATTATTTCAGATTTAACTCTCCACATACATTGTATATGGACACCTTTTCTTTGCCTCATTAGGCCGACCCCCTCTCTCTCTCTCCTATTTTAATTATTTTCTTCCTTCTTAAGGAATTCAATTAGGGGAATAATTAATCACCTATTTATCCTTCCCTCCATCTTATTTGAATTTCAAAATTTTAGTCCCTTGATTAGAGGAAATCTGAAATTTAATTTCAAATTTTTAATCTTATTATCTTCCTCCGCCCCCTCCATTCTACCTCAGTTAGTTTGCAAGGTTTCAAATCAGTTTCATGCTTATCAAAGCGAGGTGAATTTGAGTTATTCTCTGACTTTAATTGCAAATATTTGGCTTGTTTGTTGGAATGCATGTGGATATATTTGCCTTTGATGACCTTGCACAATGTTCGTGACATTGCATTTATATTAAAAATTATCTCATGATATTCATAGAAGACTTGAATTTTTTTAGGTTTAAATGTTTGCAAGAATGATTTTCATTAAGATGAATGCAAAATTTTCATTTGAAGATTTTAACAATTGCATTCTATTTGCAGACATATGTGTTGCAAATTTGGTTGTGATGTTACAATTTAAGTTTTTGTTATGCATTTAGAATAATGCATTTTGTTCTTGCATTTAGTCCTCATTTGCTCAAGTAGAGTTCTAGAAAATATAGCAGAGAGATTATGTTCCTACTTGTGAATGAGCTATCAAGTTGCCTATATGTTCTTGTTCTTGTTCTATGAAGGTTATTTTTAGTTCTTTCAATGTAAAATGTGATGCAGCCTAAGTGCTTATTGAAAGGTTTTGATCATGCTCTTTGATAATCTGTCCAGTAATACTATTTATTTCTGTGTTCAAATTTTTATTTAGCTCTAGTTCTTGCAAGTTATTTGATGAGACATGCATTGTGTTTTAGGCATCCAATTTTCTTATTTTGGCAAATTTTTTAATCTTTCAGGGCAATTTTCATTCATCATTTCATTTTTTTTTATTATGCTTGAAATTAAGAATGCATCTTGTAATTATTCTATTTGAGTCATTATTAGGCTAGATTTCAGTAGCCTTCCGAAGGCCTTGTTATTATTTTGTTTGAGTCATTATTAGTGTAGATTTCAATAACCTTCTGACATTTTCTCCACATAGGGGGTATTTGGGGGAGTGCTAGGTTTTCCCATCACGCCAAGAAAGACGTATATGGGTCGTGTAAAACACAATGATGGGGTTTTTACCTCTACCATACCAAGAAAGGCATGTATAGGATTTTGTACTTTTGCACAATTTTTCCACCATTTCTAGGACCCATACATGTACTTATTTTTGCTTGCTTAAGTTTTTTTTTAATTCCTCTTTTTAAAATTTTTATGTATTGAAATATAGAGAGAGAAGTAGAGAGATATGGAAGAAAGGGAGAGACAGAGGGTGGTGGTCAGAGTGTTTTGTGGGCAATTGTTGTTAGGGAGATAAGATGCAAATGATTTATTCGGAGATGAATGATGGTGAATGTTAGAGGGGTTGTTGATGTCTAGTAGTCATCAGTGTTGTTACAAGATTTAAGGGATATTCGCTGATGACTTGTTATTGAGGCATGAAGAGGGAGATCATGCAGCTGGGTGAGATACGTTGCAATGTTGAGGGTAATACTTAGACAATTTAACGTCCGATGGTTTGGTTGTGAAAGGGAAATATGAGAGAGAGGGGAGTGTTGGCAAGCTCTGTTCTCAATTCATGCTTCTCTATTAGCGAAGTCTTTTTTAGTCCTATGGTGCCTTTGCAAGTGAGCTCCCGTTGTGACTCGCTACTTGACCTTTCAGGGTTTCAAGAACTAGGTAGGAGCTAGAGATATGGTGACAATAGAGAGGATAGGTGTGAATAGTCTCGTTGATGTCTTTGTCAGTGAGCTCCCACCCAGTTCTCTGCTTCGCGTGCCGTTTGTCTTATTATTGCCTACTAGTGTGCTCCTTTATGACTCACTCATTTTTTTGTAGCAAGGCTTTTGAGAATTTGGGCAAGAGTAGAAGGTGAAGCACGTGAGGAAATTTTTTTTATAGACTTGGACCCTTTTTTAGGTGAGGATGGGAGTTCATGTCGCAAGATTAAATGCCTGAGGACATGAAATGAGATTTACCGCATGATTTATGAGTATGGGGCTGTTTGAATTTTTAACCTTAAATTTTATATATATATGATAATTAAGATTTTTTTATGTATGTTGACTATTACTTGCATATTGTTTTCCATTGATACATCTGGAACATCTTGTTGCTTGCATTGGTAATTTTTTTGATATAGTGAACTAGCCAATTTAGACATTTCAGATGCATTGGAGTTGTCCGATTTGTGAAACCAACAACATTTGAGTGATTTTTATATGACTGAGATGTTTCGAACAAGAGTTACATGATGTTACATCTATCATTTACTATTTTCATTTTGCTTTATCAAATTGATTGCAGGTACCCTTTGTAAGTAATTTTGATGCTTCAAACTTATTAGCATAGTACATTTTGGGAAACAGTTGACATTTGTGTGTTTTTTTGTTATGATAGAGGGCATTTCGAAAATTGCATCTATCCTTCGTTTATTTCATCCCGATTGGATTGAATATGGTGTGGTAACGGATTTCAACATCTTATTGGGCTTATTATGGTGTTATTTAATTTCTCTAGCTTTCTTTTCATTCTAGGCTCGCAACTTATGCTATAAGTATTATATCTTTTTACCTATTAGACTAAAAAAAATATAATATTTTTCTTTCATATTTTTACCAACACTTTCCATTTGGCTTTGGTATCTTAAAACTGAAAATGGTTTATTTTGGAGCAAATCTTTTATAAGCTATCACAAATATTTGATTCCAGACTAATTCTTTGTGCTGCGCCTGAACTATCAATGTATGCAAATTATTTCAAGCATAATCATGCAGGATATCATAATTTTAACATATTGTTGGTTGCATTTTCATTCTATTTACACATAGCGTTCATAGTTTCCTACGTTCTTTTATTGAAATTTGATGTATTGCAGTGAGGCAATGGTTTCAAGAGTGTCAACTCAGACAAATTTGAATATTAAGATTCTTCATTTTTTTTCATAAACTGTTGAATTTCCTAGTTCAAGATATGCAGCTAGTATCATGATGCTTTGCTTGGCATAAATGTGAAAGATAATCTTTTGTAATTCTACTATTATTAGGTCTGTGCATTTTGATTGCATTGATTATTTTATGCAGGAAACTGGTGCTCTCAAGGGAGCCTAATTTGGCATTGCTTATTGATGAGTTAAACTTATCCATGCTCATTCTTTCTTATTCCCCAAAAAGTGAGCAAGCGTGGAGCCACAGGTGATGCTCCATTCTAAAAAAAACAAAGTCAACAACTTCAATTATTTGTAAATAGAAATTTTAGTTTGGGCATAAGCCTGGCTTAAACCCACCTCAAGAGAGTAAGATGAGCCAAAATATTTTTGCTGTTTTATTTAGCTTGAAAAGATCAAGTCCCATGTTAAGGGAAAAGTGCAGTTACTTATTAACTATTCTTACGTGCTCTTTCTCCCTATATCTATAGTTAGTGTAATTAAAGAGTTTGGCTTACTTCAAAAATGAAGTAAAATTATTTACACTACATTACTTTGCTCCACGTTGTATTCCAACTAAACACTAAAATTTTCAAAACCCCTATATTTAGAATACTTTACACCACTTTGTATTACAACCAAACTGCACCTATAAGTATTTGGAATTCATCATCTAGTTCAATTTTGATGTATTTAAAATCATTAGATTTGACCGAGTTCTAAATACACTGTCATTTATTTGTCATTCCTGCCCCAATAGCTGCCGTTTGTCACCGCTGCCACCACTGGCCACTACCGTCGGCTGCAACCAGTCATTATTATTGATGGGTTTGACACTGCATTCATTTTAATTTCAAGCCAAGCAACAAAAATTCATTACCTACATTTATTTTTCACTCATCCAAATAACTCCAAAATATACATTGCATTTATTTACTATGCATACCTTTTTTAGCAAACCAAACAAACCTTAACAAACAACTTAGCATGTGTGCTTAGGTCTTAAGCTTCAGATGTCTTTGCTTCGCCTATCCTTGATTTGCTTATCTGATGCTGCAACCAGGTAAGTCCCATAGATGCATGGAGAGGGCGGCTTCCTCTGCATTCAAACCGACCACTTTTACATAAAATAATTTATACATTGAGATTATTTAATTTCATTATTAAACAAATTTATACTCATGAAGTAGGTGAAAATTTCCTATTTGAAGCTCCAGCATTGATTTGATCCCATTTCTCTTAGTTAGGTTTTTCTTTCAATGGATTGATTTTTATACATACTGATGACTCCTAGGCGCTGGGTGATCAAGAAGATAGCTGAAAAGTTTCTTGACCTATATGACATCATTGGAAAAGAATCAGAGTTTGTGAAGAGAATAGCCGAGGTCATGTGTTTTAGTTGGTTGTTATGCTTCGGTTAATCATTTATGTGACTTCTGGTTTCAATTATGATGACATATGCTGTATACTTTTCGTGGCATTTCCTGTTTCAATTGTGGTAAATTTTATCAAGAGGAAATTGACTTAAAATAGTGGACTAGCGTTGATCCTGAGGCTTTCTTTTCAACGGTTATCATGACTAGAGCAGTAGGTTTTGGGGAGCACTTTGCCATGTTTCTCTGGAAAATTATGTGGGAAAAAGAGGTGAGTTATATGTTTAGTGAAAATTGGCTAAAGTGGAAAATAATCTGCTTATTAGGTGTCAATATTTTACACTACCCAAAAACCTGACCCAAGCCCGATATAAAAATTCCTGGTTAGGGCCAACCCGTTTGTCATTTGGGTCGGGTTCGGGTTCAACAAATCGACATGTTTCAAAAATTGAATCAGGGCTCGGGTTGATCATGAAACTCGAAAATGACTCGAAGATCTGGACTCTAACTTATGCAGTCCCGCTCTGCCTCCATGCTCGCAAGATCTCGCGGTTTTACGGCTCCCGAGCTCAGGTCCGCACCGGACCGAATGGTCTGAACCTTAGGCCTAGCTTCGCTCCGCCGCTCTCGCAAGACCCGCATCGCTGACCCCACGGCCGCATCATACCCTGACTCTGTGGCTCCCCACGCTCGCTCTGGCTCCGCTTGCCCGTGGGTAACGCGACCTCCACATGGTTGCACCGCACCCTTGCTCCCCTATCTCTTGCACCATGAGGGTGAGCGTAACACGACCCAGTAAAATCCTAGTTACCGTGTCGAGTTGGGTCTACCCGGTAACTCGACGGGTTGGGTCCTGGTCTGAACTTTCAACCCATTTACATAATCTGGTCAGGTTATGATCAACCCATTTGAACCTTGGTAAGTTCCGGGTTCAAACACGATTTTGACACCTCTACTACTTATGGCATAGTCAATAAAAATAATGCTTGAAATAAGTTAATTTGTGATGAAGATCTAGGTTATGAGATGTATGAGATGAACGGGCATGTAAATTTGAATAAACTTTCTTTACATAAAGTATGAGATGCTTATTGTTAGCATAAACATATCATTTTGATTTGCATCTCAAAGAAATGCAAATGTAGCAAAGTTGGGTTTGTAGCCATGCAATATCACTCGGTGACATCTACCAACTTTTGCACTAGCATCATAAAATAAACACAGTAGAAAACAAACCCTTATAATGTAGCTAAAGCCTAAATGCAACGAATAACGTCAAAAGATAATAACATTGTAAATGTACCAGAGTTGTTGGTAAGAGAAAAACAAAGTGTTCTCGGATATTCAAGCATATGGATGTAACCAGCCAAAATAATCGCGAGTTTGGAAGAAAAGGAAAGGTAAAGACCAAGGTTTTAAAAGGCGAAATCGGGAATCGAGGTGTTTTTTCTAAGCGAGTGTTGACTAACAAAATTTTTTTTTTTTTTGAAAGCAACCGCCTTCAATCCGGCCCCATCTCGCCAAAACGACACATCCCTTCGCGCAACAACCGTTGCTTCACGATAAAAAGAAAGGGAGAACCGAAGATGGAGATTTTTCACTCGCTCATTCGGTTCCTCCGTTTCTGTTCGACTTCGTTTCTTTGCTCGAGAGGGAGAAATCGCACGGATCACTCATTCGGTTCCTTCATTGTTGTCCGACTTCCCTTCTCCGACTTCGACGTCCGACCCCCACGCCTGACCCGCAGTTGACGCTGCCGGACCCGTCTCAACATCGTTTCTTCGGCCCCTTACCGTTCGACTTCGCTGCTTCGCGGGAGGGAGGAGATCGCACGCCACTTCTTCGATTCCCCGTGGTCGTCCGACTTTATTCCTTCGCAGGCAGTGTAGAGATTGCACTTGTTGCTTATGTTGCTTCTCTGTGGTCCTCCCGGCTTTGCTCCTTCGATAACTTTCCCTACCTATTGGATCGGAAGAACGACATTTTGACCGGAAACAACAACAGGAATTTCCTGTTGTGAAGGTAATTTTATATCTTTCATGCGATCCTTCGGCCAAATCCCATAAATCTGCAGAACCGAGGGATTTACTCATAGTCGAGATTCAATGCGTGCTCAAAATCGGTTTGGCTGGGCTTAGTGTAAATCTGACATAAATCCTTCTGTATATATGATATTAAATGCCTCGAAATGAACACAATCTTTGAAATGCTTAATGAAATATATAATATTATATATAAATATATATTATGATATATTTATATCATATTATTATTTATATAATATTATATATCTAATATAATTTATCTAAATATAATAATAATAATAAAAGAAGAAGAAGACTTTCAAATAAATATCGAAGACCCCGGTTGTTGTATCTTAGGTCCGACCAGGATGGTTTGAAATTGAAGACCTGCGCAGTTGATTTTTAATCCGGGCAGATGGTTTTAAAATTTGAAGACCCGCGCCATCGATCTTAGATCTGGGCGGATGATTCCAAATTGAAGACCTCACGCAGTCGATCTTAGATCCTGGTGAGATGGTTTGAAATCGAAGACCCTACGCCGTCGACCTTAGGTCCGGGTAGGAAGAATTACAGCAATGCCGTCCAGATTTCTCCCTCGATGGGGAGGGGACGTCGGGAGGCTGCCAAAATTTCAAGAAAATTATTAAATTTTTTTTAAACAATTTTGGAGCAATTAAAGTTGAATTTTTGATCAATCAATTAATTTTTTTTAATTAGTCAAAATTAAATGAAATTAATTGATTTTTTTTAAGAGAAATTTGAGAGTTATTTAAAAATTTTGAGGGCACTATAATTTAAAATATATTTATTGGTTAATTATTTTAATTAATCAATTGAATTATTTAGAGAATAAAAAAAAATGCATTGAATAAAAGGAAGAGGGAGGAAAGTTTCCACTAAATGATATACACAATATTGACTCAAAATTCCTCTTCAAAATTGCTCTCCAAAACTCTCAAAATGAACTCCTCTGCAAGTTCTCCAAAGTTTGCAAGTTTTCCAAAGTCCCTCTTGTACGAGTTCTTGCGACCATCTTTGGGCTCTATCCTCTACAACAACGAGCCCTGACTGCCGCAACCACTGGCTACGAACACCTACAAACAAACAAATAAAGAGTGAGTGCATTATAAATAAATTGAATAAATGCTGAGAAATATAAGCTACGACATTTAGAATGAAATATTGGAAAGCAAGAAATTCAAGTACGAAAAACTAGTAAAACACAGTGCTGAAAACAGGAAGAGTACTCAACTGTTGTAGTAGGAAAAAGGCTACAAGCACAGAACAACTCAAACACTAAACCAGTGTTAAAGATTTGAAGTGTCGAAATTACAAACTCAACCAACTCAAATAAATTTAGAAACAAATCTTCAAACAATCAAATTCAAACAAAATTTTGGGCAGCCTTGTTTATAAGGACTTGGTTGTAAGACCCGCTACCCGGCAGCTTTCGTAGGAAAGTAGTAAGCCCGATCTTAGGGGTAAGTTTTAGATAAAATTGACCTAATTCCTAACCCCCAATTAAAATCCCCGGCCACTTCTAATAGAAGCCGTAAGTCCGACCTTTGAGGGAAGTGTTTAGGTGATAATACAAACCTAGACCCCTCATGTGGGCATCCTAGTATATAGGATTAGGTTATAAGACCCGCTTTCGGGCAACTTCTTGCTGAAGTCGTAAGCCCCACATTTTAGGAAATTTGCTAAATAAATAGTAATGATCCTAAACCCTAAACAATCAAATTTAAACCTTCGGGCATCCTAGTCTAAAAGGACTAGGTTGTAAGACCCACAACTCGGGCCGCTTAGCTTATGGGGCTAGGTCGTAAGACCCACCATTAGACAACTTCTAAGGAAGCCATAAGACCTATCCAACTGAAATTCTCTGGGCAACTCCTAATTGGAGTCGTAAGCCCCAAACTAAACAATTCTCTGGGCAACTCCTAATTGGAGCCGTAAGCCCCAAACTAAACAAATATCTAGGCAACTCCTAATTGGAGCTGCAAGCCCCAAACTAAACAAACTATCCGGGCAACTCCTAATTGGAGCCGTAAGCCCCAAATTAAATAAATTAACGGGCAACTTTTAAAGAAGTAGTAAGCCCTAACTCAAATTAAATTAAAACTAAAATCAACATCTAGCCACTTCAGTCTACTCGGGATCCCTGAGAGGAGGCAACCCATGGTTGCTAATCAGATTCCCTGGACACTACGGTCAATGATTGTTAGTGTTGGTATATTGAAATCTACGGTATACCCGGGACGACGGAACCATTTGATCTTGATCGGGTTTACCTTCATCTTCCCCACAATTGAGACTAAAAATATCTAAAATTTATTCATCCTTAATCGAGAGTTCTCTCTTACATAGTAAGAGGGGTAATTAACTATGAGTGCTTGCACTCATAGGAAGTAAGAACCCCAGATCTATAAACCCTGACACTATCCTCAGGGGAAATCTGGTTAATTTCAATCTAACTTAAGGGAAATGGAATCCTACAGCTGCAAAGCGGGATTCGCGCACTCGTGCCATTTTTCTTGAGCCAACAGATTTCTGGCGACTCCGCTAGGAATTACTTTTCTCTCCATCTTTGGATGAAAAGACAATTTATATTTAGTCTCACATAATGAAACATCTAATAATAAATATAGATGTTCTTTCAAACGCAGTTCTGTGTTTTCTTTTTCAGTAGAATTCAGGTTTACTGTAATCCCTGTAAGTTCTGTTAACAAGTTGATAACATGACGCCTGCGAAGTCCTTCATGACTGTGAAACTGGGTGTGGGAACCAGAATGCAATTCCCTCGAGCTGTTTTGAACACAGGCTATACTGGAGCAACTATTCAATTCGGAACTATTTCCGAAGTCATGCAGTTCGTACAGTTCCTTCCCGAGAATCCTGTTAGCATACCTACTGTTAAAGGTGTCGCTAAGAAGTCTACTACTGAAGCTGTTGATGAGAAGGCTCCCAAGAGGACCTCTGTATTTTCAAGTCTCTCCGCAGCACCTATTGTTTCTCCAGCGACTCAAAAGAAGATTCCTGAACCCAAGCTGCAATCTATTGGCATGAATACAACTGGTCAGAATATAATTCAGGATGAAGTGCCTGAAGAATACAATGCTGAAGTTCCTGATTAAAGTACTAAACTTTCCAGGAAAACCAGAAGAAAGGCTAATGCTCGCTTACGAGCTAATGGTTTGGTGCCTAAGACCCTTCAAGAATCATCACCGCAGTTAGAGGCGAATATTTCAGTTAATAACGACTTTGAGCCGTTAAAATGGGTAAAAAGGAATGTTGATAAGGGTCACTTGAAGAAGTCTTTCTGGGAGACTTCACGTCAGCAGCCACTACCACCAAAGAAGGAAGAATCTGCCTCTTCCAAGATATACAAAATACTGAAGGCTGTCAAAGATAAAAATCTACAACGAAGGATGAGGAAATCTATTACTGAAGTTATTTCCTCAAATATGATGCATCCTCAGAATAATAAATTCTCAACAAGACCTTATAGAGAGGCGTTTAGACGTCCTCCATACTACTAAAAGTCAAGAGAATTCTATCCTAATATGGGTCGATACTCGTATTACGGAAGAAAACAGTTGGGAGAGCCTTCTGATAATTTACATGTAAGAAACTATAACAGAAGATATGATGAATGAAGGCCCCGACAATGGTATCATGAATCTGGACATTCAAATGTACATTCTGATGTTGGTGGTCATCGATATGTGACTCCGAGAAGACAGCAAGTTTGGGTTCCAAAAAAAAAAAAACACAAATTTCCTCGAGCTCAGAAAGATGATTATGATAAAGAAATCTATAAAAGACGACTTAAATCTCATGTCCATAAGTTATCCCCTAATAAGGATACTTCTGTTGATATGATTACACCAAAAGAGGAAAACTATCATGTCTATAAAGAATCCCCCAACTCTCTAGTCATACATTGGAAGCGGCGGTCCCAACTTGGAGAAGATAATGAGTTGGATGAAAATGATAATTACTATGATGATGATGAAGAAGTGGAATGGTGTATTGGTCCCATGGACGTTGAAGTAGTCCGGATGGTTGATCATATACCTGATTGAGTTAATCAGCGATATACTCGTAGAAGTGCAGTGTTGAATTTGCAAAATGAAGAACAACTACGAGATGATCAAGAATAAGCATCGGATGTGAATAGAACAACATTTAGAAGAGGTTAAAAAGGGAGAAACTGAAGAAGTTGTGAGAAGGTTGTAACATGAAATACAACTTCTCCAACAAAAGAAAGATCAATAAATTAATCATTCGATCATTCTTCTTAATGAAATGAGCATCATAATGAAAGAACTACTTCAGTAACTTGGCCCAGCAATTGCAGTTGGCCAAGTACAAGTTTTAAATGTGTAAGCAACATTGCTCGTCTAGCAATTAATGCTAGAGATCCTTAAACAATTCTTCATGATCTAGATACTCCTAATAAAGGACTAGAAGGTCAACATGAAGTGGATAAGATGGTTAGTAAGACCACATCGAAGAGCTTATTAGCCAAAAAGTCAAAGCACTTATTGCTTTTGAAATTGCTGAAGCCTTGACGGGTAAAGAGTGTCTCAAATTATTTATAAAACTTCAATGCAAGCCAACCCATATTCATTGGTTCGCAGAACTGAGGCAATATTACCTCTCAAAATCAAGTTGTCGTCTCTTCATTTTGTTGTTCAATATGAATTAACAAAAGAAAATAATATTCTACGACATAAATAGCTTGACTTCAAGCTCAACAAATTCTAGAATCCTATAAAGCAAGAATGACTATGACCCATGATAGAATGGTTCGTTCTAGAAGCTTCAAAGAAGGTGAATTGGTTCTGGTTCATCGAAGATCTATCATCTCTCACCGTCAACTCGATGATAAATTTGATCCAATCTGGGAAGGACCATTCATCATCGAAATATTGTATGGAGGAGCCTATCGGCTCATAGATCTAAAAGGTCAAAGTCACATGCCACCAATTAATGGTCAATATCTGAAGAAATATCATACATAAAAACTGTTATGTATGAAAATCTGCCTAATAGGCAAAACTCATCTAAATTCCCTCCTGAAAGACAGGAGGCAATTTTTATATTTCTCCTATAAGGAGCAAAATAAAATTTATTCCCCTCCTGAAAGACAGGAGATAATTTTTATATTCTCCTATAATAGGAGAAATAAAATTCACTTCCCTCCTGAAAGATAGGAGGCAATTTTTATATTATCTCCTGCAATGCAGGGAATAAATTCAATCCCCTTCTAAAAAGTCGGGAGGTAATTTTATCCCCTTTACCAAATAAAAATAAGGGAATTATGAAAACTTTTACGCTCACAAACCTAAGGGTCGAGCCAAACCCATAAAGTTCAAGAAGCCTAAGGGCCGAACTTTAAAATCTTCTAAGCTCATAAACCTAAGGGTCGACCTAAAATCCACAAAGTTCAATAAGCCTAAGGGCCGAACTTTGAAAATCTCCTAAGCTCATAAACTTAAGGGTCGAGCTAAATTCACAAAGGTTCAATAAGCCTAAGGGCCGAACCTTTGAAAACTTTTACGCTCACAAACCTAAGGGTCGAGCCAAACCCATAAAGTTCAAGAAGCCTAAGGGCCGAACTTTAAAATCTTCTAAGCTCATAAACCTAATGGTCGACCTAAAATTCACAAAGTTCAATAAGCTTAAGGGCCGAACTTTGAAAATCTCCTAAGCTCATAAACTTAAGGGTCAAGCTAAATTCACAAAGGTTCAATAAGCCTAAGGGCCGAACCTTTGAAATCTTTTACGCTTGTAAACCTAAGGGTCGAGTTAAATCTCTAAAGTTCAACAAGCCTAAGGGCCGAACTTTAAAATCTCCTTTGCTCATAAACCTAAGGGTCGAGCTAAACTCATGAGGTTCAATAAACCTAAGGGTCGAATCTTTGAAATCTTTTTACGCTCGTAAACCTAAAGGTCGAGCTAAATCCCAAAAGTTCAACAAGCCCAAAGGCCGAACTTTAAAATCTTATATGCTCATAAACCTAAGGGTTGAGCTAAAACACATTGGTTCAATAAACCTAAGGGCCAAACCTTTGAAATCTTCTATGCTCATAAACTTAAGGGTCGAGCTAAATCCCCAAAGTTCAACAAGCCTAAGGGCCGAACTTTAAAATCTTATTTGCTCATAAACCTAAAGGTCGAGCTAAAACTCATTGGTTCAATAAGGCTAAGGGCCGAACTTTGAAATCTTATACGCTCATAAACACAAAGGTCGAGCTAAACCCCCAAAGTTCAACAAGCTTACGGGCCAAACTTTGTAAATCTTATATGCTCACAAGCCTAAGGGGCGAGCTAAATCCATAAAGTTCAATAAGCCTAAGGGCCGAACTTTGAAAATCTTCTAAGCACATAAACTTAAGGGTCGAGCTAAAATTCATAAAGTTCAACAAGCCTAAGGGTCGAACTTTGAAAATCTTATATACTCATAAACCTAGGATTGAGCTAAATACGAGTTTAACAAATCTAATGATTGAATCTTCACAAATTTACCTGGTCATAAACCTAAAGAGAACATTGAAAAAATGAGTTATGTTCAAAGATAATACAACGAATTCATTGTGTGAAAGTCACACAACATATTTGTTGGGAGGCAATTTGTTGACTAACAAAAAATTATTTTTTTTTTGAAAGCAACCGCCTTCAATCCGGCCCCATCTCGCCAAAACGACACATCCCTTCGCGCAACAACCGTTGCTTCACGATAAAAAGAAAGGGAGAACCGAAGATGGAGATTTTTCACTCGCTCATTCGGTTCCTCCGTTTCTGTTCGACTTCGTTTCTTTGCTCGAGAGGGAGAAATCGCACGGATCACTCATTCGGTTCCTTCATTGTTGTCCGACTTCCCTTCTCCGACTTCGACGTCCGACCCCCACGCCTGACCCGCAATTGACGCTACCGGTCCCATCTCAACGTCGTTTCTTCAGCCCCTTACCGTTCGACTTTGCTGCTTCGCGGGAGGGAGGAGATCGCACGCCACTTCTTCGATTCCCCGTGGTCGTCCGACTTTATTCCTTCGCAGGCGGTATAGAGATTGCACTTGTTGCTTATGCTGCTTCTCCGTGGTCCTCCCGGCTTTGCTCCTTCGATAACTTTCCCTACCTATTGGATCGGAAGAACGACATTTTGACCGGAAACAACAACAGGAATTTCTTGTTGTGAAGGTAATTTTATATCTTTCATGCGATCCTTCGGCCAAATCCCATAAATCTGCAGAACCGAGGGATTTACTCATAGTCGAGATTCAATGCATGCACAAAATCGGTTTGGCTGGGCTTAGTGTAAATCTGACATAATTCCTTCTGTATATATGATATTAAATGCCTCGAAATGAACACAATCTTTGAAATGCTTAATGAAATATATAATATTATATATAAATATATATTATGATATATTTATATCATATTATTATTTATATAATATTATATATCTAATATAATCTAAATATAATAATAATAATAAAAGAAGAAGAAGACTTTCAAATAAATATCGAAGACCCCGGTTGTTGTATCTTAGATCCGACCGGGATGGTTTGAAATTGAAGATCTGCGCCGTTGATTTTTAATCCGAGCATATGGTTTTAAAATTTGAAGACCCGCGCCATCGATCTTAGATCTGGGCGGATAATTCCAAATTGAAGACCTCACGCAGTCGATCTTAGATCCTGGTGAGATGGTTTGAAATCGACGACCCTACGCCGTCGACCTTAGGTCCGGGTAGGAAGAATTATGGCAATGCCGTCCCGATTTCTCCCTCGGTGGGGAGGTGACGTCGGGAGGCTGACAAAATTTCAAGAAAATTATTAAATTTTTTTTAAACAATTTTGGAGCAATTAAAGTTGAATTTTTTATCAATCAATTAATTTTTTTTAATTAGTCAAAATTAAATGAAATTAATTGATTTTTTTTAAGAGAAAATTGAGGGTTATTTAAAAATTTTGAGGGCACGATAATTTAAAATATATTTATTGGTTAATTATTTTAATTAATCAATTGGGATATTTAAAGAATAAAAAAAAATGCATTGAATAAAAGGAAGAGGGAGGAAAGTTTCCACTAAATGATATACACAATATTGACTCAAAATTCCTCTTCAAAATTGCTCTCCAAAACTCTCAAAATGAACTCCTCTGCAAGTTCTCCAAAGTTTGCAAGTTTTCCAAAGTCCCTCTTGTACGAGTTCTTGCGACCATCTTTGGGCTCTATCCTCTACAACAACGAGCCCTGACTGCCGCAACCACTGGCTACGAACACCTACAAACAAACAAATAAAGAGTGAGTGCATTATAAATAAATTGAATAAATGCTGAGAAATATAAGCTACGACATTTAGAATGAAATATTGGAAAGCAAGAAAGTCAAGTACGAAAAACTAGTAAAGCATAGTGCTGAAAACAGGAAGAGTACTCAACTGTTGTAGTAGGAAAAAGGCTACAAGCACAGAACAACTCAAACACTAAACCAGTGTTAAAGATTTGAAGTGTCGAAATTACAAACTCAACCAACTCAAATAAATTTAGAAACAAATCTTCAAACAATCAAATTCAAACAAAATTTTGGGCAGCCTTGTTTATAAGGACTTGGTTGTAAGACCCGCTACCCGGCAGCTTTCGTAGAAAAGTAGTAAGCCCGATCTTAAGGGAAAGTTTTAGATAAAATTGACCTAATTCCTAACCCCCAATTAAAATCCCCGGCCACTTCTAATAGAAGCCGTAAGTCCGACCTTTGAGGTAAGTGTTTAGGTGATAATACAAACCTAGACCCCTCATGTGGGCATCCTAGTATATAGGATTAGGTTGTAAGACCCGCTTTCGGGCAACTTCTTGCTGAAGTCGTAAGCCCCACATTTTAGGAAATTTGCTAAATAAATAGTAATGATCCTAAACCCTAAACAATCAAATTTAAACCTTCGGGCATCCTAGTCTAAAAGGACTAGGTTGTAAGACCCACAACTCGGGCCGCTTAGCTTATGGGGCTAGGTCGTAAGACCCACCGTTAGACAACTTCTAAGGAAGCCATAAGACCTATCCAACTGAAATTCTCTGGGCAACTCCTAATTGGAGTCGTAAGCCCCAAACTAAACAATTCTCTGGGCAACTCCTAATTGGAGCCGTAAGCCCCAAACTAAACAAATATCTGGGCAACTCCTAATTGGAGCTGCAAGCCCCAAACTAAACAAACTATCCGGGCAACTCCTAATTGGAGCCGTAAGCCCCAAATTAAATAAATTAACGGGCAACTTCTAAAGAAGTAGTAAGCCCTAACTCAAATTAAATTAAAACTAAAATCAACATCTAGCCACTTCAGTCTACTCGGGATTTCTGAGAGGAGGCAACCCATGGTTGCTAATCAGATTCCCTGGACACTACGGTCAATGATTGTTAGTGTTGGTAGACTGAAATCTATGGTATACCCGGGACGACGGAACCATGTGATCTTGATCGGGTTTACCTTCGTCTTCCCCACAATTGAGACTAAAAATATCTAAAATTTATTCATCCTTAATCGAGAGTTCTCTTACATAGTAAGAGGGATAATTAACTATGAGTGCTTGCGCTCATAGGAAGTAAGAACCCCAGATCTATAAACCCTGACACTATCCTCAGGGGAAATCTGGTTAATTTCAATCTAACTTAAGGGAAATGGAATCCTACAGATGCAAAGCGGGATTCGCGCACTCGTGCCATTTTTCTTGAGCCAACAGCGAGGCGAGGCGTAAGCCTCAAAACGATTAAAACAAATTAATTTAAAATTTTGAATAATGACAAAAAATAACAATTATTTGTACTACCAATAATAAAATAACATGAATACAAAAATAAACCAGTCTGCCGGGGATCCAAGGGGGCGCTGCCCCCTAGCGGGGTTCGACCTAGCGCCCCCGGAACAAAATTATATTATAAGAGTAATTTTTAAATTCTGCTTGTTATATATGCTCAATACCGAGCGTACTGAGCATGTACCACTCAGTACCGAGCCAGTACCGCTCAATACCGAGCATGTACCGCTCAGTACCGAGCATGTACCACTCAGTACCGCTCAGTACCGAGCATGTACCGCTCAGTACCGAGCCAGTACCGCTCAGTACCGAGCCAGTACCGCTCAGTACCGAGCATGTACCGCTCAGTACCGAGCATGTACCGCTCAGTACCGAGCATACCGCGTAATTTACATGTAATTTATATTAATTAGGCTAATTATATTAAAATTTAATTAATAATACTAATTATTAAATTAAGTTAAAATAGATAATTAATTCATGCACTAATTATATTATTAATTATTTAATTAATTTGTTTGATTATTAATATTTTAAATTATATTAACTAAGTTAATCAATAATAACTTAGCTGCGTCTACGGTTTGCCTTTCATCTTCTCTTTTCGTCTTTGCTGTTCGGCTTCGTTGCTACACAGGAGGTGTAGAGATTGGACGCATCGCTTCTTTGGCTCCTTCGTGGTTGTTCGACTTTGCTCCTTCGACGACTTTCCCTTTCCTGTCGGATCGTAAGCTACAACATTTTGATCGGGAGAAACAACGGGAGCTCGCTGACTGTGAAGGTAACTTTCTCGCTTTCGAGGCGCTGCCTAGATGCGCCTCGACGCCTCACGCGGTGAGGCGTACGCCTCCATGGAAAAAGGCGTAAGCCTCGCTCGAACGTTCGAGGCTTAAGCCTCAGTTCGCCCGACCTCCGCCTCGATTCGAGGCGCGCCTCGAGGCTTCCGCCTCGAACGCCTTTTTAATCGATCTAAAGATATAACTTGGCCTTACGAAGCAAAACTTTAGATTGAAAAAAGAGCAAAATGGAATTGCAAAAGAGGACACAGAATTGAAGCTATTGTTATCAACTATTCCAAAAATGGCTAAGTGGAGCATCTAAAGGAAAGTGCTACAAAAAACTAGCAAGCTAAGCACAAATTAATGCATTTCATTTTTTTTTATTTTTGGGTTGGGGGTGGGGGTTGCTGTGAGGTTGGCGGAACCTAAACAAAGAGTATGAGAGGACAAGAGGAATGAACAAGGTTTGACGTGGTAAATATTATTTTTGACAGAAAAAAATGCCAGATTCTCTGGGGTTGTTGTGTGTTTAGCAGAAACTAAACATGGAGTATGAGATATGAAGTAAGAGGAAGGAGCAAGGTTTGACACAGTAATATCATTTTTGACTGTAAAATGCTAGATTATACTTTAGAGAAACATCTTTGACTAGCTAGAAAGAGCTACAAAATTAGATGGTGTTGAAAAGATGGTGTCAATGACCTAGTGGGCAGTAGGTGGTGGTGAATTAATTGATCAGTTTTAAAACCTTCTCCTTAATGAAGAGACCAATCTAGTGTCTTCATGTCACGCTAGAGGATAATGATGTTTTTTTGTCAGGGGAAGAGACCATTTGTAATATCATAATTTTATTGTGGTGAAGAATGAAGTTATTTGACTGAGGGGTATTTGATGGTGGCAGTGGCAATCTTAACTTTGACTTGGGCAATAATCAGATTTTAGTTATTTGTAGTCATGAGAAAGATATATCTGGAGATGGAGCTGTGGGAGCTTAAATTGGTACGGATGCAGTTTATTTATTTATTTATTCCAAAGATATTTGATGTCCATCACTGAGAATCAATGGCCTTCCCCATCAAAATAGAGGCCGTTTTGCAAGGAACGAAGGCTTTCTCAGAACAAAGACTTGAATGAAGAACAATCATTTACCAAGCAAGGATTGGAAATCGCCATTAATTTTTGTGTTGTTTAATTAGTATAAAGATACTTAAATTGTGGCATTTTTCTAATAAATAACCACGAGGAATGCTGATTTCAGAACTCCTGCACTAGCATGATTAAATAAACACATGAGCAAACAAATCCCTGAAATAACGCTGTAGTCAAAGTGCAGCGTATATCAAATTATTGTAACATAGGTCATGTAAGTGCAAACAAAGAATTCTAAACATTTAAGCGTATTGACATAACCTGTCAAAATAATAGAGGGAAAGTTTATCTATTAAGCGTATTGACACCCATTTTGTTGCTCTAATTTGAAGTTTGTCCATTTATACAAACACAAGCAAATGATTTACTGAGGGTTAGATATGCAAGGTTGGAGGAGATGAAATTTTGCTTAACATGGGATGAAACTATAAGAGGCTTTAATTTCATGGAAGGATTGATAATCATTTTGTTTGTAGGAGATTGAGGGGAGTTGTTAAGAGAGTATTCAAATGGGCTAGAGCAAAGCGACATGGTTGTGGATTAAGTTGCTGGCTATATGGAGGTTGTAAAGGATAATAAAACTAAGACGGAAGGCAAATCGAGGAAAAGGGATTGGTGATCAAGAACTTAGTAAAGCTAGGAATTTTTTATTGGATTGAAGGGGAGTTGGGAACCGTGATGGAGGAGGTTGATTAAGTAAGGTATGTAGCAGGGTATAAGTTGAAATTTTTCGTAGGTTCTAAAGGAGATTGGGAGAGAGCTAAGGCTTAAAGTGAGCAAAGTTTTGGAGTTATAGCAGGAAATTGGCAAATGAGTAAATAATAACTTAAGCTTACGAGGAGTGATAGTTGTGTACAAGCACTCGGGCAATTATTATTCAAATTGAATGTATGAAAATAAGGTTTCATCATATTATGGTTGTTATCTTGATCCTAAAATTAATGAAAGTTTGTGGAATTTAAAAATGTGTACGAGCACTCGGGCTATTTTTAATAGGCATATTGGATTGCAGATAAAACACTGCTCAATAACTTTGAGCTTATTTTACAAGGACTTTATAATTTGGTTCTATTTCTTATAGGCACAAACCCCTATGGTTAACTGACTCTTCTATTGACGAGAGAGAACTTTCAATTAAGACTGGGCGTTGGATAGACACTAAATGCTTAGCATATACTAGCAACAAATTGATTTAGGATTGATAATTTACCACCATTAACTTAAAGCAGATAATTAAGAGAATAATGATGAACTCGATTAAAATTCTATGGCTTTGTTATCCCAAGATGTTATGGTCCTTAGTTTACTTAGCTAGAGGATTTAACCAACCTAACATAACAAATGTTGAAACATTCGTATTGGAATTCATGAGTTGCTCCATCCATACTTGTCAATGAAGAATGACGCACCGTGTTGCAAAATTCTGTGGAGCCATGGTGCAAAATGTGTGGTGCGACGTGCGTCATTTTAAGAATGATACACAATATAAAATAATGTTAAACAAACATTATATTAATATAAATACCTTTAAACATCAAATAATATGTTGATTTGAGCAAGATTTATACATAATATCCTCCCAAATAGTAAAAATGATCACTTTAAATACTACATAAACTTATATAGATAGATTTGAGCAAGAGCATAATTTTAGCCTAAATCCTGCCAGACATAAAAAATGACAATTTTAAATCCTACAAGAAGTTAAATCCTATTCCTTCCCCATTTTGTTGTCATTGAAGGAAGCGAAGACGCTTTCTAGAGCGACTCATTCAAAACTCTACTTCACGCAATGCAAGCAAAGTAGTACCAGCAATGAAGAAACGTTGACGAGAAAAGTAAGCCCTAAATTCTATTAAAATAAAATAAATTTATTGATATTTTATTAATTTAATGTTTAATTAATTATGATGTTAATACATAAACAAAAAAATAAATTATAATTTATAATTTAAAATTTATAACTTTTTAAGAAAATAATGTGCGCTATTTGTGTTATTTTACATTGATAATGTATGGCACAAATATTGCGCGCTATTTTGAATGACTACGTTGCGCCAAGCAAATTGTGTTGCACATGCGTCACGCCATGTCGTGTGTTGTGGCTCACGTCATTTTGTACCATTAACATGTAAGGTTTCATCCAATGGAACTTTGTCGACTTGGGATAGATATTTATCTGAGGAGAAAATTTTAAGTTGACCTTAGCATCTTACTATTCATCACTCAAATGCCTTTTAGCCATTAGGAAACTTATGAACTCTATCCACCGTAATTAATGGTGTTATTTTCGGGCAAAATCACCCAATTAAAAATCCACAATTATAATTGTTTACCTATTATATCATTTGATGGTAAAACCACCAGTTAGAGGACTTGTGTCACTTCTTTACTCGCAAGATATCGTTTAATAATGTATCGTATCGTTACACTAGATTATATGTTAGCTTTTCATGAACTAAGGTGATGCGGACATCCAACCGTCCATGCCTATCCGAGGAGGAGCTGAAGATCGACGGCCGAGATCCCTTCAATTTATCTTATTTTATTAATTGTAATTTTTATTTAATTATGCATTTTTCTTTTTTCACCCTTACTTGAGGGATTTGTTTTATGTAAGCCCAAGGGGTAAAATTGTCTTTTAGTTTCTTTTAAGGCCTATATATAGAGGCATTTGCTCTTGTATTAGGATGATGGATTATTAATAAAAAAAAAATTTGTGTTTTGCACTTGGGTTCTTTGAGAAGAACGTTAGTGAAATCCTTATGGGAGGGAGTCGGAGTTTTCACCAGCCGCAGGATGGGTCCGGGCTCGTGGCGTGAAGTCCCTTGGAGAAGGGCAACGTAGTACCCGTCAGCCGCAGGATGTGTCCGGGCTCGCGGTTGTATCTTTGATAGTTTGTTTCTCTATTTTTGTTCCTCCTTTTTGCTCTTAGTAGTCATTTTCATCTTCTTCCTCTACCACCGTCCACCTCTTCATCCACATTAAAACCCTTGCCTAATTTGGATGAAAGTATTTTGGGACAGAATTTTGAATTCAAATTTGTTCAATTTGAAATTCAAAACTTTCCTAAAATATCAAAACTATTTTAGGAAAGTTCTTTAATTAAATCAATTTGAATTTGAAATTCAAATAGGATTTAGTTAATTACTTTCCTAAATCCTCCTAGCCTATTAAATACACCCAAAACCAATTCCCAAATCCTCTCCATCAACTCTAAACCACCGGCCCCTCCCCCTAATTAATCCTCATGATTTATTTCCTAAAGCCACTACTCTCACAGGGAAAGAATTAAAAATCTGTCACCTTAACCTGGCTGAAATTCTGGAATCCCCTCTTAATTATTCCCTAAACTCAGCCCTTAATCTTGAGAATCTGAATTTTCTTCCCGTATTCCCTGTTGGCCGAATTTCCCCCAGGTTTCCTTTATTGGTTTTCCTCTACTAATGTCTCCAACAGCCCACAAATCATAAACTCCATTGCTCCCCAAAGCTACAGCAGAAATTCTCTGCAATTGGCTTGCATCCTCAACATCTGAAGGCCCTTAGAACTACTGATTTAGAAGACAAATCAGCAGCCCAGTACATCTTCCTCAGCTTTAATTCCTATTATGATTCCCCAAATCAATTCACTGATTTTGGGGAATTGAAATCCATTAAATCTCCCTAGCAAAGCCGCTCCCGTTCTACATCAGTTTGGTATCAGAGCATGGTTGCTCACCCGGGATGCGAACTCGACGGAGTCGAGTCTTTTCCACCCCGGGAGAATGATGCGGACATCCAACCGTCCATGCCTATCCGAGGAGGAGCTGAAGATCGACGGCCGAGATCCCTTCAATTTATCTTATTTTATTAATTGTAATTTTTATTTAATTATGCATTTTTCTTTTTTTACCCTTACTTAAGGGATTTGTTTTATGTAAGCCCAAGGGGTAAAATTGTCTTTTAGTTTCTTTTAAGGCCTATATATAGAGGCATTTGCTCTTGTATTAGGATGATGGATTATTAATAAAAAAAAAAATTTGTGTTTTGCACTTGGGTTCTTTGAGAAGAACGTTAGTGAAATCCTTATGGGAGGGAGTCGGAGTTTTCACCAGCCGCAGGATGGGTCCGGGCTCGTGGCGTGAAGTCCCTTGGAGAAGGGCAACGTAGTACCCGTCAGCCGCAGGATGTGTCCGGGCTCGCGGTTGTATCTTTGATAGTTTGTTTCTCTATTTTTGTTCCTCCTTTTTGCTCTTAGTAGTCATTTTCATCTTCTTCCTCTACCACCGTCCACCTCTTCATCCACATTAAAACCCTTGCCTAATTTGGATGAAAGTATTTTGGGACAGAATTTTGAATTCAAATTTGTTCAATTTGAAATTCAAAACTTTCCTAAAATATCAAAACTATTTTAGGAAAGTTCTTTAATTAAATCAATTTGAATTTGAAATTCAAATAGGATTTAGTTAATTACTTTCCTAAATCCTCCTAGCCTATTAAATACACCCAAAACCAATTCCCAAATCCTCTCCATCAACTCTAAACCACCGGCCCCTCCCCCTAATTAATCCTCATGATTTATTTCCTAAAGCCACTACTCTCACAGGGAAAGAATTAAAAATCTGTCACCTTAACCTGGCTGAAATTCTGGAATCCCCTCTTAATTATTCCCTAAACTCAGCCCTTAATCTTGAGAATCTGAATTTTCTTCCCGTATTCCCTGTTGGCCGAATTTCCCCCAGGTTTCCTTTATTGGTTTTCCTCTACTAATGTCTCCAACAGCCCACAAATCATAAACTCCATTGCTCCCCAAAGCTACAGCAGAAATTCTCTGCAATTGGCTTGCATCCTCAACATCTGAAGGCCCTTAGAACTACTGATTTAGAAGACAAATCAGCAGCCCAGTACATCTTCCTCAGCTTTAATTCCTATTATGATTCCCCAAATCAATTCACTGATTTTGGGGAATTGAAATCCATTAAATCTCCCTAGCAAAGCCGCTCCCGTTCTACATCATAAGGTTATTCATAAACTTATCATTCTTGACAAACACTTGTGGAGGATGGATTGATATTTGTTTAAAGTTTAGAGCAGTAGATTTCATTTGAATAATTTTATATTTTGATAAATATTAATTTTTTAAATTTTATTGAAATTTAAACTTTGAATGATTAACTTCGAAATTTTGAAACATTTTGAAAATAATGTAGTCACCAAGTTGACAAGCACAGTTAAAGTGGCCATCATTACTGTATTTGAGTGATTTTATTTTGTTACTTGAACCTTGTCGAGTATGCTTGCTTGATAACAAAGGATTGGGTTTAAGTATTAACTTTGTGAGTTGTTGTACGACAAGTGAGCACGAAAGTTTGTATTTTGTTATGAATTTCCTTTGTAAAAGATATTAAATGCATAATGCAAATGTAGAACATAATATCATTGTAGATTTGATAGTCGAACTTTAATTAATGAAAGTAAAATTTATGGTGCATCATTTCAAACTTACTATTCGGACATCTCTCATAAGGTTAACTTCAGTTTTTGCGAGGAGGATTGGAGTTGAAATGTGAGACTTACAACTTTGCCCTATAAGCAGAGCGATCCACTTGAGAGCGTGCGTGTAATATTGGTGTATATTGTGCTTTGGCATGTAAATTTTACAAGAAAGTTTGAATTTTTTGACATTATTATAGAATTTAAAAATATTTACGTGCATTTTGAAGCAAATTAAATTTGAATTTATTCCATGTTAACTCGGAAAACATTCTCAGCCCTAGGATTTGGGGATTCAATGCATTAGTCAAAGCACATGCAAATAAATTGATTTCAATGGTTTGATGTATCGTGCGTATATTTTATGCATTTGCATGATGTATTTGCTCTTTTCACTATGCATTTGCACAGTGCACTTGTATATTTCTTAGTATACTTACATGACACACTTGCACCTTTCTTGATACACTCATGCGATGCATTGCATGATGTATAATGTGTTTATATAGTGAGCTTGCACATTCATCAATACATTTGTATGTTTCCTTGAGCGCGTGCCAGAAGTGGAGAGCCCCAATGATTACTAAAAATTTCTACCTGAAGCCTTTTATATTTTGGAGAATAGCAATATACTTTATTACTTCGTTTTCTCCTATTGACATATGAAGTTTAAAACTTTTTATCTACGGGCTCTTTTATGTTAGAAGTGCTGATATCATAAGCAGTATAAAGTGATTGTATAGAAACTATAACCCAGCGGGGAGGGGTTGATGGATTATTAAGCATGTGAATAGGTGTGAGGTCAATTAAGATCACTGGGCTAGCAAACTAGGAAGGCATTGATTCCAAGACGAGATCCAAAGTTAATTGAAAGTTTTGAGTACAAATCAAATCAGAAGAACTGCCACTAATGCCTTAGATGATAGGTTTTTATCTTATTAAAGATTCCCGCTTTCACGTTCATGATGTCTAGGATTCTGAAGTTTTTGTTGTAACTCGAAGCATTCTGAGAAATTGTGAATATTTTGCAAGTCAATCAATACGGAGGAATGCCATCTAGATTAGCATTCTACCAGTAGCAACAGATGTTTGAACAATCCAAATTTCTTCAAGAGGAGAGCACCTAATTCAATTAGCACCCATGCCACTGATGACTTGGATAGCCTCACAGTAAGAGCAACCACATGCAGTGATTTATAAAAAATTAAGCTAAAAGAGTAGAAAATGGATTAATTGAGATTGTGAATTCGTATATGTGGAAAGAAAATTAAAAGGGCATTAACATGAGGTTCCACGAAACAGTTCAAATGAGGCAACCAATTAAGCACAAACATTAGGAACCCATCCACATAGTAAGTTCTCAGAAAAGAGTTTAAGTAATCAGATTCTGGAGATAATTTTATAAGAATGTGGGCTCCGAAAATTCGGCCCCGGCCTCCGCTCGCTTTTCTTATTCGGCGAGGGAGTTTTAACAGAGTGAGTTCCGGGGTAAATTTTGGAAGGCAGATGGGTTTGTAGATAAGACACTACCCAGAGATTTCGCCCTCATTTTGTGAGGACTTTATGATCTGAGTTCTGGTTTCCTATAGGCGCAAGCCCCTATAGTTAATTACCCCTCCCGATCACGAGAGAGAACTTTCGATTAAGGCTAGTCGTCAATCAGATACGTAGAGAATACGTGTTATCTGGCATATAGTAGCAGTATGATTGGATTTGGAAATGGATTTTGATTTGGGTATTTTGAAATATTTGAAAATTTTGGAAATAATTGAGAATTTGGAGATTTTGGAAGATTTGATATTTAAAATAGAAATTTCACCATCGTGCACTTAAAGCAGATGGTGGGGGAATGGATGATAGACCCGATCAAGATCCCATGGTTCCGTCGTCCCGGGCCATCGTGGTCCCTGGTCTACTTAGTCAGAGGAGGTAGTCGACCCAACCTGACAGAAGGATCCTTATCGGCAGCCATGGGTTGCTTCGTCCAAGGGGACCTTGTAGACCGGGGTTGAATGTTTGTCTAAGGGGACAAATTTGAATCCACCTTAGCTAACAGAGGGTTTTGTGCCCTATCGATCATATCCTATTGATTCATATCTCAAGGATTTAACGCCATTAAGGAGCGTATTGGCTCTGGCCATAACCGCTATCTGTGGTGCCATTTGGCGGCAAAACCACTCGGTTCAGAGGGCCCCGGGTCATAACCGTTTACCTGCAGTGCCATTTGGCGGCGAAACTGCCGGTTAGAGGACACGTACCACGTCCTTACTGGCAAGAGATTGTTTGAGAATGGATCATAGTGATATTTTTGACTAGGCATTTTGCTCTTTGTGAGTTGAAGTTGATTTTAATTTGTCCACCTCGACAAACTGTTGCGGAGGGTGGATGAATTTTGCTTTAAGTGGTTAATGGTTGGATTTCAAATTTTAAATATTTTTGGGATTTGGGATTTTTGGATTTTTGGATATTGTGGAGTTTTGGATTGTGAATGGACTTTTGGGAGACATTTGAAAATATTTGTGAAACCCCTCCGGTTGAGATCTGCATTCAACACGGGCATCATCGGGGTGTTTGGGGTCATTCCTCTTTATGGATTGAACCCTGTCAACTCTGTTAGGCTGTCGACAGAGGATCGGGTTTCGTAGGCTTTATGCCCTTTGATAGTGAATTCTCATTGTTATAGGCCTTGAAGACCTAATATGGATGTTTTGAGACAAATATAATGGTCGCCACAACCGTATATTTGTTTGTTGGTTCGAACCCTGTCGATTTCTATTGACCAGTATAGAATGATCAGTTTCGAACCTGAATTCACTTGTCAATCCGCGCAGCATCCCTATACGTCACGTGTGTACCAATAACACGCTCGCCGGGGCCCATGCGGGTTTCATGATTGCTTTTACCCTCTTTTAGTGTACCTACGTGTATACAAACTACGGTGCACGTGCAGGGTATTTTAGAATATTTATGAAACGCCTTCTGTCCGCTTCCAAGAACGTCGCGGATCCGGTGGCATGGCGTTGTAGTTTGTGGATGCCTTCTGTCTGCTTATATGAATGTTGCAGATCCGGTGGCGTGGCGTAGCAGCTTCTGGATCAGTTGTTTGCTACGAGCTCCTAGGAATGTTCGTAGGAGACCCTCGTTTCTTGCATCACATTCACCTTTCACCAATCTCAGGTGGGATTTGCTGAGATTGCACTTGTCTGTAAGGATAGATCTTTGATTGTTGGTCTCCCGTATTGCCTTCTCAATCAACAGGCAATCTTGTAAGGAGCATCATTTTTTGTGTGTTATACATCTCCATTTGTAAGAAGGCGATGTATCTGACTGCCATTGAAGAGTTATTGAATGAAGACAATGGCCCTTGTGATATCATTGAGCTTGTATTGTTGCTTATGAGTGAGCAAATAATTTATTTATATTTGGGATGTTGACGAATGTCCTTCCTCCATTCATTGATCTCCACTAGCATAATCAAATTTGATGAGTGATGTTAAGATAATTATACATCCATTTAAACTTGATTATCTAGTTACGGTTCAGATTTGGGTTCATGTCCACTATGCTTGATCCGAATCAAGTCCTGGTGTTTGGATTCTTCTGAAGTCTAACTCAAATCCTTGCTTGAGTTTAGATGTTTGAATCATATTTGATGTGCAAACCAAATCCAATTTTGAGTTCAAAGTGCTATGTCCCTTGCAGTCCTTTGAGTTCAATTGAATGTTCAAATTACTTTGGGTTCAAAATATTATGTTCAAATCTGAGTTTGAGTTCACATTTAAGTCCTCGTAGTCTTGTTGAGTTCAAGTCCGAGTTCAATCAAGTTCAGTGTCATTTGAGTTCAAATTTGAGTCCCAATGCTTTGTTCTTTGTAGTCAATTTTGTGTGTCAAAGTTCTTGTAGTCTTGTTTGGTTCAAGTCTGGATGCACAAGCTCAAGTTCAATCTCATTTGCACATTTTTTTTTTTATTTGGATTCAAGTTTATTTAAGTATATTGAATCAAGTTCACAAGTCCACCATTGTTCTTTGAGTTCAATCAAGTCCAGGTACAATTTCACCCGAAATTTCGGCAGCCTCCCGGCGTCTCCCCCGTTTTAGGGGAAAACTACGAGAAAACTGGGCCTTTCCCACCACGCGCAATAAAGGCGTGTATGGTAGGTGCCCTCTGACGAGGACACCGCGGCCGTGATTTTTTGTTCCTCCCACCACGCGCAATAAAGGCGTGTATGGGGTCTTTGACGGTACCTGTTTAAATGCACAGTTTGCTTTCCCCCCGCTCGGGGGTACTTATGAATGACACAACTTGCTTTCCCCCCGCTCGGGGGTACTTATGAATGACACAACTTGCTTTCCCCCCGCTCGGGGGTACTTATGAGTGACCCTTCCTCGTCGTAGGCGCCGCACCGGGGTCCCTTCCCACCATGTGCAATAAAGACATGTATAGGCGATTTTCCGGTGCGCCCCGAACATCGAAGTAGAGTTTAGGCGATTGCTCGCTTCGTCGTAAGCATCAGACCGGCGTCCCATCCCACCACGCGCAATAAAGGCGTGTATAGGAGTTTTTCCGGTCTGCTGCAAACAACGATGCGAGAAATCTGAGTTTAGAGAGTTCGTACCTTTGCGGGCTTTGTCGGTGGCTCGTTTAAAAATGCGCAGTTTGCTTTCCCCCCGCTCGGGGGTACTTATGAGTGACCCCGCCTCGCCGTAGGTGCCGCACCGGGGTCCCTTCCCACCATGTGCAATAAAGACATGTATAGGCGGTTTTTCGGTGCGCCACGAACGCCGAAGTAGAGTTTAGGCGATTGCTCGCTTCGTCGTAAGCATCAGACCGGCGTCCCATCCCACCACGCGCAATAAAGGCGTGTATAGGAGTTTTTCCAGTCTGCTGCAAACAATGATGCAAGAAATCTGAGTTAGAAAATTCGTACCTTCGCGGGCTTTGTCGGTGGCTCGTGAATCGAGGGAGAGAGATATTATATTCTCTTTAATTCAATTATAATTAATAAAAAAAATTATAAATAATTATAATTAATTATTAATTAAATATAATTAAATATAATTAAACTAATTAATTATAATTAATTATAGTTAATAATAATCAATTAGAGAAATTAGATATAATTAATTTAAAATTAATTATAATTAGCAATAAAATCATGATTATTTGTAATTAATAGTAGTTAATTATAAATAATCATAAATAATTATTAATTAAGATAAAACATAATAATTAAATATAATTAATTAAAATTAATCATAATTAATAATTAATCATAATTATTTATAATTAATGGTGATTAATTATAAACAATTATAAATAATTTTAAATTAAGATTAAAAATAATTAAATATAATTAATTAAAAAAAACAATCTTAATTAATAATAATTTTCTTTAAATTATTTATGATTAACAACAAATAATTATTAATAATCATAATTAATTAGATGGGATTTAAGCAGGATTTGAACAAAAATTTGGACAAGATCTATCACGAATCCTATTAACAGAGAGTTTAACTCTCTTAAACACAGAGTTAAACTCTCTGTTTAAACGATTTGGCTGAAGAGGCGCACGAAAGGGAGATAGCTACCTTCACAGCAAGCTCCCGTCTCTCCTTCCAATCAAAATGGAAGAACTTCCGATCCAAACAGGAGGGAACGACGTCGGAGGGGGCAGAGGTGTCGGGTGAGCTAGGGCTCCAAACGGGTAGGTGGAATGCTCTCTCCTCTCTCTCTCTCTCTCTGTGCGTGTGGAGGCGATGGAAAGTGGAGGTCGGAAGACCGAGAGATGGGAGGAGGAAGCTGCGGGATTTGGGAGCAGAGGATTCGCGTCGTGGCTTGGAGGAAATCGGGAGAGGAGAAGAGTTCGGCAGTGGGGCTGAGAGAGATCGGGAGAGGCAAGGGAGATTCGAGTGCTTGGGCTCGGGTAGGGCTTGTGGAGGCGTGGAGCTCGGGATTTGATCGGGGAGGAAGGAGATGGACTTCGGGACAGAGGAGGAGATCGGGAGCTGGGAGTGCGAATGGAAGAAGCAGCTGTGGGTTCGGCTTCATTTTATAGAGGCGAACGGGGCTCGATCGAGGAGAGGATCGCAGGATTTACGCCGGATTTGCGGAGAAGCGACTCGAGCGGCGCCGTTCTGCAGTACCTCGGCGGGATTTCTGCAGAATTTGCGGAGATTTGGGCGTCTCGACGAAGCAGAGGTATGTACAAGGGATTTCTATTTTTTTTTTCTTTTTGGTCTTTACATGGAGGTCAACAAAGAACATGATGAGAATCAAGTCCAATTGCATACTGGGAGAAAAAAGAGGCAAAGCTAACTTAGAGATCTCCTCATTAGACAATATGAGAGTTGGTTTATCTTGGAAGGTGGAAGGCTGCTTGTGATGAGAAGTTACAAGCCCTTGTTATAAATGTGCGGGGAAAGTGAAATAATGTCAAGTAGAGAATTATGATATATACCCCTCTAACTTCCTCATTAAAAGAGAGAGAGGTATGGAGGGGGAGAGAGAGAGTCACATGATGCATGAATTTATAGAGCAACGAAGGAGATAAACATGGAATAAAACCTAAACTATGTGCGGTGAGAGTTGACCAAAGAAAAGAAAGAAGCATTGTAAATACTCATTAATACATTGTTTATTTGAGTAGATTGGAGGGAGACAACCAATGCATGTAAGGAATGAGAATGGTACTTGATTTGGCTACATGTTGAAATCCATTTTGGAGGCTATCCATGGTTGTATTCCCATTCATTGTGCCTTGAACTTCATGGAGGAATGAGGAATGATGATGATATTTATGTTTGATTCAGGAATCTTTTTTGAGATATTGTGGGCTCCGAAAATTCGGCCCCGGCCTCCGCTCGCACTTCTTATTCGGCGAGGGAGTTTTAACGAACTAAGTTCCGGGGTAAATTTTGGAAGGCAGATGGGTTTGTAGATAAGACACTACCCAGAGATTTCGCCCTCATTTTGCGAGGACTTTATGATCTGAGTTCTGGTTTCCTATAGGCGCAAGCCCCTATAGTTAATTACCCCTCTCAATCATGAGAGAGAACTTTCGATTAAGGCTAGTCGTCAATCAGATACGTAGAATATACGTGTTATCTGGCATATAGTAGCAGCAATGGATTTTGATATTGGTAGAAATTGGATTTGGATTTGGGTATATTTGATATTTAAAATAGGAAATTGCACCATCTTGCACTTAAAGCGGATGGTGGGGGAATGGATGATAGACCCGATCAAGATCCCATGGTTCCGTCGTCCCGGGCCATCGCAGTCCCTGGTCTACTTAGTCAGAGGAGGTAGTCGACCCAACCTGACAGAAGGATCCTTGTCGGCAGCCATGGGTTGCTTCGTCCAAGGGGACCTTGTAGACCGGGGTTGGATGTTTGTCTAAGGGGACAAATTTGAATCCACCTTAACTAACAGAGGGCTTTGTGCCCTATCGATCATATCCTATTGATTCATATCTCAAGGATTTGATGCCAATAAGGAACGTATTGGCTCTGGCCATAACCGGTATCTGTGGTGCCATTTGGCGGCGAAACCACTCGGTTCAGAGGGCCCCGGGTCATAACCGTTTATCCTGCGGTGCCATTTGGCAGCTAACCGCCGATTAGAGGATACGTACCACGTCCTTACTGACAGGAGATTGTTTGAGAATGGATCCTAGTGATATTTTCGACTAGGCATTTGGCTCTTTGTGAGCTAGAGTTTATTTGAATTTGTCCACCCCGGCAGACTATTGCGGAGGGTGGATGGATTTTGCTTTGAGTGATTGATGGATTGATTTCTGATTTAAATATCTGGATTTTTGGGAATGATTTTTGAATTTTTGAAGTATTTGGGTGGCATTTGAAAGTATTTGGGAACCCCTCCGGTTGAGATATGCATTCAACACGACCATCATCGGGGTATTTGGGGATCATTTCCATTTGATTGAACCTTGTCGACCCTATCAACTTATCGATAGGGGATCGGGTTTCTCGTAGGCCTTGTGCCTTGTTTACAGGGGACGGTCCTCTTTCATACACCGGGCTGCCCTTGTACTCGACATACTTGAAGATCTTGATCACCACTGTCGTAAGTGATATTCGTACTTGTGTCCACAGTGATTCATTGTACTTTCAATACACTGTTGTTATCCACAAGTATACATTTGCAGAGGACCGCTATATTCACTACGACCTCCTGAAAATGTTTGTAAAATATCGATTGTTTCTGTGCATCATATCCACTCTTTCACCAATCTCGGGTGGATGATGATTTCATTTGCTGCAAGGACCGATCTTTGATTGCTCGTATGCTTTGCAACTATCTGTTGTTGCTTGTAAGCATAGTACATTGACCATGTAGGAATTGTTGTAGGAGTTCGTGCATTCATCATGATCCCCCATGTATTTTGTCTCATGCATTCATAAGTTTTGATAATTGAGATTTGTTTGTAACTGTTCAAATACTGTGAATAGATTACTGTTCATTGATTGTATGCATCGAGGTCCTGTTCGCCACGAGTCCCCTGCAGTTCTTTGAATTCAATTGCATGCTCACATTTTGTTCAAAGTTTTCTGGAGTCCTTTTGAGTTTAATTTTGTGCTCAAATAATTTGAGTTTGAGTTCCAATTTGATTTCATTTGGATTTGATATTCAGAAATCATTTGAGTTTTGTTCTGATTCAGGTCCACAGTTCTCTGTTCTTCGTACAAGTCCTCTGCTCATTTAGTTCGAGTTCTGTACATTTTTGTTTGAGTACAGGTCTTCTATATTGTTGCCCAAGAAGGTCTTCAAATTGTTCAAGTCTTTGTACATTTCAGTGAAAATTTCGGCAGCACCCCGGCATATCCCCCGTTTGGGGGAAAATTGGGGAGCTGGGCCTTCCCACCACGCTACTAGAGCGTGTATGGTAGGTGTCCGTAGACACCGCGACCGTACAAAAATTTCACCCCACCACGCTACAAGAGCGTGTATGGGGCCTTCAGCAGTACCCGTACCAGAACAGCAGTGACTCCCCACCACGCTACAAGAGCGTGTATAGGGCTCTCCCGCCTCGTCGTATGCTTCGCACCGGGCTCCCTCCTACCGTGCTACAAGAGCGCGTATAGGTGGTTCTCCGGTCCGCTGCAAACGTCGAGAATGGGATTTGGAACATCATACCTTTGCGTAGCAGTCGTCGGCGGTGTCGGTGTCGAGGTCGAGGTCGAGGTCCGTCCCCACCACGCTACAAGAGCGTGTATAGGGCTTACCCGCCTCGTCGTATGCTTCGCACCGGGCTTCCTCCTACCGTGCTACAAGAGCGCGTATAGGTGGTTCCCCGATCCGCTGCAAACGTCGAGGACGGGGTTTAAGTTAGAAATGTATACCTTGAAGTCCCGGTGGGCTGGCAGTGTAGGCTCGTGGATCGAGGCAAAAGGAGGATTCCATTTTTTATATTAATTATAATTAATTATTAATTATAATATCTTTTAATTAATTATATTTATTATAATTAATTAAAGTAATTAATTACTATTGTAATTAATTAAAATAATTAATTATATTTATTTTTAATTATTTAGAATTAATTAATATTAATTAAATTTAATTAATTAATAATAATTAATAATAATTAATTAAAAATTTATAATTAATTAAAATTAATTTCAATTAAATTAATTATAATTAACTAATCATTAATTATAATTATTTAATTAAAACTAATTATAATTAACTATATTAACTATAATTAATTAAAATAATTATAATTATAATTAATTAGAATTAATTTTAATTAAAATAAATTAACCCCTCTCCCTCTACCCTCTCTGTTTGACGGATTTATGGGATTTGGCCGAACGAGCGAGTGAGAGGGAGAGAGTCACCTTCACTGCGGCGAGCTCCCGTGGCCGCTTCTGATCAAAATGTCCTGGTTCCGATCCGGCGGGAAGGGAAAGTCGTTGAAGGCACGAAGTCGAACAGCTCTACAGGATCTGAAGAAGCGGCGTGTGTGATCTCACGACTGGCGAGCTCCCGTCGTTGCTCTGGATCAAAATGTCGTAACTTCTGATCCCACAGGAATATCGCCAAAGGAGCGGAGGCGGACAACCAGGAAGGAGGCGGAGAAGTGTGCCGGAAGGGAGAAAGTTACCTACACATCGAACGAGCTCCCGTTGTAGCTTCCGATCGGAATGTCGTAACTCCGATCCGATCGCAAAGGGGACGTCGCCAATGGAGCGGGGTCGAACAGCCACGATGGAGCCGAAGAAGCAACGGGAGAAAGTTACGATCACAGCCAACGGAGCTCCTGTTCGTGCTTCCGATTCGACTGAAGGAAAAGTCGTCGAATGCGTGAGAGATTGAGAGAGAGAGCCAGAGTCGGGAGGGAATGAGTGAGAGTGAGAGAGCCCGAGCTCTCTCATTTCTTCAATGTTTAACGAGGCAGAGGGGTCGTGCGGAGGACGTACGTGAGGCGACATCGATCGTGCGCGACGTGCGAAATTCGGCGCCGAACGGGTACGTTCTCTCTTTTTTTTTTTTTTTTTTTGCTTAGGTTTGTAGGTCAACAGATATTTTAATTAATTTATGTACATGTTGAGGTTTTGTTGCATGGGGAGTGCAGCTAGGAAGGGGAGAATGCTTGCCTTAAATGTTCAAAAAAGTTCAAGCTACTTGTCTTTGGGTACAGGTTGAAGAATCAGCCTATTTGTCTTTAGTCCTAGTTTCAAAATCTAAATTTTGGCTAATTTTAGTAGGTTTGAAAAATCATGTTGATTTAGGTTTCTTAAACCCACCCTTTAGTTTAAATCATGTCATGTTGAGGTAGTAATTTAGAATTTGCTAAATATTGATAGCATTTCATATTGGCTTTCTTGCTAGCTTATCTGCAAAACCCCAACAAATTTGGCTTCTCTTGCTATGTCTTTCTAGGCATAGTCAGTGAATCTAAGTGGCATGGTAGATGGCTATACGTCGCTTGACACTATGCAAATGCCTAAGAATATTGTATTTGTACATACATGATTGCCTTCTCAGGTATTGCTACAGGTAGCAATCAGGTCGTGACGGGCACCCCCCTCTTAGGAGCATATCCTTCAAGGAACTCGCCTGGTACCAACAGAGGAACTCGCTTAAGGAGAATGACAAGCATTACTTGCCCACTTTCGCCAAGGAGCTCGACTTATGCTAAGTGACTAAGAAGTTCTTCATAGATTGCCTCTCATCTCAATTGGGTCATTGCCTTCGAGCCCGTCAAACTTAGCCGCATAAAATCACCCACCTTAGAGACCCTACACTCCACGTAGCCACCACTATCATCCTCTGGTTCAGATACCCATCATCCCTATCAACACCTCTAGTCACCTTTCGTGACAACGCATCCTCAAGCCTCCTACAATAGTTTTTAGGCTGACCAGACGACTCGTCAGCTATGGGTCCATCTCCGCTCGAGACTAGCCCTATGCCTACTTTCCCCTCTTGAGATTATGACTATACTATATCACTTAAGAGTATCATTCTGATGTTCCTTGTCAACCAGCTAGTGGTGGCAATATTAATCCAAGCTCAGTTGGTGTTGAAGTTTTCTTTATCTATGACCCTTGAAGTCTCTGGATGAGGGAGAAAATTCCTTGCAGTCTCGTGTTTTGAAGCTGACATGATTAATTCAAGTCTCTGGGGAGTGTATCCAAGTTGCAGAAACACTTGATTAGGGGAAAGAAGATGCTAATTTTGCGAGCCTTATTGATGAGATTATAGTGATGAATCTACTCAACTTTTATTGCCTTAATTATGTAAAAAAGTTAAATATGCTTCATTAATTTAGAAAAGATAGATGATTTATGATATAGGTCATCTTTGAAGATACATGTTTTAATGTGATGCTCTCATGTATGGCATTATGCTTTCATTGCTACTAAACTTGTAGAAGTATATGTTAGGAAACACTTGAAGACCTCAAGTAAAACTTAACGATCTTAACAAAAAACAGCAAGAACGATCAACCAATCCAAAGGAAAAATCAGAAAAACAATAGTTTTTTTATTAGAATAATCAAACTAACGAAAAAAAAATAACTAGGTACAATTAATCCTCTATTCAAGAGGAGGATCTATCTCTCCCAAATCTCTAAACGCGCTGCTAGAACCCAAAAACCTTAGAGATTTCAAATTTCAGTCAAATTCAAGATGTCGTAACCCTTGGAAATCAAATTATTTAATGCATACAATCCAAAAGGAAATATCTAAACAGTCCATATATTCAAATTTCCCTCCTAACTCCCTCAAAAAATCTTCCTAAAATGCTAGGCCTCCTGCGGTTTGATCGGCGTACAGGGTAAGCAGAAAATTCCGCCTCTGTTCCGCCCAAGCCGGTCTCGTGTGGACCGACTAGACCGGTCCAATGGACTTTTCTAACAATACTCCCCTCCTAAAGACTCACCTTGTCCGCAAAATAGAAAGACGACACCACCCTCCTCCATTCCCTCTCCATCACAAATGGTAAGAACCTTAAGAGTTTGATCCTTAGACCTATGCCCCGGTGTATACCTCTCGTCACATCTGAAATAGAGCCCCTTCGCTCTTTTCTCCTGTAATTCAATTTATGTGAGCTTCTTGAAGTTATCTCCAGGTCTTACTCCTACAGTCTTCTCCTTCGAAGTCTTCCGAAAAGTACTCGGTGTCGGCTCCTTGGGTGCCAGAAAGGTAGTGGTCCTCCTATTCGGACCTCCTGAGTTGTTGCCACCCGTCTCTCTCTCCAGGTGCCTTTGATCCTTCACCAATTGAGCTAGCTCCATAGCCTCTCCCAAATCTCGAGGCCTCATTACTCTAACCGCTGCCCATATCTTTGGTGTCAGTCCCTTCATAAAATCTCTTTTTAGCACTGTTTAAGGAAGGCAGTCCAATCGGCTAGCATGGTACTTGAATCTCTCCCGGTACTTCATCACTGAACCATCCAGTGTCAAGGCAAAGAACTGCTCGTAGAAGTCTCTTCCTCTGTCAGTTCGAAAATGTTCTACCAAACAATCCTTGAACTCTCTCCAACTTCGTATGGATCATAGCATGTCCCTCCACTGGTACCAAGACAAAGCCTTCCCTTACAAACATAGGCCCACTGTCATCAATCTCTCCTCCTCCATCATCCCATTGACGGCGAAATATCTTTCCACCATGTAGATCCACCCGGGCGCATCCTCCACCTCAAAGATTGACATCTTCAGTTTCTTCACCCTCAAACCGCCTTCGTTCCCTCTGTTTCCTTTGTAATTTCCCATTCCCCAGGGGGTGGTTCCTCCTAAGTGTCACAATCATCTCTTCTACACTCATACCCAAACCTTTCATCAAATTCCCACAATTTTCATTCAAATTCAGCACCCCTTGGATCATAATAAATTCCTCTCCTTTCAATTCCAGCCCCTCTTCGATCATAATTACCCCTTTCTCTTTCAAAATCTGCCCCTATCCCCTCCAACTCAGCACCCCTTTGTTAATGCTCCACCTCCTCATTCTTCTCCACATACCCCCTACCTAACTCCCCCATTGGAACAGGCTCCATGAGAGGCATTCTCTCTTTTCCCTTTTGTTTTCCACCTCATGATATTCCCTTTTCTTTATTAGATTAGAGGTTTCCCCGCTTACTGCGTTGCTGGAGGCTGCCCTCGCTTTTGACGACGATGTTTTAGATTTGCCCTCGAAAAACTTCTTCAACATCTCCCCAGGCTGGAAAAATTCCCATCCATCTTCTCGTGGATGGCTGAAATTTTACTTTTGACATCTGAAAGTTGAGTGTGGAGATATAAATTTCAGTTTTCAATTGTCCGATCTCCCCTTCCAACACTTACACCTTTCTTCCTGCACTGAGAACTTAGATATAGGCTCCAATAGCAAGAGCCGAAAGTTTGACGCAAATTGTAACCTCCAATTAGCAAAAAATAACAAGATCGGATACATAACACAACAAAATTCAGCGAGGAAGACTTCTATTTCGGCCCAGAAATTAGGAAACACTTGAAGATCTCAAGTAAAACCTAACGGTCTTGAAAAAAAAATAGCGAGAACTATCAACCAATCCAAAGGAAAAATCGTAAAAACAATAGTTTTTTTTATTAGAATAATCAAATTAACGGAAAGAAAATAACAATATACAATTGATCCTCTATTCGAGGGGATGATCTCTGTCTCCAAAATCTCTAGACGCCGTTAGAGACCAAAAACCTAAGAGATCTCAAATTTCAGCCAAATTCAAGATGCACTAACCCTAGGAAAACAAATTATTTTGCATACAATCCAAAATGAAATATCTAAACAGTCCCCTACATTCAAATTTCCCTCCTAACTCACTCAAAAAATCTTCCTAAACTGCTCGGTTGCTCTTGCGGTTCGATCAACGTACAAGAGAGGCGGACTTTTCCGCCTCTCTTTGCTCCTCCGGGGACCGGCTAGACCAGTATAACAGTATGATGAGAGTGTCAACTGTGAAAATTAGTTTTGGCAGTTAATAAATGGTTCATTCTTCTTCAATATCCTGTGTTCCTGTACTTTTAGGTGGTATTTCACTATCGCCTTTGAGAATGAACTTCCATTAATGCCTTTCCTTGTGAGAAACTTACTTTTTTTTGTTTATTCTAATAAATCAGGCTTAGCCTTGCTGGCCGTATACATCTAACTTATGATTCCATATGAAGCTATTTATGTTATTGAACTGCCACAACTGTGGATGATCAAGGTTCTGACAGTCTTATCATCCTATGCTATAAATATTTTTTTTTATGCAGAAATCAAAGATGAATTACCGTGCGTGGAATCACCGTTGTTGGCTTATACTTTACATGAACAAGGGTCAGGTTGGTTAAGACATTGTTTTCTTTTTTCATCAACTTATTCAAATTGTGCATTCCACATTTTTTGATGGCATCCTCAAAAAAATTCTCATGTTTGTTTTGTAAGTAAATATTTCAAGTCCAGACTTGTGCGTACCTTACCTCTATATGGTCTTGCATCTTTACTGGTTTTCCAAATGTGCGCTGTGACAATTACCATGAAATCCCAAAACCTTCCCAAATTACTACGATACATTTTTTCAAGGACCAATTTTCATTATTTGTGCGGTGTGAAGTGTTTTTTGGGAGGTTTCTCTATGAAGTTAATCCTCTATTTTCAAATTTAACTATGATCCTATTAGTTGGTGATTTTTAGGTGTTTATGTTCTGTTGGCTTGATCTATGTTTTGTTGCATGGATTATTAACTGAATGATCTACATTAGTGCTCTCCTACTTTTTTTCAATTTTGTAAAACAACTCTTCTTTCTGTTGGCTTTGTCAACGTAGTTGCTAATGCTTAATTTTGTAGATGCTTGATGAGCTGGATAAATCAAGAAAATGGTCTGAGCTACATGTTGCTGATAATTGTTGCTACCACTATCGAAGGGTGGGTTCTTCCCTGAGCTATCCAACGCTTAGGCCTTTTGTATTCTTTGGTTCTGAGGCCCAAATATTTGAGAGCATGCTGATGATTTAGGCTTCATTTGAGACAGTTTATTCTTTTAAATTTTTGCTGCTAAAAGTTACCTTCTCAACTGCATGCTCTGATACTTTTTGCATGCTTATGTGATTGTGTTTTTTACTCTAATATTTTTGCCATATGGAGCCAGCAAGTCGACTGATTTTTTCCTGTTTTTTTTAATTTATTTATTTTGTATTTTAATTATAATTAATTATACTGATTTTTTTCCTGTTATTTCCATGTATTAGAAGATTTTCATTCTTCATGCAAAACTATCAGCATGTAGCGATTCAGAGTAAGTCTAACACGCTAAACATATATGTCAAAACTTTGTGAACTGCAGAGGTTGATGCTTAATTTGTTGGAAGACAATTCGCTGAAAGATGATGAGCTAAAATCCTCATTTTACATGTGTCATTCGGTTGATTTGTTAAAGGTACTGTTTCTTGCTGTCACTGTATAATTTCCATGGATAATTGCTACATGGTCCTCGTTGCCCTGGGATTACATATTCAGAGCAGGTCTTGGTGAGCTTTTACTTGTTCATTTTTTTCATAGATTTTTTTGTCGATAAAGTTGACCTCTGGGAGATATTGAATCTAGTTCTAGTCAGTCAGCCTATATTCAAAACGAGAATTTTGATTTTGACTCTAGCCAAATCTGAGTTGAGTCTTGAACTATGTACATGTATTAAATATGTCTTTATAAAGTTATAGTATGATATATATACTAGTAAAAATATACATATATTAAGTGCACCCTATCAATATTTTATTTCAAAGAATAATTTAATTTAAATTTCGTGTTATAGTTTTCTGTTAAGAATCATTATAATTATAAATGTCATAATTGAGAGTGACATTTAAAATTGTTTTGGAATAGAAAGGATATTAAAAAAATGATTGAATTTATTTGATATTTATTCAATGACGATGAATTATTTTGGCAGAAAAATAATTGAAAATTAAAAAGGATCCAAGTAAAATTTGAGAGACTACAATTGAAGTTATTTAGAGTTTTTATGCCCAAATAGTTTAGTTTATCATTTCGAAAAATGATCCCATGGGTACCCATAAATATTTTTCTAGTTACAATTTAACTCTAGAATTATAACAAAATCAATCTTGGCCTAGGGTGACTATTCAGAACCTATTTTATTATTTGTTATTCTTATGACTCTTTAGATACTTCACTCATGCATGATCTACTTATAAGAATAATTTTGTGTTTAGAATTTTATGCAATCATTAAAATTCAAAGAAAATAACATAACGATTGAGATTTGTATTTAAAATTGAAGCCCGAAATCATAGATTGGTGGAAGAACATGTTGCTTATATATATATATATATATATATATATATATATATATATATATATATATATATATATATATATATATATATATATATATATATATATATATATATATATATATATATATATATATATAATCTTTCAAATTTGATTATGGGGTTATTTATCATTTTTTTTAATACATCAAGATAGTTTGCTATTTATTCAACAAAATATCATTTATACTAGGTAGGAGATCACTAAAATCACTAATTTATCACAACCTTCTGACTACAAAAGAATAAAAGAAAATGCTGAACAAAATCTAAAGAAAATCTCAAGATATATATATCAATCTCACTCCAACTGGTTTTGACCAATTCTCTATCAAAAAATAATTAAAAAATCACATAATTAGCTCATAAGCCCAGTAGTAATTCAAAACTCTCTAAAGCTTTCAATGCAATGACTAAGAATCAATATGATATGCTCAATCTAATATCAAGGGCAGAACTATTAAGTTCTCAGGGGGGCAATTGCATCCCCTAAAAAACTTATGTTTTTTTTATTACATGGCTTTTAGGTTATTTGTCCCCTTCAAGGTTTTTTTAACTATTTATTATAGGAATCTTTAGGCAATTGTCCCCCCTAAAAAAATTAAAATACTATGATCTTTACGCGATTGCCCCCTAGCAGAATTATATACATTGTGTAGAGGAGTTATTAGAAGTAATTTTAGGCAATTGCCCCCTTAAAAGTTTTAAAATACTATGGTCTTTAGGCAATTGCCCACATCATAATTAAACACATTGTGTAGAGATGTTATTGTTAAGAAACAATGAACAAATATAAATAATAAAGAGAATTCAAAAATATCCTTACAACCAAAATTTGTTCCGAGGGTGTTGACCCCAAAAACCCCCGCAGGGGCGCTGCCCCTTGACCCCGGGACCTGACAGGGCAGGTCGAGCCCTGTTAGAGGGCGCTGCCCCCTTGGACCCTCGACACATTATGTAGAGGTGTTACCTAATTTTTGTTTAAGAATAATGTCATTATATAAGATGTTGATAATATTTTAAAATGTATTATGTATATATGTATATATATATATATATATATATATATATATATATATATATATATATATATATATATATATATATATATATATATATATATATATATATATATATATATATATATATATATATATATATATGAAAAAAAATCTCTATATTTTTTCTTATAAGTTTGCCACCCCCCCCCCCCCCCCCCCCCCTAAAAAATTAAGGCTGGTTTCGCCCATGTCTAATATAATCAATAATTTGTATAAAATTCAATAAATTGGTAAAACAACGGTGCAAAAATCATTCATAAATCACTAAAGCAATATATCTTATCTATTAATATATAACATTTGTTTATGTATTATTAATGATATTAATGTATTTGTTAATGTCATTAGTATTATTAATATATGCATGCATCAATGCATGATTTAGCAAGGCAGGAAATCCAGCTTTAATGTGATGATTTCAATTTCATCTTTATTCCCAACTGATTTTCAGTTTGTCATCATTCATATCAATTATCATTTATCTAATTAACCAATTATTATATTCAATTAATTAATTATCATTACAGATGGCTTCATTGAATCAATAAAGAGTCGTCACTCTGTCATTCGGCATAATCGATTTTCTGTTACATGCTACAACCTAGATAACATTAAAAACCATCTTTAAAGGAAAGTCCATCAGCCTACCCTCCTACGTAGGGTATTATGTTTTAACAGTCAATCCATTTTATAGTGTTAACAACCATCATTATTTGTTTATGCAAATACCACAATTAAAATGCAGCATGAAATAATCAATTCTATTTATTACAAAAAATATATATAATAATAATCAAAATCATTGAAAACTAAAATGAGATTTGAGTTACTTATAACAAATAAAAAAAAATTTAAACAAAATTGGTAGATGAAAAATCCCCGAATAATCTTCTCTCACTTCCCTCTCTCGTATTCAATAAGGCACAACACTGAAATTCATATTTTTCATTAAAAAAAAATCATTTCAAAAAAAGAAAATTTTGGATTATTACAATTTACCTACTATAGAAAAATGTCGTCCCCGACATTCCCTTAAGGATTTGGGTACAAAATCAATACAAAAAAAATCCGTAAAATCGAAACTCAGGAAGTTGTATATTCACTCTTTTTTAACACCATCTATTTACTTTAATTTCAATTTTCATTATTTTTGACAGAGACTATATTATCTCCTATTCAAGAAATCAAGGGATTATATTCGACACTTTATATAGTCTTGGATTAAATGGACCTCCAAAAAAAAGTTGGGGATCATTTTAATTATTTTAGCAAATTTACTTCATGTAGTTAGAACAAACATTGTGGTTTATGGCAAGCTAATTTTTTCTTATTTCTTGGCTTGTATGCATTGCGTCCTTTTAATTGTGTGTGTGATCTGTCGTTTGGTTACAAATTGCAGTTTTTTAAGTTTGTTCGTTGTTTTTCTGTCATTCTCTGTGTTATTGTTGAGGTCTAGGCATGTGCGTATGTAGGTGGCGATGATTAGCCCAGGCATATGGTGAGGGAATGTGCGTGCTTTCCATGGATCCTATTACTGGTCTGTAATGTACCTTGGCTCCAATTGGACGAACGATGGTCTATGGGGATTATCAGAATTCAGTCTCAATTAAAATGATCACTCCATATAAACTAATACAACTTTTAAATAAACGATGAAACTCAGAATGGTATATTTTGATTATGTTGTTATGCTTGTTATCATGAGAAGTTTCTTCATGGTTTGCTTCATAAATTCTGTTATCTTATTTCACAGGAGGAGCTTAAATGGAACGTGCATCTTATCAAAAAATATATGGGTAGAGAGGTTTGCTTCTTTAACTGGGATTGAAAAGTATATTTCCACAACTGGAGTGGGTTTTTTTTTAATCTGACTTGCGCTCATGAAAAATAGCTTTTGATGCTAGAGATGAGGTGAAGGATTTGTTTGGGACGACTGCCCGCACGTGATGCAACGCGTGCTGCAATCGCCCCAAACAAATAGCATGCAGGCATGATCTGAATAGCTGGAATGACGCGGTGGTTGGAAGAAACCGACCGCCGCGCCAAATTGGCCTGAAATGGTAAAAATGATACTTCTTTTAAATTCTCCAATTTAATTCTGGATAATAAAACTCATCCTCGTGAACTTCCAATTTCTTATTTAAAGCTAACTTAAGTCCCATTGAATTTTTGAAAATTGTGGCATGTAACTTTGATATGTGCATCTTTCTCCATTGAGTGGTAAATAAAAGATGGTTATATATAATTTACAGTTGTTTAAATGTTATTTTTATGCTTTAATATGATCTCAATTTTGATGAGATTTCTTTTTCTTTTCATGTGAATTAATTTTTTTAAGAAAACCGTTTGATTCTTTGACGTGCACTTTTTTGCTGGATAGAGGACTAGTAAACTGTTAATATAATATGAATGGTTTGTTTGCCTTGACTAAATAAGATCATCTAAGGATGGCAGAATCAGCAAAACCTGACCTCATGAACTAATTTGGTTGATAAAAATTGAAGAAATGTCTTTCTAGTAATCATTGGATGATTAAAATTTGTACTAGTTTAAACTTGAAGATCTGATGCATTTTTTATAGCTTACTCTTTTATTGGAGTGTTTTTTCTTGTTACAGGCCTTGTGGATTCATCGTCGACATTTGTCTTATTATTTGATAAGTCGCATCACCAATCCTATTGACATTGGCTCTCCATGTAAAGTTCAGCTGGAAATGATTTCAGCCTTACATTGTTTCCTCGGGGAAGAAATGGAACTTGTGCGTACTTGCCTTAACATTCCTGCTGATGAATTCGATGATGCTCGAGCTCAGGCTCAGCATGCAGCAACTTACATCCTGTGGATATCAAAGGTCTATTTGTGCATGAGCTTCGTATTTCCGTATTCGAGTTACTTATTTTAGGCTTTGTTTGGGGCGATTTTTTGTTGCTTCGTAAAGTAGCTTATAGTTTAAAAATTTTATTTTTTTTATTAAAAGTTTGCTTTAAGAAGCAACAAAAAAATCGTCCCAAACGAAACTTTAAACACAAACTTGTGGAGTTCTATTCTTTCTTCCAATTTGCTGTAGTAATATTTAAGTTTTTCTTCACAGAAAATCGTTCTCTCGCCAGAGTACAGATTTCAAGAGAAGCTTATGGAGATAGGGGACCTCAAGACTATCTTGATGAATACAAGCCCCGAGAAGTCCCTAACTTGGGAGAGGCTATTGGACCAATTGCCTGCTGATTAGCAGTGTTAAGAGCTTTGTTGGTTTGTAACAGTATATGAAGGTTTTATTTGGGATGGCTTTCTTATTGATTCTTAAAATAATTTTTTTAGTAAAACATTAAAAGTTTTGAACTAAAAAATTATTTTAAGAAATTGTGCCGTTTTAAACGAAGCTTAAATTTTATGTCTATTTTTCTAAATTATAGTCAAGATTATTGACAAATAATCATAATATGTAGTGGAAGATATAAGTGCTAGTTGGTTGCAATATATATATATATATATATATATATATATATATATATATATATATATATATATATATATATATATATATATATATATATATATATATATATATATATATATATATATATATATATATATATAAAATAATTAAATTTTGTTTGAATAAATTAATTATATTGATGTGAAGAAAATTTAGGTAGGGTAAACTTCATGTCAATTCAAATCCAACCTGACACTCCAAATTAATATCCATAATCTTGATCTTCTAAGTGGTTACTTTTTTTTTTTTCCTTCTATGAATTGAGGTTTAAGTATGTTTTTTTCTTCTATCTCCGTCTAATATTAATGATGATCCATTCTTCCTTCCATGTAATGGCTTGTGAGATGTCACACCAATGTTGGCTTCATGATTCTTATTGTTTGTTATGATTGTAGAAAGCTCCACTAATGATAAAATGTCAGTCCCCTCTATTATATATAACGATCCAAAACACTTTTCCTGAGTGGATCTTCCATAGTTTCAATGGCTTATCCATATTTCCTTTCAGCTGGTGATGAAATACAGTGCTAGAGCTTAGTCAAGCTCTTAAATCCATTCGGATTAAGTTGATCTTCTTAGGGTTTATTTGGGATGGCTTTTTTATTGTTTTATTTTTCAGGCATCAATCATTTAAACTATGGAAGTTTTACTTTTCCGACAGCTTTCTAGAATGTTGCTTTCTAAGTTGCAAGTTGCATAATAGAGATAGTGCCTGCGACTTGCTGGTTGAGCGAAGTTTTTCCTCCCACGAAATTAATCTTACTTTTGTGTATATATATACTTATTAACATATTTTAAACTCTCCACATTGAACTAAAACACAAAGTCTCATGCACCTTAGCACTCATTAATGTAAGGTAACTAACCTAAATATCTAAAACTTTTTTTCTTTTCAAATGGTCTACAACAAATTTGATTTGGTATTTTCATAAATATTTATGATCCCTTGATTTTGGCTTAAAGAATAATGATTCTATCCAATCATTAAATATAGATCTTATATTATAATTTGAAACTAATTAGTCTGCATAGCTGCATAAGATTTATTTATAGGCCTTTCTCTACAATTCCGAATACAAGTTGGCATTGATGCTCATTGCAAAAATCACATCAGCCCAGGGCTCTTTTGCTATCAACTTAAATGTCCAACAATTCAAAAATGCCAAAATCTTTTCTTTTTTAGCATCCTTGCAATAATTATCAACTTCAAAACAATAACATTTTTACTTTTCTCAAGTTCCATCTCATTTGGGTCCACGAAGCTTCAGTCTTTCAGAGCTCCAGTTTCATTATTTGGCTTCACTGATCTGTTTTTCTGTCGCTGATCATACACTTGATCTGCTTCTAGAGCTTTCATACCCTGACTGTCCATTAAGGGGTCCGCTTAAGAAGTCCTGCAAGAAATATTAGTATTAGTTTTCTTTTTATAGAGGCATCTATCACTGTTAGGGGTGTCAATTTGGGTCGACGGGTCGGGTTCAGGTCGAACCTGAGTTGATCCGGATCTAAACAGGTCAACCTGAACCTGACCCGTTTTTGCAAACGGGTCGGACATTTCAACCCATACCTGACCCACATGGGTTGCTAGGTTGACCCGACCTGACCTGGATTTAGTAGATTTGGTTAAAGCAAAGCACGAGTTGAGCGCCTGAGCCAGTGACGCCAGTCTGCGAGTGCGGGCGGAGTCCGAGTTGCGAGCGAAAGGAGTACGTGGGAATGCGGGATCACGAGTGCGGACGGAGTTCGATAAGTGAGAGCGCGGCAGAGGGCAGAGCCAGCGGGTCTGCTGGTCCGAGAGTGCGGGCGGAGTCGTCCGCGGGACCACATGTGCTGGCGAAGTCTCAACTCGCGAGAGCGTGACAGAGGCAAGTCTGCGAGCCTGTGCGAGAGCAGGGGGAAATTCGAAATTGACTCCGACTTTCAGGTCATTGTCGATTCGGGTTTTCAGGTCAACCCGAACCCGACCCGTTTTTAAAACGAGTCAAAAATCCAAATCCGAACCCAACCCATTTGCTAACCGGGTCAACCCGAACACAGATTTTTTCAGGTCGTGTCAAAAATTGACACCCTTATGTGCTAAACTTATATATATATACTAAAAAATGAATGTGACCTGTAACAAACACATGAACTCATGTAGCAAACTCAATTCTAACTCTTAGTTTCCAAGCAAATTAATTTATGACCCAATCCTACATGTTTCAAGTGTTTAACAACATGCCTGTATGGAGATCTGAGATTGCGCTGGTGAGGAATGTAAGCCATTTCCCATGGTGCAATTCTGCATATTGCTCTCCCCAAGTTTTCTCAGCCTGTTAAGCTCAGGCAAGACTACTTTGCTTAGATCTGGACGATCCTTGCGCCTCAGCTCTGCACACTTAAGTGCTATGTGAGCCAAGCTCTTGGCATCCTCCATTGGCCAGTCCATTACTGTAGGATCCAAGATATCCTTAAACATTCCATTATCAATGGCTCGCTGCATATGGTATGTAATCCCCATTGGAGGCTTTCCAGTGATCAGCTGTAGCAAGACAATCCCAAGAGAATACACATCAGACTTTATTCCCAGTATGCCAGTTTGCTGATACTCAGGATCAATGTAGCAGAATGTTCCAGCAACAGAGGTCATTCTGTACTGAGTAACATTTTCTGCAACTGCAGGTGGAAGAAGACGAGCAAGTCCTACATCACTGATCTTGCTCACATAGTTGTGGTCGAGGAGGATGTTGGCTGGCTTGAGCTCACGGTGGACTAATGGCTCTGGCTTTGCTTGGTGGAGGAAGAGGAGGCCTGTGCCTATCTCTGCAGCGATGCGAAACCGGTGCTGCCATGGAATTGGTGGTGTGTTTCCTCGCCGGAAGAGGCGGTCATCAAGGCTTCCATTTGCCATGTACTCATAGACAAGGCACCCATACTCAGGGCAAGCGCCAAGGAGGAGAACCATGTTTGGATGCCTTATGCGGCTCAGTATTTCAACCTGGTTGCAGATGTGAGCAAAGTGTCCATTGCATGAGAAAATTGTAACTCTAACAATTCTAACACATAACTGCAACGGCTTTGCTGAATTTGTGCCAGAGAGAAATTCCGGATGTAGAGGTACATTCGGACTTCAATAAAAATATGACATGGGTTCTCGTACACAGTGTGTATAAATTTGTACACATTGTGTACAACTAAATACACAGTATGTATATAAGTTTGTACAGACTATGTACATAATTTTGTAATTTGTATATAGTGTGTATAGTTGTACACATTGTGTACAAAAACACGTGTCATATTAGGTAATAATTTCTTCAGAAATGACAGAAAAGATCAATAAAATAAAAATATTCTCATGAAGTTATATTATATTAATAAATATTAAAGATTTTATGATAGTGTTATAGAATCTTTAAATATAAGAACTCTAAGAAATCTAACACATACCTCTTTGTGGAATTGTAATCTACTTTGAGAAGCATCTGGACGAAGAACCTTAATGGCGACCGGTGTGTGATCAAGTTGGCCAAAGTACACAGGACCGTAACTACCACCTCCAATCTTCTGGCTTTCTGCAAAGCAGTCAGTGGCCAACTCAATCTCCTCTATTGAGTACTTCCGATACCTTAAAATATCATTGTGCAATGCATTCAGTGCTTTGTTCTTCTCCTCAGCCTCTTTCACTGCCTTCATCTCTGCATCCAGTCTCTTCTTTGCTTCAAGCTCTGCAATTCTTTTCGACGCCTCAGCCGCCTCTATTGCTGCTTTAGCCTTGGCTTTCTCCCTCTCTACCATAGCCAGTGCAGTCTCTTCCGCAAGCCTTGCCTTCTCTAACCTGTTCTCTCCCTCCATCTTCCACCGGTGGAGCTCCATTGCCTTTTGCTTAGCACTGATTGCTTCCCTGCAGGCATTGCTGTACATGTCCATGGTATGCTTTAACTCTAATCTCAGTCTCTTCATTTCAGCTTCTACATCTTCCTGAAAGAGAAAAGCAAACTTGGTGAACAACTGTGCAGTCTTTAATGTTCTTCTACTTACTGAGCTTAGAGGAAAATCTCACCATGTTTTGAAGGTTTTCCTGTGAGTACGAGTTACTGAAGAACTCACAAAGCTTCTCCGACCTATTTGGAGTGCCCATGAACCCCAAGCTACTTTCCAAGCTGCTTGATGCATTGGAGGCCCTTGGTTGTAAGGGGGAGCGATCAAAACTAGGCCTTCCAGAGCTAGGAAATGATTTTTCTGAGCTAACAAATGATATATCAAATTCTGGCACTGAGATTTCCATACGAGATCTCTGGTTTGGTCCATATCGAGTGAATGGCGACCTTATTATTTCCCTTTCCTCACTAATCAAGTCACCTGGAAACGGGCAGAGCAGAGTTCCATGAATATATTGCTCGTCTCATTTTAGGCATTCTGCCAAAATGAGAAATTAAATAGTTTTTCTTCTCACAAATTTTAAAACCTGAACTAAATCATCAAACAGTTTAAGATTTAAGAATTCTCATTCTTAATAGTTTTTTAAATTTTAATCCTCTCAACATTTAGTAAATTTGAATTTACAGACTTCACAAATCCTACTTTTGCCCAACGGTCATTAAAGCTCCTTTGATTGCTTATAGTAAAAAAAACTTCTTCAGAAAATGATGAGTTTGATTTGAATTATTTCTGAGTGTGAGAAGAAATTCGAAGGGATTTTGAAAGCATTTGCAGATTGAAAAATAAAAATATTCTTTTTTCCAAAATGCAGATCCATTAATATACTTGCAGCACTCAACTTACGAGGAGGCCTTTCAACGACTTGGAGCTTGATACTTGGCTGTGTAAGTATCTGACCCCGAAGAGAAGAAACTGGCGGTGATGGCCTAACGGCATTGCGCACCGAAGTCACCTTTCCTTTCGAGATAATATATACAGCGCAGAAGTCAGGTGCGCTCTTAGAAATGCTGCTCGGAACATCGTAGCTACTCTTCAATCTTCAAAGAACAAAGAAACCATAATAAGCACACGAAAGCTTCCACTGAAAGCTAGCCAGAAGTTCAAAAAGCTGAAAGTTTTCACCTAACGAATCCTCCTTTGGATTGGGAGCCAATGACCAGCTTGTCTATGGAAGCAGCTTGCAATAGGAACTCGACGATGGCCTTTGCTATGTCAGTGCCTTCTAGTATTTCATCCTTGCATTTCACCTGTGAACAAGTTAAGAGTCTTCTAGCAGATCAAACCAAGAATTTCAGGGACAGTGCATCTGCCATTTCCATTTTCTGTGAGTATGTGCTGGCGCAGCTGTTTCATTCACGGTTTATCATCGAAATATATGAATGTACATATACATTTTTGGTACCATTAAGTTATGTTTATATGTAGAGAGAGAGAGAGAGAGAGAGAGAGAGAGAGAGAGAGAGAGAGAGAGAGAGAGAGAGAGAGAGAGAGAGAGAGAGAGAGAGAGAGAGAGAGAGAGAATTGATACTCACATCTTTTCGGGTGCAGAAGCAGCGGAAGGGAATAAAAAGCTCCATGGCCTGCGCAGTAGCAGCTCCATCATTTCCTGGTAACATGTTTTTATGAGAGATAATGGAAGTGGAAGAGGAAGTGGAAGTGCACTATTTGAAGAAGGCAAACTAATAACTACCAAGATTATAGATATTTATGCATTTAATATATAGATTTTAATATTTAATTATATAATATCTTAATTTATAAATAATATCAAAAATACTATGGAGGATTTATGTATATATACCATATAATTTGTATATTTACAGATCTAATATCTAAACTTTAATATTTACTTACACAGCACTCAAATCTTTAAATAACATTAAAAATATCATAATATTAACTTTTTTATGTGAAATATAATTTTTCATGCATATGTTTTGATGTGATAAAGACACCAACATGTTATGTAAATAAATAAATAATGATCAAAATGATTCATTGACTCTTTGTGAAAGATCAAAATAATTCTCAATTATTTAAAGGATTACTTTGTTCCACCAACTCCTTAAAGAGGAACCAAAATAGTCTATTCTTTTTTAAAAAATTTAGGAATTAAAATGATCATTTAATATAGCGGAGGACCATTTTGATCTTTCATAAAAAACCAAGAGACCATTTTGATCCTTTTCCTATAAGTAAATATCAAAATATAAGCATTATGTGTATATATACAAAGTAATGCGTGATATATATTTAAATCCCGCAAATACTTATCCAAAGTGATATATATATATATATATATATATATATATTACATATATTTTGATGTCATTCATATATTAAACTATTATATAAATACAAAATTTTAAGGAGAAATCTAGCACAAAAAATAAGTATATTTACTTATATAATATCATAATATCTAAATAACATAAGAAATGTCACTAACATCAACTTATGTAAAATGAAATTCATTTTAATTCAAAAAAAAATTGATGTAATTTAGAGTTTATGCTATCAAACAAATAAATATAAAGATTCAAACATTAGATATTCATATGCAAATGAGTTCAGTAGCATACATATAAATACTCACAAATTCAATAATATGCACATCTAACACTCAAATTTTTACATATATATTATATATTATAAGAAACTCCACAGTTAATCTTGCACATCTCAGAGCAATTCTGAGATATATGATCTAATAGGAAGTTACACAAATAGGATAAAACCGTGACGCTCTTAGGCCAAAGAGAACAATATCTCGATAATTAAGAGTTTTGTATGTTATATAAGATGAGCTATGTAATGGGTTTACTTTCACTTACCCTTAGTGTTAACATGCAGAAGCGTAATGGTCTGACCGCGGTGGACGAGGTTGTCTAAAGCCCACTTGAGAGCACTCTGGCTGCTCTTGCCTTTGTCAATGGCGACAGCCACAAGTGAAGCTCCAGCTTCATTGCTTTCACAGGGGGGTTTTACTCTCTGCAGGTCCAGCATATTTTCCAATGGCATCTCACTCTCAAGGGGCTTCGTCCCTGTAGCACAGCAGAAAGCTGCTTTAGGGTTGATGCCCAAAATCATAATACAATTCGCATTATAATAATGCAAATTCAGGCGGAAAAGAGGAGAAGAGAAGGGGAGATGTATCAGTTATATGGGTTTCGTAGTTTCCCTCTTTGATAGCTTGTTGTTGTGCTGTGGTTAGTGTGGTTGCTATTTTTGATCTTTGAAGATTAGTGGGTTTCACAGTTTGTTTGGCAAAGGGGAGGGTTTGTGGTGGATGCAGAGGGGTTTGTTTTTGGAATTTGGATCAGAACTATGATGGAACAAAACTAACTGATTTTTATGTATTTAGGGTTTTTTTTTCTAGGTCATCACCCAATGCAAATAGGATGATTAAGATGGTGTAAAATATTTGTGAAATAAAATGTAGCTGAGGAAAAGTTATTTTGTGCGGACACTGGATGTAGTTCGGAGGTGAATCAGAGCACGTCATATCACCTCTTTGTTGTGTACCATATGACGTGACGTGCTCTGATTCGGCTCTAAATGGTCTCATGTCCGCACAGTATAATTTCTCTTGCTTGAGAGTTGTTTGGGATCATTTTTTATTTTTTTATTAATATTTTTATCATATTTTATTTGTTTTTTAATATCAAATAAAAATATATTTAGCATTTTAAATAAGTATTGTTTTATTTGTATCGAATATTACATGTCATAGATGACAGACGGCACCGATGATGATTTCTATTTTTAAAAATGAATATATCTAAAGAAAATGCAAAAAAAAAAAAAATTGATTGGTTTTCAAAAATAATATAATTCTATTAATTTTAAATGTTTTATTCTATATTACTTACATTCTAAATGTAATCATTTTTGTAAGAAAAATAAATATAATGATATTTATTATCTGTTGTACAAATTCAAACCATTGCAGCTGAAATTTGAAGTCATCTGAATCTCTTAATAGACTTCATTTGGAATATTGTTTTACTAGCAATTTTTTCTGAAATAATAGCTTTGAATTGGTAGAAAACCTTTCATATTTGGGATTGTTGGACAAAAAGATAAATTCCATTTCGAGTTAATTCAAGTAAGAAAATCTATTTCATATTCCAGTGAAGCCTAAATCACCATAACTCGTCTGCAAATATGTTGACCTCCACATCACCCCCATGAGAGCAAAAATCCAGAAAATCAGCAAAAAATTCGCTTACCTTTGCGATTCGGCACCGATGCCGCACTTTTCACATCCCATAATTCTCATTCGTTGAACTCGTTCATGTTCTCGAACAAGAACATAACTCTTCGGTTCTTCTTCGCTTCTTTGCTGCACACAAGCTCCAACAGCCATCCGGAAATCCACTGCTTTCTCCGTCTCTCTCAGCCACACACAAACCGAAGCCTCCGAACCCTACCCTCTCTTCCGCCGATTCACCTACAGGAATCGCAAACTTCCCCCAGCTCTTCCACATCCAAGCCTTGTCGATCCCTACATCAAATCTCGTCTGCACCTGCTTCCTCCTTCCTGCCCGACTCGTAGCCTTCATATCCATCTCACAGCCGAACCAAACTTTGATTCCCTCTACCCTATTTGACATAGTCGCAGCCCACAGCCCTTCCGAATGCCTGAAGCCCGACCTCCTTTGTATCTTCCGACCACCACGCCAACTCCAATCAGCCCACCTAATCACCCAACTAGCTCACCAAATCAGCCCACTCAAACATTTCCTTGTAACCCAAAACTCCTAAAGTTCAATACAAATCCAAACCCATACAACCATCTCTCTCTTACCATAGCAAATAAATTTATGACCTTTTTTAATAGAATAAAATACTTTTGTATCGCCCCATCGAAAGAAACAGTGTCTTAAGTTATTGAAAAGCACTCAAGAAACTAAACATGCAAAAGATCAAATGTAATGAATTAATAAAATGACTTAATAATTAGAATGATAATTAAATGCCCTTAGCACTCACAATTAGTAGAGGTACATAATCATTTATATAACCCAATGACTTTTTAAAAGCAAACTTTGTGACAATTTTATTCAATTCATTAACTAAAAATTCCCTTAAGGTCTCGGCTTAGTTAATAGATGAGAACTCATCTATATTACTTGTGATATTAATGAGTCTTCTTTGGATTTTCAGGTTATTAAGGGGGAAAAATAAATTTGACAACAAATGCATGATAAATGTCTTTAACATAACGAATGAGCCAGTTGATATGTTCATTTCTGTCATCTCAATCTTAACATCAGTTGATATGAATCCTGCAAGTGGCTCGCTCTGTCATAAGATTTCAGCACCTCTATTTGACAAACCAGTGGCAAAGCCACTTTATTAAATGTAAATTTTAGCAAATGACCCTTGATGATACATGATTGCTAAGAAATAACCGAGAATTTGAGCAACTCGTATATAAAAAAAAATATTTTGCTAAAATGATTGGAACTTCAAAATTAATAAATGTGTAATCTCTTCAAGATGTTTTTGACATCCTTATATATTATCTCGAGAAAAAAAAAAGTCACAAATACTATTAAATGTTTATACAAAGCAACAAGAGGTGATAGGCCGAACATACATATACATCTGCAAAAATCAAAGAAAAATATGCAGTGAATGCGCAGTATACGAAATGAATACAATGTGAATGCACAATGAATACACAATAAATATGTCATTCGAAAAAATAAATAAATAAAATGGACAAAAAATAACTTATAGAAATTCGAAAACTATTCGATATGATTTTGGAATGGAAGACAGTTGATACCAGTGAATACACAGTTCAAAAAAGATACACAATATCAACAAAAAATAACTCATAAAAATTTGAAAACTGTGCAACATAATTTTAGAATGGGAAGACAGTCAATACATAGTCCGTACCAGTAAGTACGCAATAAATATGTAATTAAAAAAAGATACACAAGATAAATAAAAAAAACTCATAAATTTGAAAATTGTGCAACATAATTATGAATATGGAAGACAGTCAATACATGGTTGATACTAGTGAATACACAATAAATATACAATTAATATGCAATTCATGCACAATAAATACACAGTAACCCCTTAAACCCATTTTGAGAGAGAAGCCAAAAGAAGCATCTCTTCGAACCTTATGTCAATTCCTAATTGAACTCATACTCATCGCTACAACTTGTTCCTATAAGATACAGGGTACTTTTGGGATCAATGTAATCTTTTATAAAGATGATTGTAAAATTATTATAGAGAAAATAAATTTTTAAAAGCTAAAGTAGAAAACAACTTACTAATGGAAGCATTGAAAGAATAGTAACTAAATAGAAACTATGATTGCAATCTGAAAAATAAAATAGTAAGAACATTATCCCAGATGAAATCTCAATCTATAACTCCAATATTAATTGTTATCATAACTTAAACTACACGCTCAATATATTCATAAGAAATCATATAATGCTCTATACATTCATAAGAAATCATATAAATCAAGCCAGACAAAGAATCGAGTAAAATCTTTATCCACCCTTCTAACAAAATATAAATACAATGCAAGTATAATATCTTCTAAGACCATAAAAACAGATCATCTAACAACATTCCATACACAGAAATACACTACTGCTAAAATATAATCTATCAAACGGTCATTAAGTTCATATATATTATGTAAGTCTCATCATGATTTACATAAACAATTATATAATTTACAAACAATGTAGTTTTTTTTTTCCGTCATAAATATTCTTTTACAAAAATATCATTTATATCCTTAGTTCTTTTTCTCAATCAGGCCGCTTCCTTTGATTTTCATCTGAAAAGTTAAAAACACCAACGGTTAGTACAAGGCATGAGAGTCTAATATAGCTAACAAGCAACAAAAACGATTCAACAAGCATGATCATTTGCATTTCATCGCTCAGACAAAGTACTCACTCTTCAAAATAAGGTAGTTCATTTTCAACGAGGTAAATTAGGTAAGTTTAATCAGAATTACCTTTATGTTCAAACCAGAGTTTATTTAGATATACCTAAGGGTGAAAGGTCCCTTAGTTAATTATCCCTCGTACTCGAGGGAGAATACTCTCGATTAAAAATAGTTACTTAGGCTCGATTTTAAGCTTCAAGTTTCATGTTTGAATTTTCATTGAAACGACGGGGGATGATTAGGGGAATATAGGAAGACTCAATCAAGATTTCATGATGTCGTAATTCGTTGAATACTAATTGTCTAAATCTTCGAACACTACAGAGCCATAAATTGCAACGTATAAGAATCTAATTAGTAACTATGAGTTGCCTCTTTTAAGTATTCCACCAAGCATGCCATAGTAAATATATGTGAATCGTGGTTACTTTTGATGTTAGTTGAATAGCGGACTCATTATCCTAAAAACTAGTTTGAGTATGAGTTGGTTTTGGGACATGCATCTGTTGAAAGCCCTGAATTTTGATTAAATGTGTTTATTGAGCTTGTGCCTACCCGAATTAGTTTGAAGGCCCAAAATTAATTAGAATGGAGTTTATTGCTCTATCTACAAGTTACACATAAGGTCAAGGCGTACAATGTCAACTTTTGGTATGCTCGAATATGAAATTTACGACTCAGATATTAGAGTCAACCCAAAAGGTTGGTCTTAAGACCTTGCCTAATAAGCCAGGCAACTTGATTGATTTGATAGACCTAATGGCTTTGTGCCAACCACATGAATTGACACAAAATTAGTCTTGCATCCATTGGAAGGCCCGCTTGCTTTCAATGGTCATTTTAAACTTTAATAGGAGTATTCAAACTATCTTGAAAATTATAATCTTGTTATCTTGGGTTTACAAGTAATTCTGATGAGGACATCGAAGATCAACGGCTACGATCGTGTCTATTTATTTTCATGTATTTTATTTGTTATTTGTACTTTTCCATTTCTACCCTCACTTGAGGGCTTTGTTTTATGTTTGCCCTAGGGGCAATTGTGTCTTTTTATTTTTCCTCATGTATTTGGCTATTTAAGCCCTCCCCTTCCTCTTGGAAAGGGGATGATGATTATTGATAATAAAAAGTTTCATGTTTTGTTGATCTCTTAGTGAGTTCACGTGATCTCTTAGTGAGTTCATGAGAGGAGAAGCCCGAGGAGGGTAATTCGCAATACCCGCCAATCTTTGGAAGAGTCTGAGGTTCGCGGTTCTTACGATCTCTGTGTGAGTTCGTTAGTTATCTATTTCTTTCCCGTATATTCTTGTTCTTCTCCTTTCTCCCCTCTTCATCCACCAATTATTCCCCTAGCTCCACCTCCCCAACCGACGGCCCTAATCCACCCGTGGCCACCTACCACCTCACCACCTCCACCCGTTCCCAAGCCTCTCCAACATCGGCTTTCTCCCCCTTTTCCCCCCACTTGTTCGAATTTTGAAAATTCAAAATTTATTGAGTTCAAAATTTTTCCAAATTTGTCAAAGCCAAATATGGAAAGTTTTCAAATTCAAATCAATTTGAAATTCGAATCAAAGTGGATCTCATAATCAAGCCTTCTAATGCAAACAAGCAAATTTGGAAGATTCGTATTTTGCTCCCAATCCCCTTTCCCCTCCCTCTTGATGCCGCCGTGATGTAAGCAAATTAAAGCAAATACAAAGAGAGAACAACAAAGAGAATCAAATCTTACTTTTATAAATTTAAGACATTACTTAGAGAACAAAATAGGTTAGAGAAAACAACTAACTTCATAATAGGAAAGAGGCAACTTCCAACGACTAAAACAAAAGAAAACTAACAAAGAAATAATATTTTTTAAAAAAAAGGCTATCCTCAGAACATCCTACAAGAAGACTCCTCACATGCACCGATTGTAGGAATATATTTTAAAATAAGGTTTAGATATGCAAACCAAGGGTCCACCACAGCTAAGGGATTCCAAAGTCCTTTCAAACTTCTCCAGCAAATGCCACCAATACAGCCCACAACTTCACCAAACAGCCAACAACTTCACCAAAACAGCCAACAAAAATAGCCAACAACTTCACCAAAACAGCCAACAAAAACAGCCAACAACTTCACCAACGGAACTAGAAGAAAGATACAGGTGGAGTGGAACTTGCGTAGAGAAGAAAGAGGTTAGAAGCCGAGACGAAAGAGGAGAAGCTCGCAAGCTTTCCAGAGGGGGAAAGAAGGTGGACAAAGCTCTCAAGCTTTTCCAAGAAGAACCCGCAGGTTATAGCACTTTGCTCTCAAATATTCACCAACCATTCCTTCTCAAAACATCCCATATATATAGGCAAAAGAGGGGAACTAAACAGCCCAAACAGCCATAAATATCCAGCACAGGAATCAGGGCAGACTTTCGGTTTCCAGCATAGGAAAACCAACAGTAGCAAACCATATAAAGCCACAGTAATATCAACAACAGAGAATTCCAAACGATAGAGCCATTATCAAGAAAAAGCCACGGGATACCAAGGCATTATTTAAAAGGGAATAAAGGCCAAGGCATCAGCACAGAGAAACCCCAACCGCCATAGTAGTTCACAAGGGAAAGCCACGGTGCAGCAATTAAAAGGAGCATAAAGGCCACAGCAATCCAGCAAATAAATGAAGGAAAAAGGCAGCAGCTCAAGAGGTAAAGAAGAAGAGGAAAAGACAAGTTCCACTCACCTTATAGCATGCACCTCATAATGAATTTAGAGCTAAACATCAGCTCATAATGAGCTACTCCTTCGCTAGATATTAATGAGCTGGCACCACTAGAGTTTCAACTACTTAAGCTCAAACCGAAAACAGCCATTGTCCTCATGAAACCAGCAAACATCCAAAGGACAAAAAGGACCCCCAAAGCCGGCAAACCCAATGAAGCAAAATCCAAACCTTTCCTACCATGATCATTGGATTTACCACCATCATTGGATAGCATAAAAACAAAAAAAATAGAAAATATAACTAATATAGTTTATAACAAAATAATGTAAAAATCTAAATGCATCAATTCCCCCCAGGTGGGGAATTCTCATCTCCTGATGAGAAAACTTTAGCAACTTTTTTGTAAAGCTCCAAATTTCGCTTTTGAAGATCAGCAGCATCAATCCACGTGCAATCAATTAATGGTCGATTACTCCATTTGACCAAAAATTTCTTGTGTTCTCCATGCCTTGTCTTTGTTGTTTTTATATCAACAACGTCTTCAATCAGATCATCTTCGTTCAACGATGGAGTGGAAAGTGGCAATGTTTCAAGATCCACAGAATCACCTATATTTCCTTCATACAAAGAAAGATTAGAAACATTAAATATATGAGAAGTTCCAACTGTGTTAGGTAGATCTAAAAGATATGCATTTGTGCTCAATTTCCATAGAATGCGAAAAGGTCCGAATTTTTTTTCTGCTCAGTTTCCCAAAAGTACCAACGGGAAAGCGTTGGCGACGAAAGTAAGCCATCACCATATCCCCTTCGTTAAAAACCTCTCTCCGATGCTTGTCTGCAGCAGTTTTGTATTTGACATTTGCTATACGGAGTTTTTCAAGAACTTGTTGTTGGACCGATTTGATATGATCAAATGTTTCTAATGCTTCAGCACTTATTTTGCTAGGTAAAGATAAATCATTTCGATCCAAAATGTGAGGAATAGATTGACCATATAAAATTTCAAAAGGAGTTTTTCCAGTAGTTCTATTAACAGAATTGTTATAAGCAAATTCAGCTTGTTGTAAAATTAAATCCCATTGAAAAAGTTTCTCACCAGCAAGGCATCTCAAAAGATTTCCCAAACTTCGATTGACAACCTCAGTTTGTCCATCAGTTTGAGGATGATAAGCACTGCTAAACTGAAGAGAAGTTCCTAACTTAGCCCAAAGTGTTCTCCAAAAGTGACTCAAAAACCTAGTATCTCTATCAGAAGTAAATGTACGAGGAATACCATGAAGTCGAACAATCTCTTTAAAAAAAATCAACTACATGAGATGCATCAGAAGTTTTTTTGCATGGAATGAAATGAGCCATTTTACTAAAACGATCAACAACAACAAAAACAGAATCATGTTTTCTCACAGTAACCGGCAAGCCCAGAATAAAATTCATAGAAATATCTTCCCAAGCTTTATTTGGAATTGGAAGAGGAGTGTATAAACCAGAATTTTGTGAAGTCCCTTTAAAAGCTTGACAGATTTTGCATTATTTCACAAACTTAGCAATTTGTTTTCTCATATGAGGCCAAAAATATTTTTCTTCCACCATTGCAATAGTTTTCCCTTGACCAAAATGACCACTCAACCCACCACCATGAAGTTCTTGCACTAACTGTTCTCTTAAAGAATTATTTGAGATGCAAAGTCTAGAACCCTTAAACAAAAAGCCTTGGTGAATAACAAATTGACCAGATGGATCAGTTCCCAAATTAAGACAAGCCTCCCAAATATCTTTAAAATCAGGATCAGAAGCATAAGTATCTTTCAAAAACTCAAAAGAAGTAATGGTAGGATAAACAGTAATCAATAAATGCGACCTTCGACTTAAAGCATCGGCAACCTTATTCAACACACCAGTTTTATGTTTGATATGAAAGGAATACTCTTGCAAAAAAGAAACCCATTTAGTATGTCTTTTGTTGAGATTTTTTGTAAACCCAAAAATCGTAAAGCCTCGTGATCAGTGTTTAAAACAAATTCTCGCTGAATCAAATAACACCTCCAAAATTTTAAAGCTTGAACAATAGCATAAAACTCCAAATCATAAATAGAATATCGAGATCGAACATCATTCAACTTTTCACTAAAATATGCAACAGGTTTTCCTTCTCGGCTTAAAACAGCACCAATACCCACATGTGAAGCATCACAATCAACTTCAAAAACTTTTTCAAAATCAAGCAGACTAAGAATTGGAGCTTGACTCATTTTCATTTTGATAATTTGAAAAGTTTTTTCAGACTCTGGAGTCCATTTAAAGATTCCCTTTTTCAAACAGTCAGTGATAGGAGCAATTACAGAACTAAAGTTTTTAATGAATCGACGATAGAAAGATGTCAAACCATGAAAACCCCTTACCTCACTGATATTTTTAGGAACAGGTCAGCTTTTGATTGCCTTGATTTTTACCGGATCAACTTTGATTCCCTCAACAGACACAATATAACCCAAGAAAGTCAAACTTGAAGTCATAAAAGTACACTTCTTAAGATTGATATACAATTTTTGTTCCCTCAAAGTTTGCAAAATTTTTTTAACATGAAAAAGATGTTCAGAATGGTGAATACTGTAAATCAGAATGTCATCAAAATATACCACCACAAACTTTCCGATAAAAGGCCTCAAAACATGATTCATTGTTCGCATAAAAGTACTTGGAGCATTAGATAAACCAAAGGGCATAACAAGCCATTCATACAAACCTTCTTTGGTTTTAAAAGCAGTTTTCCATTCATCCCCAGGCCTTATTCGTCAAGTGTTAAATCAGAAAATTCATTAAGCAACGGTTGCATTTTCTTAGGAATTTCAAGAGCCAAATCAGATTCTTTTCCAAGCACCAAATAAGCCACTTCAAATTGTTTCAAATAATTTGTGTTCAAAAGTAATTCAGGAGTGGATGAATTTTCAGATTTTTCATTTTTTGATGGAGGGTCAGAAATATTTTTTTGAGGAAAAAGAGTGAATTTCTTATTGTTTTGAATCAATGTATAAGTGTTCCTTTCGCCATTATGAATTGTTTTATTATCATATTGCCAAGGACGCCCCAAAAGGATATGACAAACTTCTAAAGGTACAACATCACAAACAATTTGATCCTTGTATGCCCCTCCAATTGTCAAATTAATGGTGCATTGTTTCGTTATTGGAACCTCACCCCCTTCCTTAAACCACGATATTTTGTATGATTTGACAAGAGGTTTTGTTTTCAATTTGAGCTTTTCAACCATGTGTTGTGACACAAAATTTCCTGAACTCCCACTATCAATCATTAAAGTGCAAATTTTCCCTTCAACCGTGCAAGTTGTTCTAAAAATGTTTCTTTTTAGCCACTTATCACCCTTTTCTTTTTGAGCAGTTAAAACTTGTTTAATTACTAACAAAGGTTCTCCTTCGTCACCTTCCAAATCAAAATTTTCCATTTCAGCCTCATTATCAGATTCTGTTTCATTTTCTTCTTCTTCACTTTTATTTTCATTTTCTATCAAATTATTTCGAGGATTATTTTTTCTGCAAGTAGCCGACAAATGACCATAAAGACCACATTTGAAACAATGTCCAATTAGTTTAGGTTGTTCAGTAGGTTTAGAACCCATTAGCCCTTTTCCCTTATCCGGATTTTGACTTTCATAAGTTTTGACTTTTGTTCCCGATGTCCCAACAGAAGTTTGAGTTTGTATTTTAACCCCACCAGTTTGTCGTCTCTTATATGTTTCAATGACTTTGCTACTTCTCCTTTGATGTTGTTTCTCAATTTTTAAAGCCATGCGATAAGCCTCATCTAGTTTAATAACATGATGCAAGTTTAATTGATCCTGAATTGTCCACTTAAGTCCATTAAGATATCTTGTTACCGTTTTTTCTTCAGATTCATCTAAATCATTCCTAGCTTGCAACTTAAAAAAGTTTTCAGTGTATTATTCCACAGTTTGAGTTCCTTGACGCAGATTATTAAATTCTTGAAAAATAGTTCTTGAATGATCAGAAGGCAGAAATTTTCCTTTCATTTTTTCTTTCATTCTTTCCCAGTTTTGAATTTTTTCTTTATCTCGCCTTACTCTATTGTTTTGCAAATTTTTCCACCATGTTAAAGCATGTCCCGTTAATTTTAAGCTTGCAAATTTGACTTTTCGATTTTCTGGTATTTCTTTCCACTAAAAAAATTGATCCATTTTCTTAACCCATTCGAGGAATTGTTTAGGTTGTAACTTCCCTTCAAAATTATGGTCATCGATTTTAATCCCATGATCCCAGTTTCTCTGACGCCTATTTTGATTCCTAGGACCCTCATCCTCGCTTTCAGAAGATATGACAGTAGAATTAACATTAGCTTGATTGACATTCAGATTAGCGATTGCTTTAGCCATTGTATTGATTTGTTGTTGCAAATTATTTAATTGTTGTAAGAGTTGTTGCAAATCCCCTTGATTATTAGCCATAGATCAAAGAGCAAAGACTCACAAAAAAAGACAGAGAACTTAGAGAAAAGAACAAAGACTACCCAAGCAAAGAACTTGCTCTGATACCAAATTGATGTAAGCAAATTAAAGCAAATACAAAGAGAGAACAACAAAAAGAATCAAATCTTACTTTTATAAATTTAAGACATTACTTAGAGAACAAAATAGGTTAGAGAAAACAACTAACTTCAGAATAGGAAAGAGGCAACTTCCAACGACTAAAACAAAAGAAAACTAACAAAGAAACAATATTTTAAAAAAAATGTTATCCTCAGAACATCCTACAAGAGGACTCCTCACATGCACCAATTGTAGGAATATATTTTAAAATAAGGTTTAGATATGCAAACCAAGGGTCCACCACAGCTAAGGGATTCCAAAGTCCTTTCAAACTTCTCCAGCAAATGCCACCAATACAGCCCACAACTTCACCAAACAGCCAACAACTTCACCAAAACAGCCAACAAAAACAGCCAACAACTTCACCAAATCATCCAACAAAAACAGCCAACAACTTCACCAACGGAACTAGAAGAAAGATACAGGTGGAGTGGAACTTGCGTAGAGAAGAAAGAGGTTAGAAGCCGAGACGAAAGAGGAGAAGCTCGCAAGCTTTCCAGAGGGGGAAAGAAGGTGGACAAAGCTCTCAAGCTTTTCCAAGAAGAACCCGCAGGTTATAGCACTTTGCTCTCAAATATTCACCAACCATTCCTTCTCAAAACATCCCATATATATAGGCAAAAGAGGGGAACTAAACAGCCCAAACAGCCATAAATATCCAGCACAGGAATCAGGGCAGACTTCGATTTCCAGCATAGGAAAACCAACAGTAGCAAACCATATAAAGCCACGGTAATATCAACAACAGAAATTCCAAACGATAGAGCCATTATCAAGAAAAAGCCACGGGATACCAAGGCATTATTTAAAAGGGAATAAAGGCCAAGGCATCAGCACAGAGAAACCCCAACCGCCATAGTAGTTCACAAGGGAAAGCCACGGTGCAGCAATTAAAAGGAGCATAAAGGTCACAGCAATCCAGCAAATAAATGAAGGAAAAAGGCAGCAGCTCAAGAGGTAAAGAAGAAGAGGAAAAGACAAGTTCCACTCACCTTATAGCATGCACCTCATAATGAATTTAGAGCTAAACATCAGCTCATAATGAGCTACTCCTTCGCTAGATATTAATGAGCTGACACCACTAGAGTTTCAACTACTTAAGCTCAAACCGAAAACAGCCATTGTCCTCATGAAACCAGCAAACATCAAAAGGAAAAAAAGGACCCCCAAAGCCGGCAAACCCAAGGAAGCAAAATCCAAACCTTTCCTACCATGATCATTGGATTTACCACCATCATTGGATAGCATAAAAACAAAAAAAATAGAAAATATAACTAATATAGTTTATAACAAAATAATGTAAAAATCTAAATGCATCACGCCGGACCCACTAGACTTCCCCCTCCATTAATTGTCACATTAACCTCTCCCCCATTTGAAATTAAAATGTAATTTCAAATAAAACTCCCTCCCAAATTTCAAATCCTGAAATTTATTTCAGGATTTATCTTGAAACTCCTCCCCTTCCTCTCTTGAAACCGCCGGCCTCCTCCTCCTTAGCTCCTCCATTAACTCCCTAATAAATGCCTTAATTCTCTTTGAATTGAAATTCAAATTTCAAGTCAATTCCTCCCCAACCTAATCAAAACTGAAATTAAAACTTCAGTTTTTTTTTTTTTTTTTGATTAATCCTCTCCCCTCTCTAAGCCGGCCTTGCTTGGGATTAAGTCCATTAAATGACACTTTATGGCATTGATCACATGAGTTGGGAATTCAAATTCAAAACCTAACTCCTAACAGCTGCAGTAAATTGTTGTCCAGCAATTTTCTAAGTGGAAATTGCTATCCGGGAAGTTTCCAACCAGCCATAGTGTTGCCAGAACCTGCTCCTGTTGGCTGACCAGAAATCCCATCGCAGCCCAGAGGTTTCCAGCAAGTTTCCTTTGCTGTCCAACAATTTGGTAGCTCCTGTTTGATGTCCAGGAGTGTCGAATTCAACAAGAAAACTGTCCAAGAATACCTCCTTGTTGCTGTCCAGAATTTTGAAGCCCAGAAAACTGCCATCCAGCATCCTTGAGAACCAAAATTGCTGTCCGGAATCTGCTCCAGGCCACCTACTTCCGATCCAACCAACAAAGCACCACCGGAACGTTGTATAACTTCATTCCTTGGGTGAAACTCTTCTCCTAACGCTCTTATCTTTCTAGTTTACTTATCGTTTATGGTTATTAATGGATTCATGAAGATCATGTCAATTATTCGCCGCTAAAACCTAGTAATAGAAAGAGTTGTGTGAGGGATCTTTCATAGACTAATCTTATTGTTAGTATAGGAATTTATTGTTGGAACGATCCATGTATGCAATGTCGGATTAAGTTGGCTATCTTTTTTAACTTAACTTTTATTCATGTAATTTAACTTAAGCTAAGTGTCTTTTAATATTTATCTTATCGTTTAATTCCGCATAAGAACTTGCCTATTATGGCCTCTAAATCTAAGCGTGCAAACTTTCATTAAGAAAATCATTTTCGCATGGGATAGTTTCACATCAAATTCATCATAGATATTGCTACCGATCGCATTTAAATGACTCTTATAATGTAACATCACAGGTAAGATGATCGAATGATGATGACTCACAAGGATACTTGGATCAACTAGGTGGTGGCAAAATCAAACTTAGGACCTCGACCTAAGCTCAATCAACCAACTTGATATTGTGTATATTTTAATTGATTTATCAATTTGGTTTATTTGCTAATGTACTTGCATGAATATTAACACACTTGAGTCATTTGTGATATTTTAATAGTTACATACTCTTCTTGAACTTTAGGGTTGACTTCTAGTTGATTGAAATTTTCTATAATCATCGTTAGAAACAGAACAAATAATTTCTTTGAGTTATTCAAATTATTTTTTGCAGCTTGGGATTTACGCTATAATATTTTCATATGCATTAATGTTTCTTTAAATAAAACTTCTTGTTATTTTTAACCTAATCATGCTTCAATCTTTTTATTTGCAATTAAGGCAAATCAATCATTTATGTACTCTCTTATTGTCACTATAAGTGCGTGAAAGGGGCCCAACCATCCAATTCATGTTGTTAAGCCATTAAGGAATTTGCTGATGTGAAACTACTAGGAGTTACGATCAAAATTAAAAGAGAATTGTTTAAGTTTGCTATTATAATTTTATGTTGATCATGCAAGATAGAGTTAAGAATTAGAAACGTTAACTTGCTTAGGCCAAAGAATTGCAATAGAGATTAACCGAAAAATTCATTCAAAGTTCTAGGCGAATTTAATATGCCAAGTACAATAACAAAACCCAACGTTTAACAACGAGAATTTCACCTCGTGGCCGTCTCACTCAAAGATTGGTAGGCTTTTGGCGGAGATAGAAGATCCAAGCGATGAAGGATGTTACCACTAGGGAGAGGGCGCCGAAGAACTTTGTCGGAGGAAAAGTAGCCGGTGGGGAGGGATGTCGTAAGTGTCCGTCGAGGCTCCAAGTGTACTTTGAAAATTGTCGGTCGTAGATGCTTGCAAGGATCGGGACGACTCTCTCCAAGTACTCTTCCACGGTGGTTTCGTCTTCAAATCCTACGTCGAAGCACAGAGACCGTAGGATGTTGATGCTTCCGTCGGCGTTGAACACAAGACCCCACTCAAGTTCGGGATCCGCCATGCATGCTTGGCTTAGGAGGATCTTTCTCGGGAAGAGAGGAAGAACCGGCGTGAAGGAGGGCACTTGTACTTGATAAGGTGGGAGAGGAGGGATGAGGCCGACGGGACTCTCAAGGAGAGAGGGTGGGAGTCGGCGGGTGCAAGAGGAAGAGGGCTAGGGTTAGGGCCAAGTAATTTGGATGCTTGTAACAAGAGATTTACTAAAATCTGAAATTAATTTCAGGTTTTAGTAAATTTGGAGGGAAGTATTTGAAATGAATTTCAAATTTTGAAGGTAATTAAGGGGCTTAATGAGAATCATAATGAAGCCCATTAAGAGGGGGGGGCCGGCGGCTTGCAAGGAGGGAGGGAGGATTTAAAAACTGAAATTGATTTCAGTTTTTAAACTAAGGGGAGAGGGAAAATTGTTTGGAGTTAATTCCCAAATCAAGAGGAATCAATGCCTTAATGGAGCATTAATGGGCTCCACCCAAACATGTGGCCGGCGGCACCCAGAGGAGGAAATTGGGTGTGGGAGCAATTGGATGGTTTCCAAATTGGGTGCTTGATGTTTAAGAAGGCTTAACACAAAATCCGTTTGAATTCGAATTTTGTCATGAAAGTGGAGTTAAAACTTTCCTAATTTGGAAGCTCCAAATTTGGAAAGTTTTCGAAATTCAAATCTTGAATTTCGAAATTATCCGTTGTAGGGAGTGGGGAAAGAGGAGGTCGGTGATGAAGAGGTTTACCGGCGGCAAGGGGGAGGGTGGGATGGCCGACGGCTTAGGATGACCTAGGGCCGGCGGGTTTTGGGGAGAAAGAAGAAGAGCGGGATGATGGGGATAAACCACGAGTCACGGACTCTTCCAATGACTGGTGGGTGTTGCTTTTGGCCCTCACCTTGGGCTTTCTCTCTCACTTCTCTCTAGCTCTCATGCAAGAAGAGTAAGAAGAAACAAAGATCAAATTTCATTCAATAATTCATTAGTCTATTACAAAGCACGAGACCCCTATAAATAGGTCTTCAAACATAAGGAAATAAAAGTACTCAAATGCCCCTTGGGCTACAATAAGACATAACTACCCACAGGGGTAAAATGGGAAGAAATTAAGCCAGATGAAATTGAAGATTCAATGGATAGATGGATCCCATCAAAAACAACACATCCTTTGGAGTATGAACTGTACAAGCTTCAGTCATTGATGCATTTGTGTACAGAAAAATACATGAAGAAAAAACAACGTCTACAAGATCAGTTCCTACAAGAACGAGAAATAATTCTAAAAAGGTATGAAGAAAAAATTCAAGAACTTGATGCTCAGTCTTCGCCTCCTCGGAAGAATACAAGAACTGACTCATCAGGAGCTGAGTCTTCAAGAAGGGGAGTTTGATGTAGACAAAGGGGGGGGTCAACACAAGTTAAGTTTTTCTTTTAATTTCTTGCCTTGTGTCTTTTCATCTTCCCCCTCTCCTTTTTCTTCATTAACTTATCCTTTCATCTCCACTTTATCCTTTGGGCTGTTTCTAGTTCTATGAAGCCTTGGCTGATTTCGGTTTTAAGCTTTAGTTGTTGAAATTTTAGTGGTGCAAGCTCATTATTATCATGTGGAGTTGTAGCTCATTATGAGCTGATGTTTAGCTCTAAATTCATTATGAGGTGCAAGCTATTAGTTGTGTGGAATTTGCCTTTTCCTCTTCTTCTTTGCCTCTTGAGCTGCTGCATTTTTATCCTCATTTGACTGCTGGAACCGTGGCCTTCAATGTGCATTAAAAGTGGCTGTTGGTTTCTTGTGCTTGGCTGTTGGAACCGAAGCCTCCTCCTTGGATTTGCTGTGCCGTTTGGGGTTTCTCTGTGCTGGAACCGTGGCCACCTCCTTGGATTTGCTGTGCCGTTTGCTGGAACCGTGGCCTTTTGCTGTGCTGCTTTGGAATTTCTGCCTGTTTGCTGGTGCCTTGGTTCCGTGAGCTGATTTTCCAAAGTGGGCTTTTGGAAATCCTAGGAAAACTAATGCTTGGAATGATGTGGCTTTTGGCATTCCTTTTCTTATGTCTATAAATAGGAGTTGTTTTGGAATGATTTAAAGAGTTTTATGTGAATGATTTTTGGAAAGAAACCTGAGGGTTTTCTTGGATAGCTTGCGAGCTATGCCACTTCTTCCTCTCCTCTTCTAGGAAAGCTTGCGAGCTTCTCCTCTTTCTTCTCGGGCTTCTAACCTCTTTCGTCTCTCCGCAAGTTTCATTCCACCTGTATCCTTCTTCTCAAGGCAAATCAACTTTAGGAGTTTATGTTTATGATTGTGTAAGCGTCGTTTGTACGAGTCAAAGTTTGTAAATCTTTCATTTTACTATATAAAGTTGGGGTTTATCGTATTTGTGTTCTTTTGGATATTTTGTGAGTTTCTTTTATATAGAAAGATTAGTCATTTTTTTGTGATCAAAAATTTGGGTCCCTCTCCCAAATTTTTGATTGCATCAGATTCTAGGAACTAGAGGTGTCAATATTTGACACGACCTAAAAACCCGACTCGAACCCGATCCAAAAATTCAGGTAACCCGGACCCAAAACAAGTCGGGTTCGGGTTCAAAAAATCGACCCGTTTCAAAAACCGAGTAGGGTTCGAGTTGAGCTGATAACCCGAAATTGACCCATTTTGACCCAAAAAGCCGAGATCGACCCGTTTTACCCTTTTTGACCCGAAAATCAGATATTGGCCCTTTTTTTATCCGAAAACTAACAATTTTTTGTCGGCCCCGGGTAATTCGGATCGTGTCGGGTTGACCAAGACCATAAGGGGTTTGGGTTCGAGTCTAAAAAACCGACCCGTTTGCAAATATGGGTCGGGTTCTAGTTGACCTGCATAGTGCCGGGTCAGTTCCAAGTTCGACCCGAACCCGACCCTTGATCCGAAATTGACACCCCTGCTAGAACCCAAGCATTAACATGGCTATGTAGTGCATGTAACTTGCAAAACGGATGCAAGAACAGGGGCAGCATTGCAATAGAGGTTGTGATTGTATGATTCGAGGAGTTGGGGAAGCTCTAGGCTGCATACGATTATGGGAAAAGGGCATCGAGAGGCTCTTAAGTGTGTGCTGGTTTGGGAACTGACATGAGTTTGAAACAAGGAGAATAAAGTAAGGTCATGAGAGAGAAAGGGAGAGAAACGGTGAAATTATCAATGCCAAAGCAAGGAAATAAGCGGTCATAGGAAGAGGAGATAAATGCATATGAGTCTAGGGAGACGCATGGGTTAGTGCGATTTTTTTATGGTCGGAGGCATGGTCGACATGAAGATTGAGTGTGTTCATGGTTGATGCGGAGGAAAATTGCAATAAGGGCATTGAATGCATTGTAGTTGAGTGCTCGAGTGCATCCGAGTGAGGCACAAAAGAATAGGAGTTGCTTGGGTGAATTTGAATATATTTTACTTTTTTTTTAATATATATATTTTACTTTTTTCTAATGATTGTAAATAATTTGCCCACAACAGATTTAGCATGTAGCAATAGCAATAGCACGGTACATTGGATACACCTCTTCTAGTAGAAACTTAATTCCAAATTAGAGCCCAGGCAATAGCACGGTACATTTCATGAAGATCCTATTCAACTACAGTCACTCCATAGGAGTCAATAGAGGCATCCTCATAAGATTATAATCTAAGCAGAATTTCAAAACAACTTCATGGTGCATGGTTGCCAAATTGATGTCCAAAGAATCCCCCTTGCTATTCTTGACAATGCTTCATACAAAAGGGTTGTCCCACACCCCTTAGAAAGAGATAAGAGGATCTAGAAAGAGAGATGCAATGTTCCCTTTTTGATGTGAAACTACTAGGAGTTACGATCAAAATTAAAATGAGAGTTGTTAAAGTTTGCTTTTATAATTTTATGGGATCATGCAAGACAGAGTTAAGATTCAGAAACGCTAACTTTGCTTAGGCAAAAGAGTTGCAAACAAGATTAACCAAAACGAATCTTTCAAAGTTCTAGGCGAATTTCATATGCAAAGTACAATAACAAAACCCAACGTTTAACAACGAGAATTTCACCTTGGAGCCGTATCACTCAAGGATTAGTGGACTTTTGGCGGAGATAGAAGATCCAAGCGATGAAGGAAGTTACCACTAGAGAAAGGGCGCCGAAGAACTTCGTTGGAGGAAAAGTGGCCGGTTGGGATGGAAGTCGTAGATGACCGTCGAGGCTCCAAGTGTGCTTGAAAAATTGTCGGTCGTAGATACTCGCAAGGATTGGCACGACTCTCTCCAAGTACTCTTCCACGGTGGTTTCGTCTTCAAATCCTACGTCGAAGCATGGAGATTTCAGGATGTTGATGCTTCCGTCGGCATTGAATACTAGACCCCACTCAAGCTCGGGATCCGCCATTCAACATTGAAGTGGATGAGGAGATGTCGTCGTCTTCTTCTTTTGTCTCAACCTCTCAAGGGGGATGAAGAGAGGGCCGGCCTAAGGTGGGGAAGAGAGCAAGGAGGGGCGGTTATGGGTGTGAGAGGCGGCTAGGGTTAGGAGATTGGGTGAAGAGGAGGTGTGGAGGGAGTTTAATCAAAATCTGAATTCAATTTCAGATTTAATTAAGTTTGGAGGGAGAATAATTTGAATTTGGATTTTTGAAATAGGTGTAATGAATGCATTAAAATTGCATTAATGGGATTCCTCCTTAGGTGGTCGGCGGCATGGTTGAGGGAGAGGGGAGATTTACAAAAATCTGAATTTAATTTCAGATTTCAAGTAAATTTGGATGGAGTTAAATTGGATTTGAAATTTGAATCAAGAGCTTTAATTGTCATTAATTAACCTTAAAGAGAATTTCCCCTTTGATGGGGCCGGCGGCTAGGAGAGAGGGGAGGGAGGTTAGGGAGAGATTAAGCACTTCCCAAATAGGTTGTTGCCACCTAGGATGAAAATTAGTAACTCCTCATGATATGAGATTTGAATTGGATCAATTTCAAAACTTTCCTTTTTTGGAATTTGACAAATATGGAAAGTTTTGAATTTCAAATTTTGAAATTCAAAATGAGTAACTCCTAAATTGATTGCTAGGCTACAATCAAGGAGCCGTTAGGGGAATTAACATCCCCATCATGGCTTGGGCATGGAGGTGGCCGGCGGCCAAAGGAGGAGGGAGGCTTGCCGTTGGGTTAGAGAAATTCTTGAGGGGGCGTGGGTTTTGGTGGAGGAAAAACGAGTGGGTAAAGCAGTGGGTGATGTGATCTCGTATGGAAATTATGGTGGAGAAGAGAATCGAAATTTAGAGGAGAAAACAAGAAGATAACATGAACCACGAGTCGAGGACGCTTCCAACGACTGGTGGGTATTGCACACGCTCACCCTGAGCTCAATCACCCTTCTCTAGCTCTCATGCAAGAAGAAGAAGACCACAAAATTTGATTCAAATATTCATTAAAAAAAAACGATACAAGAGACCACTATATATAGGTCTTGACTCATAAAAAGTGAAAAGACTAAATCGCCCTCTGGGCTACAAAGAAACATAACTCCCCATAGGGGTAAAATGGGAAAACAGTAAATCAAACAAGACAATAATAAAATACATCATGTCATCTAAATCAAAAGTAGAGGCGCTGAATCGTGGCTGTCGATCTGCGGTTTCGCCGGCGATAAACATGTCGGTAGCGTCTGTCGATGTCCTCATCATTCTCCCCAGGTGGGAGAAAACTCGACCCTGTCGCGTGAGTGTCTCTAGAGCTCTCGTACCACTCTAGAAGGTCTGGGTCTAGGCTCTGCAGCTCCTCTCGGTCAACCCACGTATCCTCCGTCTCCGGGGTTCCTTTCCAGTGGACTAAGTACCTTCGACGTCCGCCTCCTTTCGTAGTAATGATCTCATCATCTAATATGGATTCAACTATCTCCGCATTGGGTAAGGGGGGTAATTTTGGGAGTGGAGGAGGGTTGGGGATCTCACCAGGTATGGTCACACAAGGCTCATTTGAAAGTGGATTGCATGGATTAAATTCTGGTCCCTCGAAGGTTACTAAATCTTCTATGTTAAATGTGGGGTTAATGTTGAAACCTTCGGGAAGGTCTAGTACGTAAGCATTGTCATTCACCTTTGAAATTATCTTGAACGGTCCGGCGCTTCTCGCATGCAACTTCTTTGCGGATCCAGGAGGAAAACGCTCCGAACGGATCCGAACCATCACAAAGTCTCCAATTTCAAATACCTTAGCTCTTCTTTTATGGTCAGCCATAAATTTATAAGTTGCATTACTTTGTTCAATTTTCTTTTTAATTTCTTTATGTAACTCCTGTAGATGCGATGCATATGATGATGCTGACTCAGATGTTCTAACTCTAGGGCTCATGGGAATCAGGTCGATGGGTTGGTTAGGGAGGTACCCGTACACTATTTCAGCAGGGCTAAGACCCGTAGTTCGATTCACAGAGTTATTGTAGGCAAATTCAGCTATAGGCAACTTAGAGTCCCAGTCCTTAATGTTATCTCCAACCAAGGTCCTTAACAGATTTCCTAGACTCTTATTCACTACTTCCGTTTGACCGTCTGTTTGGGGGTGAAAGGCGGTAGAGAATTGCAGTTTGGTCCCCATTTTATGCCATAAGGTCTTCCAAAAATAACTAGTAAATTTCACATCTCGGTCTGAAACTATGGTTTTAGGTAGCCCGTGAAGTCTCACAATTTCATCAAAGTACAGTTTGGCTACTCTAGAGGCGTCGAAAGTCTTGGAGCAAGGGAGAAAATGGGCCATCATAGAAAACCTATCGACAACCACACAGACTGAGTCATGTTTCCTAACGGTCTTGGGTAGCCCTAAAACAAAATCCATGCTGACGTCCTGCCAAGGTTGGTTAGGCACGGGGAGGGGTGTGTAAAAACCGGTGTTTTGTTTCCGTTGTTTGGCCAGCTGACAGGTGTGACACCGCCTTACTAATCTGCTAACGTCCTTCTTAAGACTTGGCCAGTAAAAATGATTCTCCACAGCTGCAATTGTCTTGGCCTGATCAAAGTGACCCGCTAAACCTCCAGCATGCAATTCCCACACAAGAAATTCTCGCAGTGAAGTTGTGGGAATGCAAAGTTTTTGAGCCTTAAACAGGTACCCATCTTCCAGTATAAAATCTCCTATGATACGCTCGTCTCCAGTTGTTAGTTTGGAATAGGTTTCTCCAAAATCGGGGCAGTCCGAATAGTTTTCTTTAATTTGCTCAAAACCAATCACTTCAGTCCTCATCTCACGCGTAACCATCATCCTACGACTTAGTGCATCCGCAGCCTTGTTTTCAGAACCGGCTTTGTGCCTAATGGTGTAAGTGTATTCTTGAAGGAATTCAACTCATCTTCCGTGCCGGGCATTCAGTTTCTTCTGGGAATTGATATATCGTAAGGCTTCATGGTCAGAGAAGATAACGAATTCTTGGGGAAGCAGGTAATGTCTCCAATACCTGAGGGACTGAATTATGGCGTAGAATTCCTTATCGTAGGTGGAGTATCGTTGCCTGATGTCATTTAATTTCTCGTTGAAGTAGGCAACCGGGTGTCCTTCTTGGGATAATACTCCCCCTATTCCTATACCAGATGCGTCGCAGGTTACTTCAAAAACTTTCAAAAAGTCGGGTAGACGCATGACTGGTGCTTCAACCATTTTCCGTTTTATTTCCTCAAAAGCCTTGGTGGCTGATGTCGTCCAAACAAAATCTCCCTTCTTTAAACAATCAGTTATGGGACCTACGATGGTGCTAAAGTTCCTGATAAATCTCCTATAAAACGTGGTCAATCCGTGAAAACTCCTGACATCTCTAATATTCTTGGGTATAGGCCACTCGTTGATCGCTCGCACCTTTTCGGGGTCGGCAGATATGCCATGGGAAGAAATTATAAACCCAAGAAAAGTTACTTGATTTGTGAGGAAAGTGCATTTCTTAGGGTTGGCATACATTTGTTCTTTCTTCAAAATTTCACAGACTTGTTGTAGGTGATTCAAATGTTGTTCCACCGAACGACTGTAGATCAAAATGTCATCGAAGTACACTACAACAAATTTCCCAAGTAAAGGCTTAAGGATCTGAGTCATTACTCTCATGAAAGTGCTAGGCGCGTTACTCAATCCAAAAGGCATTACTGTCCATTCGTACAACCCATCCTTGGTCTTGAACGCGGTTTTCCATTCATCCCCCGGACGGATCCTAATTTAGTGATAGCCACTCTTAAGATCGATCTTGGAAAATAGGGTGGCTCCGGTCATCATGTCCAACATGTCATCTAACCGAGGGATTGGGAAGCGGTACTTGACGGTGATTTTGTTGATAGCACGGCTATCAACGCACATTCTCCACGTCCCATCCTTCTTAGGGGTAAGAAGGGCAGGAACCGCACACGGACTAAGGCTCTCCTTAATGAACCCTCGCTGTAACAATTCATCCACTTGTCTCTTGAGCTCCTCGTGTTCAGTAGGGTTCATTCGGTAATGGGGTAGGATCGGTAAGGACGCTCCGGGCACTAGGTCTATGGCATGTTGTATGTCCCTTAGGGGTGGCAGTTGGTTGGGCAAATCTTCAGGAAAGACATCAGAAAAAGTCTCCAACAGGGGTTTTACTTCTTCGGGAATCGGTTCTTCTTGATCTATACTTATTTCCCGGGCTACTAGCGCGTAAAAAGGCGCTCCCGACTCCAGTTCCGTACCTAGGTCCTTAGCAGTTATCAAGTTCACGCCCGCGTTGGGTTTCAGGGAGTTGGGCTTAACTTCTTCTTTAGTAGACTTAGGTTGAGTGGGTAACAGCTTAATCTTCTTGCCCTCGTGTTCAAACACACAGGTGTTGGATCGTCCATAAATGTGTACATCATTGTCAAACAACCAAGGGCGGCCAAGGATGATTTGACCCACATCCATCGTCAAAACATCACACCAGATTTTCTCCTTGTACCCAACGAACTCAATAGGAACCAGACTCCTATCTTTTACTTCCAAGGTGGTCGAATTTATCCAAGCAACTTTGTAGGGGTTCGGGTGTGGAGTGGTTCTCAATTGCAGTTTCGAAATCATGGCTGAAGATACGGCGTTAATGCAACTTCCACTGTCTATTATGGCTTTGCAATTTTTGTCTCCAATCTTAGTGAAAGTGTAAAAGATCGAGGTCCTTCGCCAGTCGTCGCTAGGTTTAGGTTGGGAAAAGGCACACCTAACAACCTGCAGATCTAAGTAGTTCATCTTCTGAAGGCAGTGAACAACAGCGGTATCTTCTTCGTCGAAAAACTCCTCATCGTCGTCCATATGGTGGACCAAGTCAATTTCTGGTTCATTCTCTTCCTCCGTCACTTCCTCGATTATTGTGACCTTAAATGGGCTGGAGCACTGAGAAGCAATGTGTCAGTACCCATGGCATCTAAAACACTTAGTGCCGGCAGTGGTTTTGGGTGTCTCACGTTCTGGAGTTTTCCCTTTATAGTCTGATCTAGGTTGGGCTTGGTTAGGAGCAGGCCGACTACCAGAGGGTCCAATGGGTTTGTACGGTTGGCTAGAGGAAGACTTAAAAGGGTTAGGTCTCGAGTCTTGGGTCCTGGTGGTGTGGCTCCTCGACTCTTCCAAGTCTAGTACAAGACTACAGGCAGCTTCGTATGTGGTTATTCCTCGAGCAAAGAGCTCATTCCTAAGGTCTTCTCTCAGTCCGGCTCTAAACATGGACAAAAGTTGTGTGGGAGTGGTGGTCTCCTCCCCGTTACAACGGATTAAGAAATCATCAAACGTGGAGATGTATTCCTTAACGGGTTTACTCCCTTGGGTTAGCCTATTCCAACGATCGAGGAGTCTTGGGTAGTACGAGGGAGGAAGGTATTTCCTTTTTAGCTCTTGCTTCATCGCTCCCCAGTCAGCTATGGGGTATTCTCCTCGGGTCTCTCTCATGTGCTCCACGTTGGTCCAGTATTGGCTGGCTCGACCGGTCAATTTCATCTCGGCGAACCTAACTTTCTTTTCTTCCGAAATGTTATACAATTTAAAGTAACTGTCCATCCCTTTAATCCAATCGAGGAAAACCTGGGGTTCTAACGTTCCGTCAAAAGTCGGGGCATCTATTTTAATGCTCTTAAGGAGCTGGGTGTCATTGTCTCTCCAAGGCGCGTCACGACCTACCGGCTCGTGATGGGGTCGGTGGTTGGGTCGGTAGTAATCCCTAGGAGGTCCGTACTCGGTTCGGGCATCCTCGCCATAAGGTGATTGAGGTCTAGGTGGCGTGTAGATAGCCGGGTGTCCGATCCGTTCAATGTTGTCAAGTCTCTCTCCAGTATGACGCTTAAGGTCCGCAACACTCGTTTGGGTGTCTCTAATTTGCTGCGACATTGTGCCCAACTGGCCTACAATCATATCTAAGGTTGCTTGAATATGAGTGGGATCCATGGTTGGGTTCTAGGGATCACTAGGAAGGTTTTTAGGTCCAAGGCAGCAGCTAGACTCCCTAAAATGCTTGCTGAAATTGCAATTACAGCAGCTGTAAAGTGCTGGACAGCAAACACAACGATGGGTGAAGTCACCTAATTGTCTAGGCAATGTTCTTGGGTGAAGGCAGCACCTAAACAGTGGAATTAGGGTCACTAACGGGTGCTTAACCGCTGCAGGAAATGGTGGACAGCAACTAGGAACTATAAAGAACTTCAATTTTCAGGCTACGGCTAGTGCAGAAATTAGGTGGCAGCAAGTGTAAAAGTGGCCTAGACTACTATGGATGTTAATGCAAATGTGGTAGCACTTAAGCACATGAATATACTCAAGCACGGTGAAGTAATTGATGCAGAAATTTCAGACCAGCAGTAGCAAAACAGTAAATAAACTTGAATAAAAGATGATATGCATGCAAACCTCTAATGGAAAGCTAAAAGGAGTTTCCTAGGATGCATCTAGCATGAGCAAAGCATGCTAGCCATGCTCTAATACCAAATACGATGTGAAACTACTAGGAGTTACGATCAAAATTAAAAAGAGAGTTGTTAAAGTTTGCTTTTATAATTTTATGGGATCATGCAAGACAGAGTTAAGATTCAGAAACGCTAACTTTGCTTAGGCAAAAGAGTTGCAAACAAAATTAACCAAAACGAATCTTTCAAAGTTCTAGGCGAATTTCATATGCAAAGTACAATAACAAAACCCAACGTTTAACAACGAGAATTTCACCTTGGAGCCGTATCACTCAAGGATTAGTGGACTTTTGGCGGAGATAGAAGATCCAAGCGATGAAGGAAGTTACCACTAGAGAAAGGGCGCCGAAGAACTTCGTCGGAGGAAAAGTGGCCGGTTGGGATGGAAGTCGTAGATGACCGTCGAGGCTCCAACTGTGCTTGGAAAATTGTCGGTCGTAAATACTCGCAAGGATTGGCACGAATCTCTCCAAGTACTCTTCCACGGTGGTTTCGTCTTCAAATCCTACGTCGAAGCATGGAGATTTCAGGATGTTGATGCTTCCGTCGGCATTGAATACTAGACCCCACTCAAGCTCGGGATCCGCCATTCAACATTGAAGTGGATGAGGAGATGTCGTCGTCTTCTTCTTTTGTCTCAACCTTTCAAGGGGGATGAAGAGAGGGCCGGCCTAAGGTGGGGAAGAGAGCAAGGAGGGGCGGTTATGGGTGTGAGAGGCGGCTAGGGTTAGGAGATTAGGTGAAGAGGAGGTGTGGAGGGAGTTTAATCAAAATCTGAATTCAATTTCAGATTTAATTAAGTTTGGAGGGAGAATAATTTGAATTTGGATTTTTGAAATAGGTGTAATGAATGCATTAAAATTGCATTAATGGGATTCCTCCTTAGGTGGCTGGCGGCATGGTTAAGGGAGAGGGGAGATTTACAAAAATCTGAATTTAATTTCAGATTTCAAGTAAATTTGGATGGAGTTAAATTGGATTTGAAATTTGAATCAAGAGCTTTAATTGTCATTAATTAACCTTAAAGAGAATTTCCCCTTTGATGGGGCAGGCGGCTAGGAGAGAGGGGAGGGAGGTTAGGGAGAGATTAAGCACTTCCCAAATAGGTTGTTGCCACCTAGGATGAAAATTAGTAACTCCTCATGATATGAGATTTGAATTGGATCAATTTCAAAACTTTCCTTTTTTAGAATTTGACAAATATGGAAAGTTTTGAATTTCAAATTTTAAAATTCAAAATAAGTAACTCCTAAATTGATTGCTATGCTACAATCAAGGAGCCGTTAGGGGAATTAACATCCCCATCATGGCTTGGGCATGGAGGTGGCCGGCGGCCAAAGGAGGAGGGAGGCTTGCCGTTGGGTTAGAGAAATTCTTGAGGGGGCGTGGGTTTTGGTGGAGGAAAAACGAGTGGGTAAAGCAGTGGGTGATGTGATCTCGTATGGAAATTATGGTGGAGAAGAGAATCGAAATTTAGATGAGAAAACAAGAAGATAACATGAACCACGAGTCGAGGACGCTTCCAACGACTGGTGGGTATTGCACACGCTCACCCTGAGCTCAATCACCCTTCTCTAGCTCTCATGCAAGAATAAGAAGACAACACAAAATTTGATTCAAATATTCATTAAAAAAAAACGATACAAGAGACCACTATATATAGGTCTTGACTCGTAAAAAGTGAAAAGACTAAATCGCCCTCTGGGCTACAAAGAAACATAACTCCCCATAGGGGTAAAATGGGAAAACAGTAAATCAAACAAGACAATAATAAAATACATCATGTCATCTAAATCAAAAGTAGAGGCGCTGAATCGTGGCCGTCGATCTGCGGTTTCGCCGGCGATAAACATGTCGGTAGCGTCTGTCGATGTCCTCGTCACTTTTCCTCTTGGATATTTGCATGAGTTACTCATAGAGCATCACGAATGGCAATGAAGTCGACTACAAGAATGTTCTATAACTCTCAATACATGATTAACTAGAGGGAGGCAAGATCGAGCAATATTGTAGAGTAATAATCTTGGTTAGTAGAATCGTGTAAAAGACAAATGATCTTATCATGGTATTTCAATGTTGAATCTAGTCTTCCAATGATAAATCAGAAGCCCTTTCACCATCTGGGTTCCACCTTTTAAGGGAGAGGAGCAAAATCCTTGATGCAATTCCCCTAATTTAGGAATAGGTTGCTTGATTGGCAAGATGGTGTTGCAATAGTTCGCCACTATGAGGGCATTGTTAATATTTAGTCAAATAATAGAAGGTAGGATGTATTTTCCACAAAAGAAGGCAAATTGTTATGTGCATGAACGTCATGGTGACAAAAAGAGAATTTAATGTCTTAACTTAGAACAAATAACACACACAATTAGAATAAACAAATACAATGCATAGGATAAACAATATTTTTATGTAAAATCTCCAAAAGAAAAGAAAAATAAAATTGGGGTTTAGCTTAATTGAAGCTATTTTCACTAATTAAAATTCCAAATTAAAGAGCGATATCCTTCCCCAAATTGGAGATGTTAGTATAATTTAAATGACCTAAATTGTGGGATAAGTGTCCTTCGGCAACAGTGAAAGGAGTCTAGAGGTATTGGTTTTCCCATCCCTTACCTCAAAGAGAAGAAATTAAATAAACCGATCTCATTGGGTGATTAGAGGTGGTCGAGGTAGCCCTTCTCTTAGAAATTGGGAGGAAATGGGAAAACAATGGTCATTGGATAACTGACAGTGGTTGAGAAGGTCCCTCTCATGTAATAAAGAGGGAGAATTGGGTGAATTAGAGGAGGTGAAGAAGGTTTGAAGCGGGAAAAATAGAAATTACATATTAGCACTCCAAATGGCGGGTAGAGTTATAAAATTCTTGATGATATATAGATTTTGCCATCATTTAAAATGTGTTTTAGAAGTCCAACAAGTGTAAAATTATTATCTATTTATCTATTGTTGGAAAAAAAATTTGGCCCTTCTATCAAAATTTTCCAAATTTTCATAAACATTGACGAGTCCAAATAATATCTAGAAAATGATCAAAACAAACCCACTCTAAAACCAACCAGGTCAGCCAAACATCCACGATAACCACAATCAACGATATCTCCAACCAATGTGTGGAAGCATGGCCGCCCTCATGGGTCCCCCACATCTATGGCCGTCGGGATTATTGAAGCGGAGAACCGCTGCGGCATCTTAATTCCAACTAGAGCACTGGTGTACCACTCAATCTTCAGGGCGCTGTTTCAACCTCTATTGTGGTGCCACAACACCCCCCCCCCCCCCCCCCCCCCCCCCCCCCCCACCTCCTTGCTGGCTTAAGTTGAATGTGGATGGTGCGCTGCTGCGCTCAAATTGTGGAGGGATCAATTTGGTTATCTGTAATGATAAAAGGGAACTTGTTATTGCTGCTGATTGGAGGATTGAGCATAGGGACAGTGCTCAGGATGAACTCCAGGCCATCCTCCGGATCAACCAGGTTCTGCATGACTGGATGTATGAGTTTACAGGGGTCATTGTCGAGGGGGGCAACCTCAGTGTTATTAAGTTCATGCAGGAGTACATGGACAAAAGGAGGTGAACCTCCCAGCCACAGCTGGGTAACAAACTCAACTGGACACACCTATTTCACAAGGTGCTTTTTCAGCATACGCCTCGGGTGTTTAACTATGCCGCTCACTTTTGTGCCCAAAGGGATATACAGTGTAATTTTGTTTGGGATTTTGTAAACAGAGATAGGGACACTATTCCTCGGGAGTTTTTTGAAATCTTGCCAGAGAATATGAACTTACATGTACAATCTTAGGACCGTTTCCTTTGCCTTCTTTTGTAATTTCTTCTTGAGTTAATGCATAATGCAAAATTTCAAGGAAGGTAACATTTCAAAAATCTTGAACAAGTTTAATAAATTTAATCAATTAAATTTTTGACAATTTAATTAGCCAAAACAAATCTAGAAACATTTGTAAATCAAATTTAATGCCACAAGAGAAAAGATGATATGTCACAATCTTGGTATCAAAATGTCTCCTCAAAAGCAATCCAACATCACAAACAACTCATGAATTAGAACCACATGGAAGCCATGATAAACATAGGGCAACTAAAAAGATGATATGGTATCATTTTTTGTGTTGAAATACTCATCTTCTTGAGAATAATGCTAAATCATGCGATGTGTGACCCCAAGCCAATTTGGTTAACATAAATTCAATATATTAAGGCTCAAACTTGCTTGAATTCAAATGATTTAAGTGTCTTTGTAATCTTCGCAACAAGACGGACATTTTAATTGTAAATTTGTGATATTCAAATTTTGCTTCGTCTAACAAATAATTTTAGTAGCAGTAGGTTCTATTTTTTTAGTGCTTAGAGATTTGCATTAAGATGATCAAATAGAAAATTAGCGGCCACATTAATAAAAAAAATCTCATCAGCCAAGTATTCCCTGATATGAAGAAAAGAAACCGGCATACCAAATTATAAGATTTTCTGATCCTTTGAACTTCTGCAGAAATATTCTTGATCTGATATCAGCCTGTGAAAAAGCATTTCCAAGCACCAAGTTATCAGCATCGACTTACTCAAATAAGATATGCAGTAGTTCTATTTGTGCCAGGCACAAGCTGACTATGTTAAACAGATATGATGGTTAACCAACCTGTCGGATTGGCTCAGGTACACGAAACTTGCAGCACAGCTTGACAACTCTGATGGATGAATCAATGGATATTCGATGACCGGGTGATATGTAAATTGGTTTTAATGAATCAGGAGTAGAAAGCACTGCCTGAAAATTTGAACTCAGCATTTGCCCATTCTATGAAAGCCCGGTAATATGCATTTAGGAATACTATAGTGAAGAATCTATGACAGAACAAGCCTCGAACGGATTTCGATGACCAAAAAACATCTCAAATAGTGCCGAGTAATTTAATCAGCAACAGAGCATCATTATTTTTGTAACATGTAAATTTTTGAGATAAAATTTTCTCCTAAAAATTATATCATATTTTTCACATCTCTGGAAAATTTTTAAAACTAATTTTATAAAGTTCTATTTTCAATTTCAACCATTTTGATATATAGAAGCATGTATGAAAATACATACCTATATTAAGTTATATAATTTCTTTAACAAATAAAATTTAGCCTAAGTTTTAAATTTAATTCTACTGCAGAAGGGATTACTCTACTGTAGCAAAATGGAATCTTCTAAAATTTTGTGCCACCATGCAAGAATAAATCGATAAATTGAGGATAAAAATAGCTTGTAGGATATCTTAATTATATAATTGATCAACTAAAATTTGAATAGTATAATCCTATCTATTCTAATTTCACCCTTTTTTTATCCTTATCTTCTACTCCATTCCCAAATTCTAGCTAGCATTGGTGGATGTGTAGAGTATTAAATCGAATTAAATATTTAATACTTATTTATTAATAATTACCTAAAAACCTAAGAACCTAGGACATCCTTAACCATTCCTTCTTAACCGCCACCCGGAGGCAAAGAAACCTTAATAAATAGGGCCCGGTACAGGAAAACAAAGGAAAAAAAGGGAAAAGGGAAGGAAAGGAACGGACAATTTGGATTTGAGTTACAAAGATTAACGGCGTGAATGAGGAGAAATTAATTTGAGGTAAAAATATTGTTTGACGTTAATTGATTTGATTTCAATGAGACAAAATTAAAAATTTATCTTAATTTAAAAAAATTGCTATTATTAAATTGTTTACTGAAAAAAAAGGCGTTGCGTTGATAAAAATAAAGGCATTCATCCTAAATATGATCCTCTAATTTTGCTGAGATACTCGATCACTAATATCAAGAGCAAATAATTCTTAGAACTTAATAATTGTCAAATTCTATAATTTAATTGAATTGTAAATAGTTATTTCTTCATATTGAGCATGAAACAATAATTTTAATAAGTCAAATAAACTATAGAATCTTCTTTTTTACAAAAATTGATGATTTTTTTAACAAATAACATTTATATTGTTTATTGAAGTGCATAAATATTATATTTCACATATCATTTCAACTATTGATGCATGTTAAATAGATTAATTGATAACAAGTTGTTGATACCTATACGTAAATACGCGCAAAAAAGGCAAAATTGGCTAATTAAATGACACGCACGTCGGTGCAACACGTCACTTGAAAGGTCAAAGTGTCAAACGACCTCCGATAGCCAAACGGACTTCGTCATTGCAATCAGAACATCAAATTTGCCTAGAAGAGAACCCCTTGCAGTCAAATTAGACAAGATTGGTCAAAAGGGAAGACTGACACCCGAAATCAATGCCCAAGGTAGCCTAAATAACGTTTGAATGCAAAATGGACTAAGTCGTTGCGTTTGGAGCGTCGTCAATAACCAAAGAGGACTGTAAATTCATTCAATTGAAGTCACGCGAGGAGATCGGCATGGGTCCCGAAGCAACGACGCACAAATCAAGGAAATTGACACACGACATCGCCCAAACCACATCCGATCATAAAACAGACTGTGTCGTTGCATTCAGAACGTCAACAATACCCAAAATCAGAAATAATCTTGCCCAAAAAATTTGTCCAACGAAATCGGTGTGAATCTCAATGCAATGGCGTGCAAATCGGTCAATCGGGAAAAATGCACACAAATGAAGATATTTTTTGAATAATTGACCCATTCTACTATTTCAGAATATAATAATAATAATAACATATTATTATTATTATTATTATTATTATTAATTTGATTAATTAATAAAACCAAAAAAATCAAAATCAAGATTCATACCTCGTATCCCATCAAAGTCCTACTCAAATCCCCGAAATCCCGCTGATCTTCGCCTCTCCTCCCATAAATCTCGCGACTGCAACTTGCCTCGATCGTAGCTTGCTTCGTCGTTAAAACGATGCCGAGCAAGACGTTGCAGCGTCTTCGTTTCTTTCCCTTAATTTCACGAGCTCTCTGCTTCCACGACCTCTAGATCCGATCCTCCAAGCCTAACGGGACACTTCTGATCCATCTCCCGCCTCCTCAGAATCGAGCCCCCACTGTATCGATCTCGAAGGCCAACCCAGATCAAAACCCCACAGCAGCTCACGCCTCATCCCTCTCCAACTCATGACCACAGCAGCTCACATTTTCTTCCTCTCCCACCTTCTCCACCTACAGTCAAACAACAACACCCCACTCCAGCTCTTTCTGAATTGCAATAGCTTTTCAGTTGTTTGAACAATCACCACCACCAGTTGAACTCGTTTCTCCTTACCTGATCATTCGGCCTACACTACAACTGAACGACGAAACCTCCTTGTTAAGGCCGAACGACAGCAGCATGCTAGGCTTCTCTTATTCACTTGAGGATCTATTATACTAGTAGTCATTCTCCTTACAACCTCCAAACCACATAACTCTATTCACCTGCTATTAAGCAGGGCTTTCTCTACTTACCCGCACAACTCATTACAAGACATCCTTCTTAGCCCCTCCACTGCACTAGTGCCAACTCCTGACACCTTCAGCCTCCAACAGCCCACTCGGCCCTCTTGTTCACAAAGATAGCCCACCTACAGCTTTTTTCTTCTTTGGTTTGCACGCCAACAGCCCACATTATCCAACTCAAAATAACCAAACAGCCCACGCATCTCCTCCCTTTATCCACTTGCCCATTCCAAACTTAAACCTAAACAAGCCCAAATCAGCTCCACCTCACAAATGCCCACAATCCCTCCAAATTCTCCCACAACCAACCCAACTAGCCATAAGCCCAACTCACACTCTCACAAATTCCTACAGCACATCAAACTCCTCCAACAGCCTCTCAAAAGTAACCAAAGCCCCTCATTTCTTGTTATTATTTTATTTAATTATTATTATTATTATTATTATTATTATTATTATTATTATTATTATTATTATTATTATCAAAGAAAAAAAAGAGGGAGAAATTCAAAATAATAATAATAATAATAAGGGGAAGAAGAAATTTTTGTGCGCTTTCATCATCGCTTTAGCATCTCTTCTGACGCCGCCGACCTCGCTCGTCAAGTTATAATGCACTTCAAACTCAAAAAAATCTCAAAAATCCTGCTCTCGGCACTCGCGTCGCACTGGAAAATCACATATACACCCAGTGCTAAGCCTGCGGCGAGGAGGGTAGGCCCTGTACACATTTTCTTAGCATGGCGGGGCAACTTCTAAGTACCCGTGTGCGCGCCTCAGTGCGACGGGGAAAAAACTACACGTCTTTCAAGTTTCAAACAGATACCTCGAAGACCCATATATGTCATTCTTCGCATGGTGGGATTAAAGATCATAGTCACGGTGTCCCCTAATTTGAAAATGCACGAGCATATAAACGCTAAATGAACTTGAGATGAGTATTCAAATGAGCACCAATGTGCAAATAAGAACTTGAATTAAAAGTCAACGAACAGGAAATACTTGCAATGAATATCAATAAATAAATAAATAAATAAACTTACATTGGACTCAAGTCCAAACAAATGCATCAAGCAATAAAAAAGCTCTAACGCACGCAATGAACTAGCTACAAATGGTAGTAGGGGGGATGCAGTAATACACTCACGAGCAGAGCATGGAGACAAACACAATAACTATAGTGACTTCCCTATAGTCAACAGTAATTTGCAAGCGAATACATCAAATCCCTACAAATAATGAAAGGCGATGTGTGATGGATATGGTGAACTCCTGTAAATGGCGCCAACCAATTTACAATTAAAAAATGGGAAGCTCCTCGCAAGCATTGATAAGTGAATTACGTCAAGTGCAACGTACTATTTACCGACAAAAATGACGAGCTCGTAATACATACAAGAACTCACAAGTATGTGATGATTGCTACACCAGTACACCTGTTGAGGATGATGGGAGATTTGTCATATATACAATAAACTTATGAGTGTTAATTAGTAACGGGCGATGAATGCAATAATGCACTGCAAACAACTTCAACATGTGAGAAAGCACATACAATTGTGCAAGCAATTATGATTGATTACATAATGCACCATCAATTAAGAGGTGTTTGATGAATTTGAAGTGGATGTGGCTTGCAAGTAGCGAATATCGCTGCAAGTAAATACACTAAGCCGCCTATGGACGATGGCGCCTGACATGATATATTTGTGGATAACAGCAGTAGATATGCCACGAGCACGGGGATACCCTGCAGACACAAGGGCACACATTATACATAAGTAAGAAATAAGAATTTGCAATAAATACGAGCACCTACCAGCAATTGCAGGAAGTTCATGTACACTGCATGCTACCTACGAGTGAGTTTGAAGGAATTATAGCAAATGCAACTGCTTATAAGCAGTACTAGAAGATTTACATTCCCTGTGACTTGCCTACATATGGTAGCAGAAGGTCCATAGTGAACACAGCATATAGTCTACAAGCAAGAATAATACATTGGCAATGCATACGAGCTCCTGCAAGCCATTGTAGGAGATCCCCATTCATACAATAGTCTACCTACGAGTGACGCCTAGCAACATGCAACCAACACAACCAAGTTCCTTGCAAACATACACAATGCAGCAAGCAATGAACGCTATGATTCACATGTAAGCAAAAGCATGAAATCAGTAGTAAAAATCACATACCACAGAAACGCAGCACAAAGCCACCGAATCCGCAAAATTCGTATAAGCGGACAAAAGGCGTATACAAGCTCCTAAATAAAGTATTGCATACACCCAAATGACAATCATGCGTAGCCGATCAATATCAAAGACTTTAAAATGCACTCCCACATGCATTAGAACATGCAAAACATATTATGCGAGCATATCATTCAAACATGCAAAATGTATTGCCCTGTGACTGTGCATTATGATAATATACAATCGTACTATGCATTCATACATTTCAACATGTAAAATGCATCATACATATACATGATGCAACGCACAAAATGCAATACTCAAGCATATTATCCAACATGCAATGCATACTATACAACAGCAGTGTGGCGCGGCAGCATGCTAGGTCTACATGCAAATATATCATGCACTACCTGAAAGTGTTGAATCGTTATACAAATATATTATGCAAACAAACAGGGAATGCATTGATGCATCACACATACATGTTATGCAAATATATCATACGCTATGTTAATACATTAGGCCGCCACATAGCACATCAACATATCATGCAAGCATGACTTAGCAACATGTAAATGTAAAATGCATCATACATACATACATGTAAATATGCAAATGCATACATAAACTTGTTGAAGTGTAGATGAGGATGAAAACATGTACATGAACATGTAGATATGTCGAGTATACCCACTACACTACATACATACAACCACTATACAAATGCAACATATAAAATAGATTCAAAAGCATATACCCGCATGAGCCCCGACGAGCATGTTGTAGGCACATATGTGACGTCTAAAGATGTTGCGCAGGTCAGAAAATGAACCTAAGTTTGAGCCCGATCCTTCTATGTGAATAGATAGGAGTTGACACAACTCAAGTTATCGAACAAATATACAGTCGTGATATCAACCGGTACATTTGTTTCATACAATCTTATTAGGTCTTCAAGGTCGTAATAAAGAAAATTCACTAATAAATGGATAAAGTCGACAACGAATCCGATCCTCTGTCGGCATGTAGATAGAGTCGATAAGGTTCAACCGATAAAATAAAATTGCCTATAAGTACCGCAATGATGGTCGTGTTGACAGAAAATCTCAATCAAAGGAGACCACAAACATTTAAAATGCTTCACAAATTCCAAAATGCCAATGAAAATTCAAAATTCCAAAAATATGAAAAATTTAAGATATTTAAAATTGAAATAAATTGTCAAAACTTAAAACAAAATCCATCCACCCTCCGTGATAATTTATCGAGGTGGACAAATATGAAAATTCTTCAGCTCGTAGAGCTAATGTCTAGTTGAGAATATCACTAGGATTCATTCTCAAATAGTCTCTTGACAGTAAGGGCGTGGCACGTGACCTCTAACCGGTGGTTTCGCCACCAAATGATATCATAGGTAAACGGTTATGACTGAGGGGCTGTTTGGTTGCCTGAATTAGGAGTGTAAAGTAAAACAATTACATGTATTTATTAAATTTGGTTGTTTGGTTAATTTTGAGCGGAACAAAAGGAAATCATCCGAAGTATTAGGCGTGTATTAGGGAGTCTGTTTTGAGCGAATTAGAAACCCGCCCAATGTGAGCGGGTTTTAAATTCATCGGAAAAAATGTTGGCATCGTCGTCGTCGTCCTGCTGTTCGGCTTCATTGCACGAGAGGCTCCTTCGTTCTTCTTCGACTTCGCTCCTTTGACGAAGTTCCCTTCGCCTGTCAGATCGGAAGTTTCGACATTTTCATCGGATCTGCCTCCGCCTCTATCCACTCCTCAAATCTCTCCAAAAACGTGCCTCGTATGCTCCCAAAAACACAGAGCTAAACACTCATAGTACTATTCTCCTTCGTTCTTCTCTCCTGGTACTCCGGCCTTCTTCTTGACCACGGCGAACGGGATCTCTCAGCCGCCACTGCTATTTTTGCCGGCACTGGCGTTAAGATTTCCGTAAAGGTCGTCGGCATCCACTGGCACTACGGCACGAGGTTCCACCACAAGCCCATCGCCGAGATGCTTGGGCGACACGGCGCGGTGCTGAACTTCACCTGTGTGGAAATGAAGAATTTTGAACAGCCCGAAGAGGCGATGTGCCGGCCGGAGGAGCTGCTGAGGCAGGTGGCTGCTGCGGCGATGGGAGCCGGAGTGGGACTGGCAGGGGAGAATGCTCTGCCGAGATACGACGAGGCGGCGCACGACCAGATCGTGAAGACAGCAACGGTGGCGGAGGGTGAGGAGAGCGAAACAATATTGATTTCTACGACGTTAGCCTTGTTGATGGATTCAACTTGGCGATGATCGTCGTGAGAGAAAGGCTCAAACAGGAGATCTTCGAAACAGAACAAGCAGAGGATGAGAAAAGAAGGAAATTGTATTATTATCGAATTATGAGTTACAGCCAAGTATATATAAGAAAGATATAGGTAATAAAGTAAATACAAGCTGAACAGATGTTTAAATAAACCGTTGGCTTAACACGTCGAAGGGGGGAAGGGGAGGTGTGCAGCGACTGGGTGTGTAGTGGATTTGAACCAGAGGTGTCCGACGGAGCTGAGGATTGGAGAAGGCGAGGCGGCGGTGGCTTGCCGGAGCGCTTGCGAGAGGATGGCCGGAGTTCAGGATATATATGATTTTTTTAGTGTAGATTTAAAAAAATTTTAAAGAAATCTTTTTAAGTCAAAGTTTAAATATATTTTTTTAAACTTTCCAAATATATTTAAATTTAAATTAAAATTTATATTTAAATATAAGTCAAATTTAATATTTTTAAGTCAAATTTAAATCGAAGGTAGTTCTCTTCCCTATAAAAAATAATTTAAAAAAGTTAATTTTACTTTATCTGGATATACCTAACCAAACAAGGGAAACAAAACTCCTGCGCTTCTTTTGTAGACAGCCAAACAGAGCAAAATATTCAAAATGCATTACATTTACTTTACATTGTATTTATTTTACACTGCATTTCATTTTCAGACAACCAAACAGCCCCTGAGACCCTCTGAACTGGGTGATTTTGTCGCCAAACGGCATCACTAAATTACGATCATGGTCAGAGCTTGTATGTTGCCTAATGGATTCAAATCTTTAAGATAAGAATCAATAGGATATGACAGATAGGGTATAAAGTCCTCTATTAGCTAAGGTGAATTCAAATTTGTTCCCTTAGATAAACATTTAACCCAAGTCTGCAAGGTACCCTTAGACGAAGCAACCCATGGCTACCGCCTGCCGACAAGGATCCTTCAGTTAGGTTGGGTCGATTACCACCTCTGACTAAGTAGATTAGAGGCCACGATAACCCGAGACAACGAAAACATGGGATCTTAATTGAGTTCATCATCATCCCCACCATCAACTTTAAGTGCGCAGTGATAAATTTCAATTTTCGATATCTAATTTTCCTGCTACTATATGCCAGATCTATGTATATATTTAACGACAAGCCTTAATCAAACGTTCGCTCTAATTACCGAGAGGGGTAATTAACCATAGAGGCTTGTGCCTATAAGAAACCTGAACTCATATCGTAAAGTCCTCGCAAAATGAGAGAAATCTCTAGGTTGTGGCTTATCTACAAACTCAATCTATCTCTGAAAATTTGCCTCATAACTTAAACGTTAAAACTCTCATCGATGACTCGAAAAAGAAAGGGGTCGCGGAGAGATCGATGTGCGAATTTTCGAAGCCCACACAAGTGAATATCAATGCTAAATAATTTTAAATATGAATAATGATAATATTAAATTGAAAGAAGTAAATGAACTCATGTCAAGTGAGATGGGTTGACAAATAATGATGATCTGTGCAGGAAGAGGCAAAAGTTCTAATGAGATGAGCTTCTATAAGGAAAAAAGAAGATTCCCAACTCTCCTTCCTAAAAAGTTGATATTATAAGATTCAGCCTTAAAGCCGAGAGGTCGTTGATAATTGCTATATTGGATTGTCCAAACTTCTTCAGTGGTTTTTAGGGCTGGCAGGCTAGATGACGACCAACAATATAAATATGCCAAAAGCCTATAAGGCTTATATGACATTTTTTAAGGAATTAATGAGTAATAAAGAAAAATAAAAATGGAAGAGATGTAAGGAAATTAATGAGTGCATTTCGTAATGTAAATAAAATGAAAGGACATGCACCTTGAGATCAGTGCAAGGAAATGAAAGAACAAATCATACGGGGTGAGACTACCACTACAATGGGGAACTTCTCTGGGATTCCTTTAGGCTAATATATTAAATCATGTTACCGGAATGGAGCTAGAGTTGTCAATCTAGCTTAATGTTCACAGGCAGCTCATGTTCAAGCTCACATGAAACTACAGCAGTGTGAATCTATGTATTTTTAGATCAATAACTGATTTTGTTAATGTCAACATAACCATTTTCAATGATAAACAGTCATTTCCTGATGCTTTCCCACGAACTTCGTCCATAAATTTTTTTGACGTAGACTACTGATCTTAAACCACTAGTTTCAAGATCATTAAGTCACTTTCACTAAGAAATATTCACTTGCAAAAATTAAGATATAAAATTTTTCAGTAGTTAGAATTCAGAAAGGAAGGGGAATGAAGACCAAGAAAATACTGACTAAACTACTTGGGTATAAAGCACTCTTACTGCTCCCCAAGTTTGTCCAGATTTCCCAACTAATGGTATAACATCCTTTGCCATGCTTTCTCCACCTTGTAGAAATTGCATTACTCCTGACCGGGTAAGACCGTCCACATGATGCAGCTGGAAGCAAGGAACAATTAAAGTCCGAATAAGAGATTCAAAAAAGAATTAAAAAAAAAGGTATATAGTAAATATGTGTTCTATTAAACAAAGGTAGAAAAATATTCTTACTGCAAAAGTTTTCCAGTAAAATGGCATAATAGAGGCATGACAATATATTCACCATATTAGAACAAATTGCAGAGCAATGCTCATTATCATTCGCTTTATCCTAATTATTTTGGGTCAGCTTTCTAAATCATTGACAGAGGGTCATGCTGCAAATTAAAATTGCAAGAATAAAGCAATGAAGATTGCACAGCAAATCACATAATTCCTAAGGGAGGAGTATATTAAGAACCCAGCTTGGAGACTTTGATATCAAGATGTTAGATGGGTCAACTTGAAGACTCAAGAATGTTCGATATGTTCCTTATTTGAAAAGGAATTTAGTTTTTGTGAGTCAGCTTGCAAACTCAGGTCATGTGACATCATTCACAAGAGATTTGTGAAAGGTGAAAAAATGAGTTATGGTTATAGCTCATGGCAGCGTTGAAGCCACCCTATAAGTTATGGTTATACTACAACAGAATGATGTTACGGAGCACATAAATAGAACTATCACTAAGCGTCACTACAGGAAAATCGTCTATCACCGGTGGATTTGGATATTTCAAGCGGCTTTCCGAAGGAAAAATTTTCGCCGGTAAAACCCATGAAGGAAACAAAATGCGACGGGATTCATGGGAATCGCCGTCGGCAATTTTCAACGGTTGACCGTGGTAAGTTCCACCCTTTTCCATTGCATTTCGTTGTGTTGCCCCCTATCAAACATTTATGACGGATATTCCGTCGGAAAGCAACCGAAAACCTGTAGCAATGCAAAAAAAAATGACAGCCCCTTATTATTCCACTGCAACATTTACAAGAAATACATGCAGCAGTTAATGGATGTACACAAAACAAGATATATCATCATTATATAACATTGCTACTCAAAATAAAATAAAATCATTCAAAGCATGAGTCTAACAACTTCAAAATTCAATTGTTTACCATAAAAAATTGTTCAAATAAGAAATCAAAACACAACAATAATGTCACATTCAAAACATAAAAATAAGGTCGCAACGAAAATAAATTCTCCAAACTACTACAACTTAAACATTAAGTTCTTTAATCATCTTCCGTCTCCTCACTCCCCTCAGATTCATGCTTAAACTGCTGACCATTTTTCTTTTTATTTTGGCTTAGGTATGATCGAAATTATGCCTGCATCTCAGTTTGCTATGTCAGTATGTTGGCATGACCCTCCCCTTTTGTCTCCCTCCAACAGCCTGCAACCACGTGTGGTACAGAGTACTCAATCGCCTGAAGATGATCCCTCAGTAGTAGAAGCCTAACCCTCCCTAAGTCATATAAAATCATCCTGTGAGAGACTAAGTCCATAAAAATTCATTTCTATTTGCATATTATTTATGATTACTATTTAAAAATTGATACTCACATGAGCTTTATGCATCTTCTCATCAACCCACTGATGATCAACTTGATGTTGGTGTGTTCGTATATGCAGCTAATATTTGAGGGCACCTTCTTCCCATAAGAACTTGAGGTCGTTAATTAATAGTTGTAAAAAATATCAATTTTTGCTTTTGAATTATGTGGTACTGGTCTTACAAGTGTAAATAACATATACAGGGTAGCCATGCACATTTCTGGTTGAAGTTTATACGGTGTTAATATAACAAGCCAACAAGAGTAAGGTGAAGTTGTATGATTGTATAGAGTGAAACCATCGGCACATAATCTCAACCTTATGTTACATAGCTCTACAGTGAATGAAGGATGTGTCAGATCAAAATGTTTTCATACTTCAGTATCTGATGGATGAGAAAGAACATCACTGTGAGCTAACTTCTCTTTAAGCCATCTCATATGACCTACTAAACTGATTGGCCTTGGAATAATTGGTAAATAAGACAATCGAGAATAAGGAACGTCCTTCTTTTGATGTTATTTTCCTGAGTTGGGTTTGAACCGAGACGCACTGCATGTACGACAGCAAACTTGTGTTGCATCATCCTTGTAGTATAACATGCAATCATTCATACAACAATCAATTTTTATAGTTTTGAGAACCAACTTTGATACTAATTTTTTTAGTTTGATACAAATATATGAGAATTAAATTGCCCATTGGATTTTTTTCCTTGAGGAGACCAACGAAGTCATTGAAGCACTCCTGAGGGATATTATATTCAGTTTTTATACTAAGCATCATGACAACAACTAATAATTCCAAATGAGTTGTGCAACCATCCCAAATTGATTTTTAAGAAGCACGTATTAATTCAAATTTTTTTTTATTTCTGTGTTAGGTGGCTCTTCCATGCGTCCTCTTAAATTCGGACCCGTTCCATCAAAAACAAGTTCTTCAAATGTTCTATTAATTTGATCTTCGTCCATTGTTCTAGAAGTTGTGGTTAGACCAACATGAGTATCTCTATGTGGCTCGTATTAGCCATGTGAAATTCAAAAACAAAATCAAGGAACAAAACCCCTATGATAAAAATCAAGATTAACATCCTCGGGTTTAAGAAAAGCTTGATTTTTGTGCTTCGAGCATGGACATCTAAATATTCCATCCGACTTAAATGAAGGTAGTTGACATGCAATATGAATGAAAGAATCAACTCACTCAATAAATTTATTTGTCAATATTTTTTATCCTGGTAACAATCTATTATATATCCAATACCTCTCCTCTTGGATAGTCATATGGATGTTAAATTAATAATCCTAAAATTAAATAAGTATACAAAAATTCGTTATTATGGTGCACAACTCCAAGGGTATAGAGTGCTTAGGTATCAAAGTCTACATAATCATTAACTTACACCTTATAAATTGTCCAATTAATAACTAATAAATGACAAAAAATCTAAACCCTAAAATCCAAAATGTCTCAATGACAAGTTAGTAAACCCTAAACATTAAAAATCACACATATTCACTTAAATTCTTTCATACATCACTCAAATGCATGTATAATCATTCAAATTGAAATTATCCTTTAATATCTACTCCAAAAATTCATCACATAACCCTAAACCCTAAGAAATTAGTTAGTACACCAAAATAAATAAACAAAAAGCTCTCTAAACAAGAAAATATTTACTATACAACAAGATCTATGAATTTATACAACATGTGAAAAAAACTCTCTAAACTCGAAATAACATGAGTTCTAACGTTCGAATTACATTAAAAATGAAAGGAGTAAAGAGAACGAGTTTTACCTCCTAAATCTTGAAGAAATGGAGAAAAATGACCAAGAAATCACTTGGATCGGCGAATGAGGACGTAGCAGCTGTGGGCTGTCTCTGGGCTGAAACCATGAAAATAAAGAAGAGAGGGAAATTGGGACAAAATAAAGCCTTTTCCGATGGAATTTCAGGCAAACATTTTCTCCGGACATGAATTACTTATTAGTGGCGAGCAATTTGATGGAAATAAAATGCCAGGAGCATTGTTTAAAATTACGCAATATGAGGCTCGCCTTGAGGTCCGCCTCAACGCAATTTCAATAAAAAACGCCTCAAGGCTTATGCCTCAAACTTTTTTTATGAGGCTTACGCCTCATCTTGGCTGAGGCATGCCTCGCTGGCATGAGGCATACGCCTCTGGCATGAGGCATACGCCTCGCTCCATTATGTATGTTTTTATTAAAAACTTAGTTAAATCCTATATAAAAGCCCTAAAAACATCATGACCTCTTGTGCTCCAAAGGCGTATTAACTTCCTCTCAACTACCTCGACCTCCAGCCCATCACCTTCATCGTAGCCACCACCATCAGAGCCGCCACCGGGGATCACTTGAAATCCTCATATCGCCACCATCTCCTATAAAAATTTAAGTATTACTCTTATTTTATGTTGATGAAAAACATTTATAAAAGATGAAGATAGTTGAAATAACTAAAGAAGTATATTGTTAGGTATTGAACCCTATAGGATTAGACAAATGAGGGACCAAATTTTTATGACGACTCAAATAAAAATCCCCTTAGTAATGATAGTACAGACGATTTCTGATTTGTTGTCAATCATTAACTTTATAAGTAATTAAATATAGATGAGTAGGGAACTAAGAAAAAAGAAATTTATAGTTAAACTTGATGCTATATGATACGTTTATACAATTCATGTATTTTATGTTGTTTTTCTCATGTGATATTTGGATTTCAATTCTATTTCATATAATTTATTACTTATCACTTTATATTTTGAATAATTTTTTTGTTTCATATATATATATATATATATATAAATTTGTTACTTTATAGTTCAATAGAAAGTTAATATATCATCTTTTAACATATGATTTAGGTATTATATAAAAAATCATTTTTAACTTTTATTTTTTACTTTAAGCAATTTTTAGATTTTGAGGTTTACGCCTAAAAAAATCCCTTGAGGCTTACGCCTCGCCTCATGAACAAAAAACGCCTCAATACCCAATTACACAATTTTAAACCTTGGTCAAGAGGCATAGTAGCCGGCGAAATTTTTTCATCACACATTCAAGCAAAATTACCTACATAAAAAACCGCCAATACCGAGCAACTGTTTTTTTGCCGGTAATGCCATTAGAAAGTCTGATGAAAAAATTCTGCTAAAAATTCCATCGGTTTTGGATGATTTTCCTATAGAGCGTGCTAGAAGCATGAGATTATATGCAGGTCTACCCAAATAGTTCTGGGCAGAATCAATAAATACTGGTGTTTATCTGATCAATCTTGGTCCATAATTTATTTTGAATGAGAGATTACCTAAGGAAGCCTGAAGTGGCAAAGAGGTAAGTTTATCTCATTGAAAGTCTTTGTTTGTTAATCATATGTTCATGTTAATGCAAGATTTAGGAGTAAGCATGATCCAAAGTCAATCAAGTGTAGATTTATTAGATATGACTCTGATGAATTTAGTTATAAATTTTGGGATTATCATAATCAAAAATTTAGGAGCATGGATGTCATATTCAATAAAAATGAAATGTATAAAGATAAAAATGAGACTTCAGAAGATTCTTCCAATTATGTTGAAACAGAGGATGATGATGATCAAGAAGACAAAAACAGGAGGCATGCTTAAGATGATGAAGCACAAAGAGTTGCTCAGACCCTGCTATTGAAGTTAGGAGATCCAACAGAATATTAAAATCAATACAAAAGCATTCTCCTTCCTTGCATTATCTATTGCTGACAGATGGTGGTAAACCAGAGTACTATGATAAGGTCATTTAAATTGATGATTCAAAGAAGTAGGAGTAAGCTATGGATGGTGAGATTTATTCACTTGAGTTGAATTAAACTTAAGAATTGATAAAGCTACCATATGGCAAGAAAGTATAGTAGAATAAATGGGTTTACAGGCTAAAAGAAGAATTTGAAAATAGCAAGTACTATAAGGTCAAACTTATAGTCAAAGATTTATAGCAAAAGGAATGAGTGGACTACAATAAAATCTTCTCTCCAAAGATAAAGATGACTACATTCAGATTTGTGCTAAGCATAGTAGTATTGAATGATTTACATCTAGAACAGATGGATGTAAACACAGCATTTCTTCCTAATAGCCTAGAAGAAGAGTTGTACATAGTAGTACTCAAAGATATGTGATTGTAGGTAAAGAAGATCTGATTTTTAGGCTCAAAAAAAACCTATATGGGCTAAAGCAGAATTCAAGATAGTGATATAAGAGATTTGGCAGGTTTATATCAAATAAATGGTACATGAAGTGCTAGACAAATCGCTATTATTTTTTCAAAATATTTTGATAACTATTATATGTTGCTGCTCTTATATGTGAATGATATGTTGATTGCACAATCAAATATGCAGAAAATAAGGCTTTGTTCGGTACAGCTTTCTTATTGCTTTTTAAAGCAGCTTTTTAGTATAAAAATTAAATTTATTATACTAGAAAGTTGCTTTAAGAATCAGTAAGAAAGTCGTCCCATACAAAGCCTAAGAAAGCTGAAGGAGAAATTACCAAGAGAGTTTGAAATGAAAGATTTGAGTCCAACAAAGAAAATTCTCAGTATAAGAATCATCATAGATACAAGTGCAAGTATATTGAAGTTTTCTCAGACTAAAAATGTTAAAAACGTGCTACAAATATTTAACATGAGTGAGGCAAAGCCAATTTGCAATCCCTTGGATAACCATTTTCAGCTATCTAAGAAACAATCGCCTAGATATAAAGCAGAGTAAGAACATATGGGGAGGATTCCATATACTTCAGCAATTGGAAGTTTGATGTATGTTATAATCTATAAGAAACAAGATATAACATATGCAGTGGGAGTAGTCAGCAAATACATGAGTAACCCAGACAAACTTCATTGGGAGACATTTATATGGATTCTCAAGTACTTGAAAAAATCAGTTGACAAAACTCTTTGCTTTGGAGATGCGAGAATTTATCTACAAGGGTATGTAGATTTTGATCTTGTTACAGATCTTAATGGTAGGAGCATAACTAGTTATATCTTCATTTTGGGAAAGACTGTAATGAGTTAGATTTCTAAGTTACAGAAGATTGTTACACTCTCAACAATAGAAGATGAGTGCATTGTGATAGGGAACACTTGTAGATCTCAAGTATTTCCTATCAATCTTCGTGAACCACGAGAGTTCTCTGCAAAAATCCGCACAAAATCACAAAAAACATTAGATAATTTGTATTATTTGATGAAAGGAAAACGGAAATTAGCAAGATACAATTGATCCTTATTCAAGAGGAGGATCAATCTCCCCCAAATCTCTAGACGCCGCTAGAGCCCAAAGAAAAACCTAAATCAAGGATATCTCAAATTTCAGCCAAATTCACGATGTGTTAACCCTAGGAAAACAAAGTATTTAATGCATACAAATCAAAAGGAAATCCCTAAACAGTCCCTACATTCAAATTTCCCTCCCAAATCCCTCAAAAATCCTTCCTAAATTGCTTTGTTTGATCCAAGCAGGGTGTGCAGCTGAATTGGGAGGCGGAGGCTTCCGCCTCGGCCGATACCGCGTGGGGACCGATCCATTGGATAGGTCTAACAATACTCCCCTCCAGAAGATCCACCTTGTCCTCAAGGTGGAGATATGCTCGTATTCCGGTGGAGGTGGCCATCCTTGAGGTGGATGAAAATCCTTACCAATTTGCTGAATTAGGGATGCCCTGAAAGAGAAATTTTCCCTCCCTCCTCCTTTCTGATCACATCCAGCTTGTGTAGCCCCGCCATAAAATCTTCCCCCACCTCTTGTAGGCCCCTAACAATGATCTTAAGTGATACCATGGCTTTGGATAGCCCTACATCTCCCCTTATAACCACCTTTCTCCCATCCACCATTAATTCCATCGTGAGTGCTCCCCAATTGTCCTTGGTTTCCCCTAAGGTTTGTATCAAAATCTCAGTCATCCCTTGGCATTTGATCCCACGATTAAGATGAGAATCAGCGGGAGGCTCACCTTGATCACGCCAATATCCTTCTTTATTTGGGTAGCTAAATTAGGAAGGATTATATTGAGGCAATTATGTATTAATTAGAAGTTATTTATTTCTTTATTAAGACATATTGAATAGATCTATAAATAGGGATAATTTTGTATAATAAGCAGAAGGTATTTTTACCCTTCTCAAATTCTATGAATTCTAACATGGTATCAGAGCCAACGGCCTTCATTGCCGATTGAAGAACGATCCTAGAATCGTTGGAGGAAAGGAAGAAGAGGAATAAATCGGAGCTGCCAAATGCTGCGAATGCTGCTCCGACTCGGACGAACGCAAGCAGACGGAGCCGAACTACCAAACACCGCCCGAAGCTGCTTACTGTTCCGGACGAATGCGGCATGCCCTCAGCTTTCGATCCGGGACGGGATCGGACGGACCGACCGCTCCGCAAACATTAAACCCCGAAGCCGGAAGTCTCGATCTTCTGCGGAGAAGCTCAAGCCTCGCAGACGGACGAAGTCGTGCCCACGCGGACGGACGAAGCCGTGCGGGACGATCGAAGCCTCGCGAAGATGAAGCTTTCAAAAGGACGGAGCTGTGCCAACGAAGCCAAATACCCGACGGAACCTACGGGACGAGCGACTCGATCGGAGCTTCCAATCCGAGAAGAAGGAGCCTAGTCGAACAGCCACATAAGAACCGAAGGAGCGTCGTACCCGATCCGACAAAAAGGGAAAGTCGACGAAGGAGCGAAGCAGCCCGCTCGATTCTCCCTTCCGATCACACATCCCAGACGAGGTCGGCTCGATCCCCCCTTCCGATCGCACATCCCAGACGATCCACGCCTGCAACTCGTGGGAGGAAGCAAAGCCCATCTGCGACTTGGGGGTGGAACCGCAACCCGTGCCCTACTCCAATCCAATCCTCTTTTTTTAAGGCTCGGCCAGTTCGATTTAAAAAAAAAGCCCTAAATCAGATTTAAGATCTGATTAAGATCTAATATCAGCCTTTATTGCCGATACAAGCAAATCAGACTTTAATGCTGATCAAATCAGCCTTTATTGCTGATCAAATCAGCCTTTATTGCTGATACAAGTAATTCAGCCTTTATGGTTGATCAAATCAACCTTTATTGCTACTATAAATACAGCCTTCATTGCTAGAAATCTAAGGAATACAAAATTTCCATCACCGGCCTTCATTGCCGGAATTTTGAAGATGTTCCCATCACCGGCCTTCATTGCTGAAATTCTGAGGAATACAAGTTCCCACAACTGGCCTTAATTGTCGGAATTTTGAGGATAGTTTTTCATCATCGGCCTTCATTGCCAGCTTTCTCTGGTGGTTGATATCCTATCCATAACCAATGCAGCTCTACCTCTGAGTGAGTAATTGCAAGCTGGTCTCCAACTTGAGGGGGCGTGTCAAAATCTCAATCATCCCTTGGCATTTGATCCCACGGTCAGGATGAGAATCCGTAAGAGGCTCACCTGGATCACGCCAATATCCTTCTATATTTGGGTAGCTGAATTAGGAAGGATTATATTGAGGCAATTATGTATCAATTAGAAGTTATTTATTTCTTTATTAAGACATCTTGTATAGATCTATAAATAGGGATAATTTTGTACAATAAGCAGAAGGTATTTTTAACCTTCTCAAATTCTATGAATTCTAACAGTTTGCAACCACTTCATTCCCAGGATGACATTAGTACTTCCTAATTCTAGTGTAAGAAAGTCCTCCCTTACCTAAATTTCCTGGATGATCAACATCACTCCTTTACAGATCCCCTGACCTTTCTCCACCTTCCCTGTACCCATCATCACTCCATAACAACCGGTATCCACCAAATTCACTCCCAATTGGTCGACGACCTGAGTGAAAATGAAATTGTGGGTAGCCACACTATCAATTAGCACCATCACCTCCCTGTCCTCTATCTCCCCCTTCACCTTCATGGTATGATTCGTAGTGAATTTTATCACTAAGTTCAGGGAAACCTCAGCCAGATCCAAGTATAGCTTCTCCGCCATCTCCTCCTCTATCTCCTCCTCATCTCCCTCCTCAGTTTCCTCGTCATCGCAGACGGTGAGAACCTGAAGAGTTCGGTCCTTGCACCGATGCCCCGGCATATACTTCTCCTCGCACCTGAAACACAACCCCTTTGTCCTCTTCTCATGCATCTCCTTCTCTGTCAGCCTCTTGAAATTTTCCCCACTCCCTCATCCAACTGGCTTCTTCCTGGTGGTCTCATTAATGTTGTCTGATACAGACCCCTTGGGTGCTAGAAGAGTGGTCATAATCTTGTAAGAGCCTCCTGAGCTGCCGCTCCTGGCTCCTGGCTCCTGATTCTTCTGATTTTCCACCAGTTGTGCCAACTTCATGGCCTCCCCCAAGTCACTAAGCATCAGAACTTTCATTGTCGCTCGGATCTCTGCCTTCAACCCCTTCATGAAGTTCCCCTACAATACCGTATCTGATAATCGCTCCACCCTACTGGCTAGGTGCTCAAACTGCTCCTGGTAGTCTGCTACTGATCCCTCTTGTGCCAGAGAAAAGAACTGCTCATAGAAACCTCTTCCCTGGTCGGTTTGAAAATGTTCTATTATGCAGTATTTGAATTCTCTCAAGTCCCTGATAAGTCTCATATGGTCTTTCCACTGGTACCATGACAATGCCTTCCCCTCCAAACATAGGCCTGCTGTTGTCAGTTTCTCCTCCTCCGTTAGTCCATTAACGGCAAAGTACTTCTCCACCTTATAAATCCACCCATACGCATCCTCCCCCTGGAAGATAGGCATCTTCAACTTCCTCACCTTCTAATCTCCACAATTCCCCCTTATTCCTCCATAGCTTCCCCTCTCCACGTGCTCGGCCCACCCCACGTCTCCTGATTTTCCCTTATCCTGCCATAGCCCAAACCCCCTTCGAATTCTCCTCTTCTTCCTTCAAAATCAACACCTCGGCGACCATAATGTCCCTCCCAGCGTTCCCAATCATCACCCCCTTGCTCCGTCCCTCCATGCTCATGTCTTTCCCCATACCTACCACATTTATCCTCCCTCTGGAAAGGCTCCAGATAGGATTTCCTTCTTTCTCCCTCCACTACTTCCACCTCATCTTCCTCCCTAAGAATTTCAGAATTCGTGTTTTTTCTTTCCTCCTCTTTTGCCATGGAAGCCGCTGTTTGGTTGTGGATTTCCAACATTTTCTTCATCATGTCCAAGAGATCGGATACTTGTCCTTCCATGGAGGAAATCCTTTCCTCCACCGTTGTCTTGATTTAGTTCATCTCCCCTTCAAGTCTTTCTTCTAGCGCATCAACTTTCTTGGCCGCCATCTCGATCCGAACTTTTGAAAATCCAAAAATTCTGGATTTGGATTACAAAAATAGCACTTCGTCCATTCCCGACCAAAAATCAGCCGCTGAAATTTGCCAAAATCAACCCACGAACGGTCCCAAGACTTGCTCTGATACCAATTTGATAAGGAACACTTATAGATCTCAAGTATTTCCTATCAATCTTCGTGAACCACGAGAGTTCTCCCCAAAAATCCGCACAAAATCACAAAAACAGTAGATAATTGTATTATTTGATGAAAGGAAAACGGAAAATAGCAAGATACAATTGATCCTCTATTCAAGAGGAGGATCGATCTCTCCCAAATCTCTAGACGCCGTTAGAGCCCAAAGAAAAACCTAAATCTAGGAGATCTCAAATTTCAGCCAAATTCAAGATGTGTTAACCCTAAGAAAACAAAGTATTTGATGCATGCAAATCAAAAGGAAATCCCTAAATAGTCCCTACATTCAAATTTCCCTCCCAAATCCCTCAAAAATCCATCCTAAATTGCTTTATTTGATCCAAGCAGGGTGTGTGGCTGAATTAGGAGGCAGAGCGTCGCGCCTGGGCCGATCCCGCATGGACCGGCTGGACTAGTCCATTGGACCAGTCTAACACATTGCTATCACTGAGGCTAGCAAGGAGAACATATGACTGCAAAATTTTATGACAAAACTTAACAAAGGGCAAAAAATTGAGAAGTTGTATAATGACAACATGAGTGTTATTCATCTAGCCAAGAATCCAGCATTCCATGATGAAGCGCACCCGACTTCGGTATCATTTCATTAGATTGCTTATGGAAGATGGTCAATTATCTTTGAAGAAGATACACACGACCCAGAATTCTGAAAACATGTTGACGAAGACGATGACAATTGATAAATTGAAGTTATATGTAGCTTCAGTTGGTCTTCCTGAATGATGAGAGCAGGGATGAGCCACACTATAGGTACAATAATTGGTGCAATAGATTGGAAGAAGGATTGATTGCAATCAGTTTTTAAGTGGGACATTGTTAGTTCTGTGTGCAATCTAATTGTATCGATTAATCAGGTTGTATTGTTGCATAGGACCTCAATTCCATCAGTTGAGTTCATTGGGGGGTTCAAGGGGGTCCTCCCCTATAAAACGTTTTTTCCATACAACAATACAACATTGCGGCGTTGTATAGTCAGGTTGGAGAACATATAAAGAGTTGAGTGTTACGACACTCCAAACCTGACGTCGTGGCACTACGAGTCAGACGGCACAATTTCATTCTCATTTTTCATGTTTAACATGAAGGGTTGCGTCCCTTGAAGCTAGTGAATTGCGCCTCTTTGTCTATTTTAAGTGTAGAACAATGCAAGAGTGAAGAGAGCTAAAGAGAGAGTAAGAGAAAAGAGAGATCTGTAATATTTCTCCCAAATTTTCATAGTGAATTTCTTGATGTGGTGTGGCTCTATGGTTTTTCCCGATTAAGGTTTTTCCAAGTTAAAGCCCAATGTTCTTTCTTTTATGCTGCATTTTATCTTTCATGTTTGTATTTGCTGCATGATTTTACTTTCCTAACAATGCATGCTCCCATCTAATTTATATGTGATTATAAAGATCCTTTTGAATCCACTTTTTTATTAATGTAAGTTTAGAAACTTCCCACGTATCATTATTTTCTAAGGTGTGGATCTCTTCCATTACAATTTTCTTGCACTCAGGAATTTTAAGAGTTGCATGAACATGATTTGGAATATTTATTTTATCAAGAGAATAGGAAAAATTTTTAAATCCACATATCCGGAAATTAGATTGTATGTGTGTGTGTTTATTTTTTTTTTTTTTTTGCTTTAACTCGCCATTTTTGCTAAGGCAATAGGATGATAGAGAACAATATCATCAATCCATGAAATTACTGAGTCCATTACATTTATGACAAAATGGAACACAAAATGATTCCTAAAGTGTCTGCAATAAAATTTCTTCAGAGGGTGAAGCCACCCCTACAATCAACAACAAAAAAAAGCTGCATCTAATTCATGAAAAGTTGCACTACTGGTAAGTTTAATGTGGTAAATACAGAAAATAAATAGCTTACATTCTTCCCAATTCCTATAGCAGGAATGTTCGATAAGACACCAAGATGACAGGCTAGACCAAAGCCTGCATGGTGCATTGTACTTCAAGTAAGTACTTCATGGGAAGTATATAGATGCTAAAAAGAAAAAAAGTTAGCAACTATAAGAATTCGATGTCAGATAAAATAATATAAAATTTGATAAACAATATGAACTCTTACAATATGAACTCTTACAAAATGAACTTCAACAATCCTTAGGGCTGCAAGCGAACCAAGCGTTCAACGAGCTACTCGATGCTCGGTTCGATTAAAACTCATTAGTGATCGTTTAACTAACTAAACAAACAAATTTGAACAACACTTTAAATAATCGATCCTTAAATAAACAAGCTTGAACACTAATGTGTTCGGTTCATTTATGTTCACGAACAACATCATTTGAAGTTCGTGAACAAGCTCGGCATTAAGCTCGATAAAAGCTCGAATGGAGAGAAATGCAACTGGTAAGCTTCATTTAAGAATATATTCATATAGATTAATCATATTTTCATTTTAAATAGACAGCTGCTTTTATTATAAATTTAATTTTCTAAACAAAAGACATTTCACATTTGTTCATGTTTGCTAGATTGTTTGTTTAAGATGTTCATGAACAAATTTAATGTTTGTTTATTCAATGAATTGTTTGTTAAATATGTTCACGAACATAGCTCGTTAATGCTTGTTTGTTTAAAGCTCGATAAGCATTAAACGAACCGAACGTGAACCGAACATGAACACCCTTAAATTAAACGAATCAAACATGAACACAAACAATAAAGCTCAAATCAAATACGAACCAAACTTGAACAAGCTAATGATAAACGAACTCAAACATGAACACTCACATACTCGGCCCGGCTCGGTTCGTTTGCAGCCCTAACAATCCTAGTGTGTTTGGGGGAAATTAATGTAAGACCAAACCGACCTAATTATATTCAATGAAAACTTGCTGAATAATACATTCTTCATAGAGCAAATAATGTTGTATACGGAAACATAGGCTTCATTTGGTATAGCTAACAAAATTATGAGCGACCCAATAAGCAAGACTATACGCTCATAAAGTCGTACAGAAGGTGCACGTGCAAGAAGGATTTGATGCACGCATTTCTCATAAATCAAAAGAGCTTTTCAACAAATTAAGCAGGACGTAGGGTATCGGGTGGTCCTTCCTTACTTTTAGTGAAGCTTAAGTCAAGGGCCATGCAATGAATAATATATTTGCAAGCAAACAAAAATACAATCCAAAAAAGGTCGAGGAATGTACACTTGTAAAGGAAACATTTGAGTTTCACAATTACCAATTTCCATGCGGCCATACCAAAAAAGTCCGTCGATCCCTGGAAATCTACGTCGATGTATGTCATCCTCCAGAAGGACGAAGGGCTCATGTCTATCGTAGCAGCGAAAGGTTGTTGTCCCATTTCAAATTTCCACCCAACGAAAGCGTGAAAGTTGAGTGAAACAATATGAAGTAGTTTATAGCTTGTGAAGAAACTGATGGGATCGTGCAGCAAAATAACAAATTAATGAAGGCGAGCGATGGCAACTGAGACGATCATGAGCAACAGGAGGCCCAGTGGATCAGGAAGCGGAGCGGCCTAGTGCATAAAAGGGAAGGAAACCAGTTGACGTTGGCGGTCAGGCAGCTGGAGCTTGGAGCGCAGGTTACGAGTGGCGTGTCGCACAAGCTTCAGGCGAAGCAGAAAGCAGGCGACGATGGGTATTCGTGGGGTGGAGTATCGACAATGCCAGTTGAGTGCAAGCAGGATTGCGGCGATGCGTAGCAGGAGAGCCCTGCAACGTAAATGAGGGAGGGCGGGACGGGACGCGGCTGGAGAAGAAATCGAGATTGTTTAGGGAATCGAAGTGATGAGGATCGACCGTTGCTCTAATACAAAATACAAAATGTTTTTTTTTTTTTTTTTTTTGGGACATTTAGGTCATTTAAGACAAACTCACACACACGACGCATACACATGCACTCGAATCTTGGACCTCTTAGTTGGAGCCTAAGCTCTCAACCAATAGGCCAAGGGGAGTTGTGTAAAATACAAAATGTAACCAATCCAATATCAGTCAACAGTGAGAAAAGAGATTAAATTTTATTCAATATTGAATCAAATCCAATTATAGTTTTTTAAAGCAATTTTATATTTTTTTTATCAAAGATTTTTTGATAAAAAGCTGTTTTAGAAAACGGTAAGAAAATTATCCCAAACGAAATCTTAAGGGGATTTACATATACATCACATAATTCTTAGATATTATATACTAATATTTAAATTTTGACATTTATTTATATGACACCCAAATCTTCAAAATATATGTTTATTAGATTTAATGCTATCTATTTTTAGTTCTCCCTACAACTGTAAATTGTTATATTCATAATTGAGAAATCGAACTTAGATTAAATTTAGGCTTTGTTTGGGACGACTTTTTTATTGCTTCTTAAAGCAGCTTTCTAATTTAAAAATTAAAAATTTTATACTATAAAACTGCTTTAAAAAGCAACTAAAAAGCCATCTCAAACATTGTCTTAGGATTTGTTTGAGAAGTCAGTAGTGTTTTGCTTTATGAAATTATTGTGGAGAAAGTAATTTTTTAAGCTTATATATATATATATATATATATATATATATATATATATATATATATATATATATATATATATATATATATATATATATATATATATATATATGATTTGCTTGTAAAAAATAGCTTTCCATCAAAGAAATTTTTGGAAATCAATAGCCAAACGAAACTAAAATTTTGATAAAAAAATAAAACAATAAAAAAACTATCTCAAACAGATACTTAGAGATCCGAGTAACATATGGGGTGATCAAGTTTATGAATACCATATGTTGATCAAGTTTATGAACTTGGTATAGCACAATGGACCTTCTTTATCTGTCTTGTGGCTTACTATGATATTTAAGCCAATAATTGAGCTAATTAGAAGCATGATGATCAATAGCTTAATGTATTTCAAAATTATTTCTATATTAATTGTAGCTTTAGGGCTTAATATGATTGGCTCGGTTTTTTTTTTTTTTTTTTTTTTTTTTTTTTTTTTTTTTTTTTTTTTTTTTTTTTTTTTTTTTTTTTTTTTTTTTTGTGTGAACTGAATTATCTATGCTTCAAAATGTACTTTAGACATCATAATTGCTTGGATGAGTACATGCTTTCATGTATGATGAATTATGCATATTCTCATGCAAATTTATATTTAGTCTTCATTTGAGAGAGCTTTATTAGTGCTTCTTACAGCAATTTTTTAGTTCAAAAATTTTAATTTTTATGCTAAAAAGCTTCTTAAAAAGCAGTAAGAAATCCGTCTCAAACGAAACCTTAATCCAATTAATGTTTTATAAATTATTCTACAACTGACATTATATGATTGTAAACTATTTCATTATTGATATCAACTATAGTTATGTTGCATTAGTATCCTGTTTATTAGGTATTGTCTTACTCTAGCAAGTTATAAGTAGATTGAATATATGAACTGAATATAGAATTCCGTAACAATGTGCAGAAACATTGGACAAAGAAGATTTCATATTCAGAAAGAAACAAAAGAAATTTCTAGCCCCCATGTAGTGGGATAAGACTTATGCTTTGTTTGGGACGGCTTTCTTACTGCTTCTTAAAGCAATTTTCTAGTATAAAAATTTAAATTTTTGCACTACAAAGTAGCTTTAAGAAAAAGAAAGAAAGCCGTCCCAAATCAAACCTTATTGTTGTTGTTGAAACAAAATAAACCCCAGAACATACCTTTAGGATGAAGTATCCCATTTCCATCAACCATTAATAACTGTTGGAATAGGGAAAAAAAATCTGTTTCAATGCAACTCAATGATGCTAAACTGCAAAACCAAGGCAGAAAATTTAAGGGAAAAAATGCATCAATGTTAAAAAAAATTAGTTGATTAAGGCAGAATGTAAGTAATAGCAATCTCCTTTTGTTTTAAAGCTTTATTCTTCATTAATTATCAGGCTAAGCTTCAAAGTATTCCCTCAATTATTCGTATATGAAAAATTTAATCATAGATATATTAAGTTGCTCAAATTTAATCTATAGATTATAAAAAATTGATTCAAAATGATAACTTTGGAACTAAATCAGGATCAATTATCACAATTACAATATGAGAGCCCGTTTTTTATTATTTTTGTCTAATTGTGGGACTAAATTGGAGAAACATGATATTCTAGGACTAAATTGATCACATATGAATAGTATGGGAACTATTTTGAGATTTTTCTAATTAATTATCAATGTTAAAAAACTTTTAACTTCTCAAAAGGTCATTTCATGAATGGCTAAATAATACTGCATAGGATAGCTTTTAGTCTTTACAAACAAAGAGGTTTAAGTAGGCAAAGCCAAGCATATAAATAAATAATAAGCAATACACCACATGTGAGAAAGAAGGTGCAACTGAGTTGCAAAGCTCAGAAAATCAAGTACTTTAGATGTATTACAAACTTAATTTACAAGCTTAAATCAGGATTTATTTCACAGATCTGATTTACCACTCATTCTATAAGATGTTGGTTAGACCTGCAATGCTTTATGGTGCAGAATGTTGGCCATTAAAAGAGAAGCATGATATTAAGTTAAGTGTTGCAAAGATGAGCATGCCCAGGTGGATGAGTGGCTTTACTCTTAGAGACATGATACGAAATGAGCATATACGTGAAAAAGTTGGAGTAGCTCCACTCGAAGATAAGATTAGAAAGAGTCGCCTTAGATGGTTTGTTCACATAAAACGACAGCCTTCCGATGACCCAGTTAGGAAAGTAGAAGTATTAGATTTGACTTATGTTAAAAAAAGGTAGAGGTGGACTTAAAAATACTTGGTTGAAAAATATTAGAAATGACCTTTCTTTATTAGATTTAAATGAGAATTTAACTTTTAACCTGACACAATGGAGAAAAATGATTCATGTAGCCGACCCCACATAGTGAGATAAAGGCTTGATATTGTTATTGTTGTTTGTTGTTGTATCTGTTTTACCACTTAGACTCCAAGCAAATTGCAAAAAGTCAAAAAGTAATCACACCAAAAATCAGAAAAGATGCACACAGAAAATGTATTTTCAAACAAATTACCAACTGCGCCAAAAAAGCAAAAGGTTCACCTGTGGATAAAAAGGGTGAGCTTTCTGCTTCATTTTGTCCAAAATTCCAAGAATTATAGGAGCCTGCAAAAATTAAATTAATATCAACCGATGAGTTGCAACACAAACGGTAAGATCAAACAAAGCAATGAAAACTTTTATACAAATTAGAAAAAGGTCGCTAATTACAATGTGCTTGCAACAAAGTTTATTACAACCATTGCAAACCTTTACTTATTGAAGATGATTACATTCTGTCATTAAAATAGCTGAGATCTTTAATATGTCCCAAGCAATCACAAACACAAAGCAAAACCGCCGCTGAACTCCATTTCCTCAAAGAAAAAAGTATAACTAAATGTATTTATGCTTTATTTGGAAATGAGGGGATTTATTCAATATCTCAGACTACGTAGGAGTTGTCCTTGAATTCAGAATTTCTATAGTTGTTTATGAAAGATGATCCTTATGCATGTAGAACTTGGGAATAAGAACATTAAGCCCCAATCGCCCATGTGGGGACTCCATAAATAGTCAATATACATTTGATAGTTAATTTTTTTTACCTGAAGCTGCCTAGTCTACCCAGACTAAGCTAAATCAGTCGATCCAAACGAGAGCCCCTGGCACCAAGGGGTGATATAGGAGGCTCTCCACACCTATCTAATTGATCAATTAACCAAGCTGACAGAAGAATCATAGGATGGATCAATACAATAGGCTACTCCTAAACAAATTAGATTAGCTATTTAAGCGTTTCTTAATTTATATAAGCTACCTACTTCAACAAGAAGACATTTCATTACTGATATGCCACCTCTTCATATGACGTTATTGGCAGCCTCATTTCATCCATTGATAGGGGCTCAGGTCCATTCTTAAATCCCTCCTTGATGCTTTCTCATTATCTTTATCTCGTAATTAGTTTTAAATAATCCTTGATTGAAGCATAGAACATGAAACCATGAATAGGAGATCTATAGGATATTTAGGCTCCGTTTGAGACGACTTTCTTTCTGCTTCTTAAAGCTACTTTCTAGTTACAAAAATTAGTTTTTTTATACTAGTAAGCTGCTTTAAGAAGCAATAAGAAAGCCGTCCCAAACGAAGCCTTAATTTCAATTCATGGGATGGAATTAATTCAAAAAATTTCCTCTTCCAAAATAGACTCAACCAGTCACCAGATGAAGGGCTTACCTTAAAGGATTGTTGAAATCTGAAAAAGATGGCAGATAATTAAAAAAAAACAGAAATTATTCAGGGAATCATATCAAGAAGTCAAACCTCTCTAAAAGCAAGGAAACCAGGAACATATGGTACTTTCAATCGAACAACTTCAAATTCTTCATGAACAACATTCAAGGTATAAGCATTCAAGACTACAAGGGCACCACAAGCCAAAGAAGGGTCCTCTTTCACAAAGCTCACATCAACCCCTCCAATATACTGAAGACTCTCGACATTGCCAACTTGATCCAAACAAGAGCCTTGTGGTGATATTGTCCACGTAAAATCATCTTCTAGAACCACTTTCTGCTTTAGATTATCTTGAATCCTATATTAATAAAGCAAAGCAGATAACAATAAGATGTTTGGGATGCGCAGAGCATTGAAACCCATTTGATATTCTAATTCCCTCCGATCAAAGAGCACCAAGTAAACTTCTAAAAAGATCTTTGTAAGTTGAAAGTGCACCACCCAACGACCAAGTAAAATAGTGAAAACATACTCAATCCACTCCTGCTGATATGAATCCTTGTCAAAGGAAACATTTTTGGAGGAAAAATCCATGCGGTACTGCTCATGTAATAACGGAACCTGAAAATAAAATCAGTTCTAGAAATCAGAACACTAAAAATCTTTCCAATACCACATTTCACCTTCCCAGCTATAATTAAATTTGTAATTAAAAGATATTTGAGAAAACAGAAAGAACTATCTAACCGTCCAATAAGCAAAACTAAATCTCGTCCACGCGCGATGCAACGACTCAGAAACAGTGGAAGACCGGATCTTTGATTCCCGTTACAAACTGTTAAAACCTAAATGCTAGTTTCAGAAAAATGGTAGAAAAATATGGCTGAATCCTTTTCAGTTTTGAAGCAGATGTTAACGTCAAAATCCCACAATGAGCAAAACCCAAGCAAGAGAGGAGTCGTTGTAATTTGATTTCGCAAATGATTGGTATAGGAGAAATCAGATGTTCTCTTGATTCCGCCAACGCCGCCACGACCACCGCTAGCGTCGCCACCAACTTCCTCTAGGTTTTCTGCTCCGGTCCACTTCAATCCAATTTTCACGCGGCTCTGAGCTGTAATTTAGAATGTATCACAAAGTTTGAAACGAAATTTTCAAATAGAACGGGTGGTTTGTGCTAAAATAAAAATTTTGAATAATCTGAAAATCCAAATCAAATCGATTACATGGATTTTTTAGTTTGATTTTGTTTTAATTTGATTTTCTTCATGGATTTATTTAATTTTTGAATTAAATGTAAGGTTTTGTCAAATAAAAAAAAAATCAAATTGATTCGAATAAGCTTAATGAAAAACTTTTTTTTATTTGATCTTACATGTTATTTTTATATGAACTTTTATTATTCGAAATAGACTAAGGCTTCATTTGGGCCAACTTTCTTGTTGCTTGTTAAAGCAGTTTTTTAGTATAAAAATTCTAACTTTTGTTTATACTATAAAGTTGCTTTAAGAAACAGCAAAATAGTCATCCCAAACGAAGTCTTGGAATGAGTTTCTTAATGTTTCTTAAAACATCTTTTAGTGCAAAAAAAAATTTAAAAATTAAATGGTGGCTGCGTAAAAGCAACGGTGTAACCATGAGAAATGACGCTAGTATATAAAGATTTTCATGTAAAATGTTAACATTATTCAATAATATGTTGATTACATGAACTAATTTTGTTATGTTGGTTTATGTGTTGCATCTAGTAATCTCATATGACTAATTGATATCATCTCATGATTCATGCTTTTAACTAAGGTTAAGACGTTCCTAAAAAAAGACTAGCTACAGTTAGAAGCCAATTATACTGAAAAATCAACAATGGTAGGCTAGGATGTTGTCACCTTTAATTGATGCACCATAAATTAATTGATTGTGCTGACCAAATAATGGTTGGCTAGGACATTGCATTTATGTGACACACCACAAGTTAATATATATAATTACATGTATGGAAGAATACAAGGAGATTATAGAAGAAATCTTAATTATGGATATATATATATATAAATTATTTCTCTAGGATAAAGTAGTTAAATTTTTAATTTAAAAATTTATTAATATATTAAGATATGTCATTAAGAATATAATATTTAAATTTCTTTATTCACACAAAAAGTTTTCATACTGAAATGATTGAGATAATATTAAATCCAATTCAAGCTATTATACTGAAAAGGGGTTCATATTGTAGCATTGTGAGAGAAAATTGCTAGACAATGAGTTGTTTCTCAATAATTATGAACCTGCTAACAAAATTACACTATTAAGCATAAGTCAAATTAAGTCTCTTAATTCAAACACTAATCAACCCAAAGTTCAACATGAATTTTGATCATTCCAATGATGGCCTAAGTTTGTGAAGGTGTACAACACATATGATAGGCTTATATTAAATAGAAATTGTTAATGGAGAAACATTGATATGTTAAGGTTTGGAGTGTGACTCGGAAGATAGTGGGAAGAGAAAACAAATATAATGATAAATTAAAAACTCACTAACACTCCCTTGTTGGATTTAGCTTTCAAGCCTACGAGAGATTATTAGATGTGGATACTGGACATAGAGATGCATCCAGTAATCTGGATGCACTGAATACGCTCTGCTTACACTCTGTTTATACTATGCGTATGTTCTACTTACACTCAGCGTTTTTGTAGATATACAACAAATAAGCAGTAAATAAACAACAAATTTTCTCAACTAAATATTTGTTGCTTATTTACTGCGTATATACAAATACGCATTATATATGCAGTAAATACGCATAGTGTAGGCAGATTTTAAGCATAGGATACACAATATCCGGACACATCTCTACATCCGGTGTCCGCACCCATGAAATTTACACAAGTAATTCAATAATTCATTATTACAATCATAGAGAGTACATGATAGTGTGATATAGATAAACGAAAAACAAAACACATTTGATAATCCATTATGACAAATTAATAAAGAAGTGGTCTTCATTAATTTTATTTTTCGTGACCTTTTATAGTGGCAACCAAAGTTCTTTGAAGGAAGGTTTTAAAGCAAATTGATCACTCGTTGCATGCCTGAATGGATGAGTGGTTAGCCTAGCCATTACTTATACATTTTGGAAGGTGAAATTGAATTAAATTAAATGCATGTTATAATCCAATAATAAGTGGTCCCTACCAAGCATCATATTACTCCTTACTCTCCTTAATAGTAGTTTAAATTTATAACATGCTCAAAAAGTTGCGTAATATATATTTATATGAGATATTTATAGAAGAAGTTAAGGTTTTCTGTCATGGGCGGTTCCCCACTCATGAGATGCCCGCCCTAAAAAAATAATAATAATAATGTATAAGAGGGATAATTTTAGAATTCTTCCCCCACTCAAAAATAAAATTTTGCTCTAATATAACCCATCTCGCTTTGTTTGACCATCCATCCTAAGTTTTGAATATGTTCTCTTCGCGAATAAATGATAAAAAATTATTCTTATAAAATTGATAGCATTATGTTGGTTAAATTGTTTAAAATATATTTTTATTATTAATAATATTTGATGTTATTATTATTTATTTACTTTATTCACTATAGGAAAATAGCCGATTTCCGGCGGTCATGACAGGCGGTTACCGGACCGCCGGCTATTACTGGCGGACTACCGGGGATTTTGCAACATTAAGCCGCCGATACTATAGACGGTCATAAAACTGCCGGCTAAGCCGTCGGACGTCAATATTTCCGGCGGTTTATACCGTCGTTGATAAGTAATCCCAGTATCGGCGGTCTTGACCGTCGGAAGACCGCCGGTAAATGCCCTAAAATTAACAGGCCTGAGCCTCACATTTCATTTTATGATTCAAGTACTGGAGCTGAAGAAACTGTGAGTCAGAGGGTTGTAACATTGACTAGAGAGATTGAAGAAATGAGAAGGGTTCAATATGAAATGCAAGCAGAGCTGCAATTCTACATAGTTGAAAATCAGAGGAAGCAAGAGGAAGAGCAGCGCATCTCGAGCTAGCGAGGATACAGCTGAGGAGTATAACTTGTGACTTATGTTTATTGTGACTTTGTGAATTTGTGAAATTCTGAACTTGTGAACTTATGAACTTATGTTTTATGGTTGAACATATTAATTTTGTTTATATTTAATGTTTTGTTTGGTTGTGCTTATGTATATAGTTGTGATAGTTGATTGAATATAGCGGCGTGTTGCCCAAATCTTATTATATATTATTTTTTGTGCAGGTTTTAGAATTTAGGGTGAACCTCCCTCATATAGAGGGGAGGCTGTCAATTTTTTTTTGCAGGAGCTACAGGTTTCCGGCGGCTAACCGGCGGTTTGGCCGCCGGAAACTACGATACTAGACGAATTTTCACAAGTCGCCGGTAACTTCGGTAAACCGCCGGTATTATACTGGCGGTTGCCGACGGCACCCGGCGGTCTAGACCGTCGTTACTACCGTCGGTCTAGACCGCCGGAAACCGCTGATGTCATACCGGCGGTTAATCTAGCTAACTCACGCCTGCCGCTGTAACCGCCGGTAAGCTGTCGTTGAAGGACCGCTGGTAAGCCGTCGGTAACCTGACTGGCGGTACATCAGCCGGAACACCGCTGGTAGAAAGCCGTGGAATAACCGGCGGTATATGCCGCCGGAAATCCGTCAGCTAATTAAGCCGTCGGTAAAAATCATCGGCAAATAGTTTCCTACGCCATTTTTTCGACGGTTTTATATCCGCCGCAACGCCACCGGTAACATCGAAAACCGCCGGTTTTACCACCCAAACCGCTGGAAAAAATCGCCGATTTTGGGTGATTTTTCTGTAGTGATTATTATTATTATTATCATCCAATTAATTAAAATTTTACTTTTCCTAAAAAAAGAAGTTGGATCCGCCCATATTTCTTGCCCATTTAGAGGCTTGTAATATTCATTATAATCTATTTCATCATAATATATTGCTAGAGCAAATTAGGAGGTTATAAAAGAATGTACATGTGTTAGTTGTTGAGTATACAAGAGTAATTATATTCTCCATTGTCAGAGGTAGATCATGATAATAGAAAACTATAGTTGTTGAATAATTACCAACATAATTAATCATTACCAATTGGATGCAAGAGGAAAAGTCATTCCTCCAACGCTGCCTACTTCATGTGTTGGGTCATTTACAAGAACAAATAGAGCAGTCGATAATCTATGCACTTCCTATCCCCATCAACTATGAGATCCAAATGTAGCTTCATTTTGATAGCAATGATGCACATTAGAAAAAGGACTATATGGACAAACTACACTTATTTTGACAGAGTCTTCTAGAACACCCCATTATTAGTTAATGTTTGTACGTAAGATGCCATCAACCTAACTATATAGCCTTAAAAACCAACTTTTATATCTATTATTTGGTTCAATTATTTAAAGAATATGTTAATTAGCTTATATTCTCAGTTATAACTATGGATGTAAGGTTGTAATCAAGCAGAGCAAGGTCGAGCACACTATGATTTAGACTTGGCTTGATCACATCACCTGGTGTTATATTTGGCTCGAGCTAGATCCAAGAATTTACCTATATATTTGTGCTTGTCTTGTTTTTAAACTTTTTCTATAATTGAGCTTAGTTTGTCTAAATTAATCGAATAATTAGTTAAACACGCGAATAAAAAAGCCAAAATATTGAATGAATACTTGATTTCTTATTTAAAAAAAAAATTACAATTTTAGATGATAAATAATTCAATAAATATAGCATTAGTATTTTACTACTTGACTCCAATTAAATAAACATCAAACAAACAAGATAATAAACAAGACATAAACATATTTTTCTTGCAATTATAGAACATAACAAGTACCATCACACTTGTTCTTAGTATTAGAAGAAGAATAAATGATTGCATCAAATTACTATATAAATTCACTAATTATATAAATTATGTAATTCAAAAAGATCTAAAAGCTAAAAAATAAATATAAATATTTATCTATATATGAAGTATTATTGGAAAATAAGCTTTCAACAACTGCTCAAAATATTGCATCACAACAAAAAATGTCAACAGAGAATATGTAATTCAAATTCAATGATGGAGGAAAATAGAATCACTTGGAAAATAATATAAAATTCATGGCAGTATTTAGTATCATACTATGCATAAATATTTGGTGATATTTTAGCTAAGTGAATGTTGGAGAATTAATTATTAAATATTATAATATTTATTATATATGAATTAACTTTTAATTTTGTTTTTTAGTTCTAATGTTGTATACTTGAAATATAAGAAATTTTCCAACGTAAAATAGATAAAAGAATGAAAGAAAGAGCATTGATGCTAATTATAGGGAGAGAAACTATATATTTGAATGAAATCAAAGTAAGATTTGTAAGATTTGATGCACTTATCAAGCCTGACTTTTTTCAAGCCTCTTTATCCTATCCCCTTCAATTCTCTTGTACAGGTATTTATATTCTCACGTTATCAGGCTAGAGAAGTTGTATATAGAGACCGACCATTCGCCGAATAGCGCTTCTAATTAAGGTGAAATTATTATGTGTGGATATGGACGTCGTCTAGAGGCGAATAAGAGCGCGCCACGTCACCTTTTTGCTGTGTGCTGCAACTGTGTATCCGTTGTGTATTAGGTAATGTGGCGCACTCTGATTCATCTCTGAACTGTCCGGTATTCGCACAGAATAATTTATCCTAATTAAGAAGGAAAAGCATAAAAGATGCGCTTACTTCCTCTAGCGTATGCGAGCTATGACCTTGGAGTTTATCAGTCATATAAGAGATATTGGGTGATTGAAAGTGACAAAATCAAAATTGTAAAAATAATATATGTGAATTGATAAAGTAGCAAAAATTATTTAAAAATATATATAAATACATTTGAACAAATTATATTCAACCAAATTTTAATCAAATAATATAAGAGTTATCATCAAGCTTAACATTAAGCATGTTGCAATTTATTTATTGAACAACAACACAAATAAATAAGTTGAATTCAACAAATTAACAATAATTTTAATTCATAATTATGGTTATCCTTATCCAACAAATAAAATAATTACAAATAATTATTGAATTGTTGCACGAGACCTTCAAATTATTACAGATTGTCCTTAACAAGAAATAGTATGAAGTTAATAGGAGTTTGTTAGAAGATCTTTGGGGTACCTGAAATATAGAAGTAACGAATTCCGCCTACCTCTCATAATTTCACAATAGTCCTGTACATTTCAAAAATTAGAAAAAAACTAACAGCCCCAGCGAAAGACGACGACTTTTGTTTCTCTCTCCTGTTATTTTATCCGCCACCTCTCTTCCATATAAAACAATTATTAGTGTTTTTCTGCGCGAGTAAATCTAGCGCTAGCGAATTCGCAATGGTGGAAAGATTCTGAACCCTGATACGAGAGTTTTACACGAATCCCAGATCGCGAGAAGGGCGCGGAGGAGAAGCAAGGAATAAGGAGAACCAGAGGAACGGAAGTTTTCCTCAACTTCTCTCTCTATATCTCTCTCTCTTTCTCTTTTTCTCTAGATTTGAGATCTTTGGATTGCTGATGGAGACTGCCGAGCCAGGACCGGATCGAATCGGTAAGAGAAGAATCAGAGACTCCTTCTTCGGTTAAGTTGTTTTTTTTTTTGTTCTTGGGGTTTTAGTGGTGTTGATTTGGATTGATTTTGGTCGACTAGGGTTGAGTCGTGGGTGCTGCTGTCGGTTCTGTATGGAAATTGATTTTGCGGATTTGGGCTGGGGATCGAACCAGAATATATTGTTTTGGGTTTTTTTCAGAATTGATTTTTTCCACTTTCGGTGCCTGGCGGGCTTTGGTCAGCTGGAGTTCACTTTCTTTTGGATTAGCGCTTGGTGTCAGATGGTTGTTTGTGTTGATGTTGACCAGTTTATTGTTAGTGCTCTGCTAAGTTATTTGACTTGGATCTAGAATTGTTTGATGCCTGCTTTGCATATTCTGTCTTCTAATAGAGCAATTGTACATTGCTTAAGGCGCACAGTATTGTTTGATTTGATTGCTTACATTTAGAGTTTGTGAAATGTTGGTGTGCAGAATTACAAAGAAAAGACATCTGCATAATTCTTTTGGTTTCTTCTGGGTGGATATTATTTTCACCAGCTTTACATTTGGCCTGAAGTAGAACGCTTAATATTTAGAATTGTTATTATAAGAAAGGTTAAGTTAAAAGCATCCGATGATTTGGCACCCCATTGTTTATTTTTTTGGAGCTTAATTGTTCATATGCAAAAGTAGTTGAAACACAAATAACCTTTTAGGATGGGGAAGGCTCCAGCACAAACTAGAGCAGCAGCAAAACAACACCAATAACCAGAAACTGTTGTCCGTTAGTTTGGCCGAAGGAGTTACACATGGGCAAAGGGTAGAAGCTGGGTAAGGATTTGAGAGTGAAATGGGTACATGTATCACTAATAGATCGGTTAGGAAAGTAAGGGTAGCAGCAAAAGGAGTATTAATGTGCAGGTTGTACTCAAGTTCTTTTAATGAAAAATCAATGACCTTCTTCTTGGCCTCCCCTATTCTATTCTTGCCATCTATCTTCCTCTTCTAAAGTGCAAGCAAGTAGACCTCCACCTCAACCTCAACTTGTAACCCCACCAAAACCTACTTTCTCTAAGACACAAATTCATATTAAACAATTGACAACTGCTCAAATGATGGAGAAACAATAAAAGGGCTTATGTTACAATTGCAATGAAAAATTTACTCGTAACCATGTATGCAAAGAAAAAATATTTGCATTGATGATTGAAGATGAGGATACATTATGGCCAAAACTGGATGCTATAATCATGCCAACTCCACGACCAATGAGTCCGGATTTATGACCTTAGAAAAGGTTTAGTGTAGAAGAAGAATATAGAGCTATGACCTTAGGAATATGTGAGCTACTATGGATCAAGATAATTATAGTAGATCTAAGGATTAAGTGGGAAGGACCCATGAAGCTAGACTGTGATAACAAATCAACAATCGGCATAGCTCACAATCCGGTTCAATATGACAGGACCAAGCACATAGAAGTGGATAAACATTTCATAAAAGAGAAATTAGATAGTGGTCTTATATGTATTGATCATATCTCATCAAAATATCAGCTTGTAATTATTTTTACCAAGGGACTCGATAACTCTACCTTTCTGGGACTAATTACCAAACTGAAAATGACGGATCTGTATTCCTCAGCTTGAGGGAGAGTGTTAAATCCCATTCGTTCCTTGGCATTTGATCCCACAACTTGGATGAGAATCCGCGGGATGCTCACCTATTAAATCTTAGTCGTCCCTTGGCAATTTGATCCCACGGCTAGGTTGGGAATTCGTGGGAGGCCCACCTAGATCACACTGATCTCCTTTCATATTTTGGTGGTTGATTTAGGAAGGATTATATTAGAGCAATTATACATGAATATGTAATTATTCATTTCTTAATTAAGATATCTTGTATAGATCTATAAATAGGGATAAGTTTGTGCAATAAAATTAAGCCTTTTCCCTCCCCAATTTTCTAAATTTAACAGATATCAACATGGATTTAATACTAGGATTACCAAAGGTTACAAGTGGATATTACTTTATTGTAGTGGTATTCATATGTTTTTCATTTCATTCCTTGTTCAAAGATTGCTGATGGAAGTCATGAAGCAAAGTTATTCTTTAAAGAGTTTTTTTTATTTTGTTGTTCTTTCAAGTTCTATCATGTCAATAGAGATGCAATGTTTTTCATCTGTTGACTGCCTTACTAAATATCTTTTGAACTTAATTGAAGTTTTTCTCTTCCTTTAATCTATAGGTAGATAAAAAAATTGATGTTGTGTATAAAAGTCTTGTATTATTTAGGTGCCTTATTAAGATCTTATTGGATAAGTATGGGAAATTTAGACTTGATCTAATCCATTGCTGAGTTTCTTTTTAACAGTTTTGCTAGTTGGCCAACTTCAAAATCTCCATTTGAAGCAATGCATAGTTTACAACCTATAATGCCTATTGATCTCATGCCTTTACTCATGTATGCATGCTCTAATTTTGCTCTAAAACTATGGCAGTAGCCCGTAAGATTTTTGGAAGTGTGAAGTGGTGATTCTGTATTCGTATGAAATTATCCTTAAACATTTTTCATGAAATACATGCTAGAAGCTACACACTAGATTCATGGTACATTAATAGGATAATTAGAAAGCTTTGATTATGCTTATATTATTGTTTCCCTTACAAACATAAAGTTAGCATAGCATAGTACTCAGTCTTCAATATTGCGCACTTGCTAACTTATCAAACCACTTTCGAACCTACAAACTTTTGTTTAGTTTCTGTGAAGGAGTTTCTTCATCTTCTCTAACAGTTTCAGCTTTAGTCCTACCATCAACTATTTTTCTATTATATATTGAGTATATTTTTATCATTAAGATCACGATGGCATCTTTAGGTAAGTATGGCTTCTTTATTGTTTGGTGATATTGCCCTCCATCTGTTGATTTGAGGGTTTGACATGATAAGCTTCAACAGTTTTCTCTTGATATGGTTGATGAGCACTTTCAAGAAACTATTTCGAGGAGAGTTCTTCATATATCGGGGGAATTGATGGTTGTCATCCCATTGCATTCGAGACCTGTGTTGGATGTGATGCTTTTGATCACTTGCTGATCTTCATTTACTATTTTATATAGTTTTGATTGTGTTAGAATAAAGCAATTTTTTTTTTTTTAATTTGTGTTGGGTTTTATCTTATTTTGTAAGGGCATTGTTGCAACGACAGATTTCTCTTTTCCTAGTAAGGATCCATAAAGCTGTCATTCGGATTTTAGAATAACTTGATTACCTGTAGCTATTTATCACTTGAACTTAGCTGTCTTACTCCTCTCCAACTCTATTGTATTTGCTCTTCTTATCTTTATTTCTCCCTCTCTTTCCAATTTTCTCACATCTCTTCTCTTCTCTCATTGCCTTCAGAACATAACCTATAAACCCTACATGTAGAGCTGGATAGTCTTGGAATTTTGTTAGGGTGTCTTATTAAACCAAGTTTGAAAAATTAAGACTTGATCTAAACCATTGTTAAGCTTCTTTATCGAGAATTTCTTTAAAGTTGTTTGAAGCTAAGTGTTTTACATATAGTTGCTATGAATTTGGTTTATAATCGAGAAATTTATCGCCTTGAACTTAAAGTGGATTGTGTTGGAAGGAGTATTCCATTATTTTGTCATCCTAGATTATCGTGGACCTGATCTACTTTGTCAAAGGAGATAGTTGACCCAACTTGATTAAATCATTCTTATCGGCAGCCATGAGTTACATCTTCCAAGGGAACTTGATAGATCTTTAGTTGATGTTTATTTAAGGGGATAAATTTATGTCAACACTAGTTAATAGAGGGGTTTATGTCCTATCAAGTGCACTTTATAATTCATTATTTAAGAAATTTTTATCCATTGGGGAACTTGCAAGCTTTACCTGTAGCTATAATATAATGATGCCATTTTGCTACAAAATTACTTGATTAGAGGGCTCCAGTCAGAATTGTCTACTTATGTTTCCTTTTGGTGGTGAAACCATTGGTTAGAGGATACGCGTCATGTCCTTATCGGTGAGAGATCATTTGAGAATAAATTATAGTGATATGTTCAAGTTGATATTTTGATAAGCTTTTTAATGAAGATTGTGAGAATATAATGAACTTTAGTGACCTTAGCTCCCTAAATGAAAATAGAGATTTTTAGTTTAATCGGCGTGTTAGTATGATGTAGACAAAGGGGGGGGGTCAACACTTGTCCAAAATAAATCATATTTTGGCTTCCCTTGAGTCTAGTAGTTTATCATATTTGAGCTGAACTTTTAGTTCATTTATGAGCTGGACTTTAGTTCATTTATCGAACTAATGAGCTAACATTTTAGTTTATTTATTATCTTTTAATTAAATGTTTTTAGGCTTTTTATGTTATAGTCTTTTGGGTTTCCAATGGGAATTTTGGAATCCCAAGTGTGGTGTTTAGTATTCCTATGTATGACCCCTTGGTTTTCACCAAGATTTTAAGATTTTTATGTTTGCCTCTTGGGATCTCACGGTTGAGCTCCTTCTCCCGTGGCCGTGGCTCTTTGGTTCGTGCGGTTCCTTCGTTTCCCGTGGTCGAGGCTCTTTGGTCCGTGCGGTTCCTTCGTCTCTCGTGGCGGTCTCCTTGGTTCCTGGTTTGGGTGTTAAACCGAGAGCTTGGGGGGGGGGAGATTCTCATGCTTAGTTAGAATTTATGTATGTGTCCTTTTGTATTCCCCTTTCATTCCTATAAATATGAGGGGTTATGTAATGTTTTGAATAGTGAATGAAATTTGATTTTTGTAAAAAAATCTGTTAACTTGCGGGTTGCTTGAAAATCCTGCGGGCTCTTTCCACCCTTCTTTCTCATCCCCTCCGGAAATCCTGCGGGCTCTTTCCAACCTTTCTTCTCGGGCTTCTAATCTCTTTCGTCTCTCCGCAAGTGCCACTCCACCTGTATCCCTCTTCTCTAAGTACAACAACTTTAGGGTGTCGTCATCTTGTTTGCAAGAGTCGTTTGTATTGGTGTAAGTTTTCTTTTGTTCAGTTTAAATTGAAATGTAAGAGTTTGTTCTTCCGTTTTCTCGTCCTTAGTCGTTTTCGTCCGTAGAAGTCCGTCGTGTCTTTTGTAATCGAGAAGTATAGGGTCCCCTATATTTTTTTGACCGCATCATTTGGTATCAGAGCAAGTTAGGAAGTCCTAGGTTTGTGGTTTGTCAAATTTGTTTTAGTTGTCAAGTCTAAGTTTGTCAAGTTTGTCAAAAGCGTTTATTTGTGAGTCTAAGTTTAGGTTGAGTATTTCTATGAGTCTTGTAATTTTTGAGTCTGTCAAAAAAAATGAAAAAAGACAAAAAAATTGAAGAAAGCAAGGTAGAAGACATTGATGAATCTATGGATAGATGGATCCTGACAAAATCAAAAAATCCACTGGAGTATGAATTATACAAGCTTCAAGTATGGATGCACATACGTACAGAAAGGTACTTCAAAAAGAAGCAGCGCTTATAAGATAAATTCCTGAAAGAACGAGATGAGATCATGCAGAAGTATGAAGATTTGATCAATGAATTAGATGTGCCGTCTTCAACTCCTCGAATGAAGTCTAAAGCGAACTCATCGGGAGATGAGTTTCACAAGAAGGGGAGTCTGATGTAGACAAAGGGGGGGGGGGTCAACACTTGTCCAAAATAAATCATATTTTGGCTTCCCTTGAGTCTAGTAGTTTATCATATTTGAGCTGAACTTTTAGTTCATTTATGAGCTGGACTTTAGTTCATTTATTGAACTAAGGGTTAGCTCATTATGAGCTAACATTTTAGTTCATTTATTATCTTTTAATTAAATGTTTTTAGGCTTTTTGTGTTATAGTCTTTTGGGTTTCCAATGGGAATTTTGGAATCCCAAGTGTGGTGTTTAGTATTCCTATGTATGACCCCTTGGTTTCCACCAAGGTTTTAAGATTTTTATGTTTACCTCTTGGGATCTCACGGCTGGGCTCCTCTCCCGTGGCCGTGGCTCTTTGGTCCGTGCGGTTCCTTCGTTTCCCGTGGCCGAGGCTCTTTGGTCCGTGCGGTTCCTTCGTCTCCCGTGGCTGTCTCCTTGGTTCCTGGTTTGGGTGTTAAACCGAGAGCTTGGGGGGAGATTCCCATGCTTAGTTAGAATTTATGTATGTGTCATTTTGTATTCCCCTTTCATACCTATAAATATGAGGGGTTATGTAATGTTTTGAATAGTGAATGAAATTTGATTTTTGGAAAAAAATCTGTTAACCTGCGGGTTGCTTGGAAATCCTGCGGGCTCTTTCCACCCTTCTTTCTCATCCCCTCCGGAAATCCTGCGGGCTCTTTCCAACCTTTCTTCTCGGGCTTCTAATATCTTTCGTCTCTCTGCAAGTGCCAGTCCACCTGTATCCCTCTTCTCTAAGTGGAGCAACTTTAGGGTGTCGTCATCTTGTTTGCAAGAGTCGTTTGTATTGATGTAAGTTTTCTTTTGTTCAGTTTAAATTGAAATGTAAGAGTTTGTTCTTCAGTTTTCTCGTCCTTAGTCGTTTTCGTCCGTAGAAGTCCGTCGTGTCTTTTGTGATCGAGAAGTATAGGGTCCCCTATATTTTTTTGACCGCATCATAGTAAAATCAAAATTAGAGAGGCTTTAAAGAAAATGAAATATGAAAAAGCTTTTGGAATTGATGATATTCCAATAGATGTATGGAAATGCTTAGGAGATGAAGGAATTTCTTACCTTACAAAACTTGTCAATAATATTTAAAGACTAAAAGATGTTAGATGAATGGAGGAGTGTGTTGATTTCTTTTTTTTAGAAATAAAATTGACGCACATGAGCTTGTTATAGAGGAATTTAGTTGATGTGTTGTACCTTAAAACTATGGGAGATAGTTATCGATTATAGGTTCATAGCATTATAAATAAAATCCATAGCTAGTTTCTTCTCTGCATCCACTAAGCATAGTACTTGCACTAAGGGTCTCGTGCTCAATATGGCATAGGTCACAGTAGCCTAAAATTTATCATTCAGAATAATCTTTCTTATTTCCTTCCCCTCGCTTTTCTTCACCCAAGCAGAGTTAAGCCATTCAGTTGATGTAAACATTGCTTCCAAAGGTTGCCTCATTTCCATCAGGCTCTGCAGTGTCAAAAACCACAAGCCACGGTGTTGCTCCGAGCACAGCTTAAAAACCACAAGCCAGCTCAGCACGAGATGGAGCAACACCGTGGTCGTTGATATGAATGCGCTCGGCGCCACGATGCTCTGCGCTTCAATATTTCTTTAAACTTCTTCATGGATTGGGTAAAGTATGCATTCTTATCTGCTTGACTTTGATTATAGGACTACTTTATCAAGTGAAGATGGTGATCAAGCATGCAAACATGATTTCAAGCTAGATGAGCAAATTGGAATAATATGCCAGCTGTGCAATTATGTGCACACTAAAATAGAAATAGCTAAGGAACTATTTTGAAATTGATATATTTTTTATTAATATACAAATATTTTTTAAAATAAACTTTTAAATATGTATTTATTTAATTAATATAGATATTGAATATAGAAAACGTGCTTCTAAAATTTCTTAAAATCAAACTAGGTATGCCGGGTAGGTCTGCTATGAAAGTTATACATTTGTTGAGAGGTTTGATGAAGTATAAAGAAAATAAGAAGGATCTAAAAATGATATTTATTGATTTAGAGAAAGCTTATGATAAAGTTTCAAGAGAAGTGCTGTGAAGAGTTCTATAAAAGAAAAGGGTTAAAATGCATATATTCAAGTCATTAAGGATATGAATGTAGGAGATATTACTTGTTTTCAAATGCAGGGTAGTTTGATCAAGTATCTTCCTATTTCAGTTGGATTACATCAATGATCAGCTTTAAGCCCATATTTTTTTCTTTAGTCATGGATATTCTTACTAGACATTTGCTAGAGGATGTACCATTGTGTACATTTTTTACTGATGGGATTCTTCTTGTTGATAAGACTAAAGAGGCAGTTTAAGTTAAACTTGAATTATGGATCAACCTTAGTGTTTAAAGGTTTTCTTTTGAGTAGATCTAAAATCGAATACATGGAGTGTAATTTTAGTAGTAATATCTCATGGGGGGATTGTGACTTTGGGCATTAAGAGCACACGTTTGAGATATATTGGGTCTATTGTTTAGAGTGATGGTGAAATAGATGAGAATATTATTAATAGAGTTCAAGTTATATGGTTGAAGTGGAGGAATGCATCGGGCCTATTGTGTGATAAAAAAATATCCCTCAAACTTAAGCTAAAATTCTATAAGATGGTGGTGAGACCTGCAATGCTTTATGGAGCAGAATGTTGGTCATTAAAAGAGAAGCATTAAATTAACTTAAGTGTTGCAGAGATGAAGATGCTCAGGTGGATGAGTGGCTTTACTCTTAGAGACAAAATGCGAAATGAGCATATACATGAAAGGTTGGAGTAGCTCTTGTGGATGATAAAATTAGTGAGAGTTGCCTTAGATGGTTTGGTCGCATAAAACGTTGGCCTTCCGATGACCTTGTTAGGAGAGTAGATGTATTAGATTTGATTTTTGTTTAGAAAGTTAAATGTAGAACTAAAAAGACTTGGTTAGAAAATATTAGAAATGACATTTTTTATTAGAATTAAATGAGAATTTGACTCTTAGCATGACACAATGGAGAAAAGAGATTCATGTAGCCGACCCCATGTAGTGGGATAAAGGATTAATGTTTTGTTGTTGATGAACATTGGGAAAAAAAAAAAACTATTTCAAGGAGAGTTCTTCATACAATAGTTGTCCGATTCCATCCAATATGTGTTGGAGGAGACGTGTTTGTTCAATTGCTGATTTTAATTTTTTTTTTTGGTTTTGATTGTATTAAAATAAAGCTGTTTTTTGTGATTTGCGTTGGGCTTTATCTTATTTTGTAAGGGCAGTTGCAATAGTCACTCAATGGCTTTTCTTTTCCCATATGGTTCCATAGAGCTATCACTAGGAATTTTCAATTATTCGATTACCTGTTGCTTTTTCCTTGTGTGCATCATGTTTGTGATAATTTTTTATTTATTTGTGATGGGGACATCGGAGCTTGGAAAGTTTATCATTGGCATGGCCGCAAATCTACGGCCACGGTCACGCCGATAAATTTTTAAGTCTTCTTATATATTTATTTTTATTTATTTAACTTTATATTTGCTTTAGATGTTTTCCCCTTTTTGCCCCTTACTCAAGGGTGGTCATGTGTAAGCCCAAAGGTCGAAGTCGTCTTTTATTTTTTGTCCATTGTATGAGACTATATATAGCCCTTATGTTCTCTTTTGAAGGTTAATGAATGAGTGATAAAATTTTCTGCGTTTTGAGTTCCTGTGAGAGCTTGAGAGAGGTTGGAGAAAGACCCCTTGGAGAGGGAATCAGATCACCCACAAACCTTGGAAGAGTCCGGGTTCGTGGGTAGTTTATCTTTTCTTTTCTAATCTCCTTTCTTCTTCCTCTAATCCACAACTGACCTAGCCCCAACCCACTGATCCTTAAATCTTTTCCCCCTCCACACCCGTCGGCTTCATCCCACCACTACCACCCCAATCAACTCCTCCTTACCTAGCCGCGGGCCCCCTCACCCAAAATCCCGTATGGTTCCATAGAGCTGTCACTAGGAATTTTCAATTATTCGATTACCTGTTGCTTTTTCCTTGTGTGCATCATGTTTGTGATAATTTTTGATTTATTTGTGATGGGGACATCGGAGCTTGGAAAGTTTATCATAGGCGTGGCCGCAAATCTACGGCCACGATCACGCCGATAAATTTTTAAGTCTTCTTATATATTTATTTTTATTTATTTAAGTTTGTATTTGCTTTAGTTGTTTTCATCTTTTTGCCTCTTACTCAAGGGTGGTCATGTGTAAGCCCAAAGGTCGAAGTCGTCTTTTATTTTTTGTCCATTGTATGAGACTATATATAGCCCTTATGTTCTCTTTTGAAGGTTAATGAATGAGTGATAAAATTTTCTACGTTTTGACTTCTTGTGAGAGCTTGAGAGAGGTTGGAGAGAGACCCCTTGGAGAGGGAATCAGATCACCCACCAACCTTGAAAGAGTCCGGGTTCGTGGGTAGTTTATCTTTTCTTTTCTAATCTTCCTCCTTTCTTCTTCCTCTAATCCACGTCTCACCTAGCCCCAACCCACTGATCCTCAAATCTTTTCCCCCTCCACACCCGTCGGCTTCATCCCATCACTACCACCCCAATCAACTCCTCCTTACCTAGCCGCGGGCCCCTCACCCAAAATCCCTAATCCAAGCCATCGCCGACCCCCCCCTTTGGATTTCCCTGCATCATCACTTGCCATTAAGCACTTCCTAAATTAGCTTTTCATATTTTAGGTAACTCAATTAATTGACAAATTCAAATCTATTTGAATTTGAAATTATTACCTAAAATAGTAATAATACAAATCCTATTTTAGGAAAGTCTCCAAACCCTACCCTATTTGAATTTTAAATTAAATTGGAATGATATCTCTCTTTCCAAATTTAATATCCTAAATCAAGAAAGCATTAAATGTTTCCTTAAACCTCTCCTCTCTCTCCCTATGCCGTCGACCCCATCAAATTTCCCTTTGGAATTATTTCCAAAAGTCAAGCTATTCTCTTGGAAATAATTCAAGTCATCCCCCTCTCTCTTGACTGAAATTCCCAAGTCCCAACCTCCTTTACTTCTTTTCAAAATTACACCTTTTTTCTTTTGGAATTAAATCCCAAGCCTCCTCTACTCCACCCGCCCCCCTTCATGCCTTCATACCTCCTTTAAATTCTTTCCAACTCAAGAGACTTGATTTGGAAATTAATTCCGGCCTTTCCCTCCAAAATTCTCTCTCAAATTCAACTCTTGACTCCACCAAAAATCTGAATTTACTAGTCCTAAACCTCCTTCATTAGGCTGGCCACTTCCCTCCCTATTCATCACCTCAATCCGCGAGAGAAACTTCTTTCTCTCAAGAGGAGTCTTTAAGGGAAGCAACGACCATTGTCTTCAACACTTCAACCCTTCGGAACCGATGAATGGCCGATCCCGATCTTGATTCCAGATTTGTTTTCAACGAGCAAGGAAACGTCGACATTCTTCGACGTCAACTCGAAAGTTGACAACTCCGTCGAAGAATATTCGGATCGCATCATCTTTACATTATTTAAAGCAATCGAAGAATAGCTTGCCAACGTTTAGTGGCAAATTGCTTACAGTCCTCAACAAGGGTGAATTTCTTCCCTATTCTTTTATCTTTAAATCCTCTTATCTTGTAGGTGGTGATTCAAGCACAAGGATTCATGCCAAGCTCTGTCTTCGCTTAGCAAACGTAGTATTTGAGTTCTTGATTTTCTATGTTCTAATCTCAATGTTAACTTAGGGATTTTATTAAATAACTACTTAATTTGCATTTTATTTAAATTCTAAATTATTTATGTAATTCAAGTTCATAGCATGTGATTTGGCATAAGCGTAGTTACCCCTCTTTCGTTTTCTATCATCGTTTAGTGGCTAATAATCTTAATTACTATTTGCTCTTATTTAAAACGTACAAGTTTTTATCGCATTCATTTAAAAATATATTTAGTCCTGCATCATCTAGTATCAGAGCATAATTTGCTCTAGTTGCATGTGTTAGGAATTAGGATCCATTTAGAACTTTAAACTTCCATTGTTAAGCTTAGCAAATTGTTTTAACATTGGATTTTTATCATTTAAAACATTGTGTATTTGTTGTCTATCACATTATACATAAATTAGTAAGCCTTTAGGAACATTCCATATAAGTTTAGGTGCTGTCCATCCAACCCCTACAACCCTTAGTAACTGGTAGTGTATCCAAATGAACCTATACAACTTGGAAGGGCTTTAGACTTACTGTTAGGTCAAATGAATACAATGAGTCAACAACTCAAAGAAAATCAAGCCGACCTAGCCGAACTTCGTAGAGACACAACATAACGATTTGATACTCTTGAGCGCTCTAGGGATCATTCGACCCCCTGTATGGGAATGATACATATCAAGATGAGAGGCTGCATCGTGCAACTCATCAAGCTCCCCAGTATGGACACAATCATAACCACGACCTTGACATACCACTGATGAAGAACATTAAAGTCGACGCTCAACCTTTGATGGAACCCTTGATCCCTAGCTTTTCCTGGACTGGATCAAAGGTATGGATAACTTCTTTAAGTGGTATAATATCTCCGAAGTTAGGAATATTAGCTTTGTCGAGATGAAACTCACGGGTAGGGCTAGTCAATTTTGGTCCAATTTAGAATGCCTTAGAGAAACCCGAAATGAGTATCCCATTACTAATTGGCCATCTATAAAGCGTGAACTTAAATATAAATACTTGCCTCCCTCGTACTTCCTTAGGTTGTTGGATATGTGGAATAGGTTGACTCAGTGCAACAAACCAGTCAATGAGTACATAGCATCTTTTGATGACTACCTGATTCGCTACAAAGGGGAGACTGCGCAGATCCTGTCTATGTTTCGTACCGGGTTGCGAAGAAGACCTTTGCAACGAACTGTTTGCCTGGAACATTACTACACTTGAGAACGCCTACAACTTAGTGTTAGAACTGGAGGAAACCCATTCCCAGCACCCGAGTCGATCCCATGACTCTAGGCCTTCCTACAGACCCTCCGGTAATTCCACTCACACCTCCACTGCCTAACTGACCCCAAGGAGCACTACCCGACCACCCATGGGTCCTACACCTCGATTTGATGTTAGCAAGCCTCACACCCCGGATACCCTTCGGTCCAATCCCCGAACCAAGTGCTTTCGATGCCAGGGGTATGCTCCATTCCCTATAAAGTCTTGATTATCGAGGAGATCACTAAGGAAGATTTTGAGCCTGAGATCGATCAGATCCACCAAGTGGAAGATAAGGGTGAATTCTTCGAGGATGATGATGACACTACTGTTCTTTATTGCCTTCAGAAACTGGACACTTCTCCCATCTGCGTGGTGAGATGTGTGCTGTCACACCCTGCTACCAACGATGACTGGTGTAGGACTGCGATTTTTCACACCTACACCAAAATCAAGGATAAGAATTGTAAGGTCATCATGGACAGTGGCAGCTGCATCAATGCTGTCTCCTCCAACATGGTGTCCAAGTTGGGCATGTCTTCCGTTCCTCACCCCAACCCCTATAAGGTAGCATGGGTCAACTCCACTGCCTTGGAGGTGAAGGAACGAAGTTTCATACATATCTTCTTTGTTGACTATAAGGAGAATGTATGGTGTGATATTCTGATTATGGATGTTGGACAAATCCTTCTGGATCATCCCTGGATTTTTGATAATGATGTTCACATCTATTGGCATTCAAACACTTGCGTGTTCTAACATGCGGGTAAAAAGAGCAAGCTTTTACCATGATTGCCTCGGGTTAAGGATGACTCCAAGTCCAACCCTGTTAAATCCAAGAAGGGACTGAACCTGGTCACCACCAAGGTTCTAGATGCTGAGATTACTCGAGGCGCGCCCTTATACGCTTCAGTCGGTCGTGTGTCTTCCACTGAGTCTGACGAACATATCCCTCAAGAAGTCCAACCAATTATTGGTCAGTTTGCTGATGTCTTCCCATATGACCTTTCGGATCAGTTACCCCCACTTAGAGACATCCAGCATGCCATAGATTTTGTCCTAGGAGCTTCCCTTCCTAACCTGCCACCCTATCACATGAACCCTACGGAACATGCTGAACTCAAGAAGCAGGTGGATGAGTTACTACAGCGAGGCTTTATCAAGTAAAGCCTTAATTCCTGCGCTGTGCCAGCCCTTCTTACCCCTAGAAAGATGGATCCTAGCGAATGTGTGTTGATAGCCGTGGTATCAAAAAAATCACCGTTAAATATCGTTTCCCTATCCTAAGGCTAGACGATATGCTTGATATGATGACGGGTGCCACTCTATTTTTTAGGATCGATCTCAAGAGTGGATACTACTAGATTCGGATCTGACCCGGTTATGAGTGGAAAACTGCCTTCATGATCAAGGATGGTCTCTACGAGTGGTTAGTCATGCCTTTCGGGTTGAGTAACGGCCCGAATACTTTCGTGAGGATCATGACTCAAGTGTTGTGCCCTTTTATGAGAAAGTTTGTTGTTGTCTGTTTTGACGGCATTCTTATTTATAGTCAGTCGGCGAGTCAGCACTTGGACCACTTAATGCAAGTTTGCGAGGTCTTTAAAAAGGAACAACTTTATATCAATCCCAAGAAATGTACCTTCCTTGTAGTCCGTGTTATCTTTTTTGGCTTTATTGTGTCAGCCTAAGGTCTCTGCAGATCCAGAGAAGGTGAGGGCCATTGTAGAATGGCCCGTTTCTCAGAACATCCGGGAAGTCCGCAGCTTCCACGGACTAGCCACCTTGTATAGAAGATTTATCTGAAATTTCAACACCATTGTATCTCCTATTACCGACTGTCTTAAGAAGGGTGATTTCCACTGGACCCCGACCGCCACCAGAGCTTTTGATGAGATTAAGAAAAGAATGGTGGAAGCCCCAATGATGAGACTTCCTGATTTCTCCAAAGTCGAAGTGACCTGCGATGCTTCGGGCGTCGGAATTGGAGGAGTCCTATCCGAGGAATGTCACCCGATAGCTTATTTCAGTGAAAAGCTAAATGACATTCGGCAGCGTTATTCCACATATGACAAAGAGTTCTATGCAGTGATCCAGTCTCTGCGTTATTGGCGACGCTACTTGCTCCCGCAAGAGTTCGTTATTTTATCGGATTATGAGGCTCTACGTTATATCAACTCCCAAAGAAGTTGAACGCACGTCACGGTCGATGAGTCGAATTCCTTCAGGAGTACACTTATATTCTTAGACATAAGACGGGAGTTGAGAATAAAGTTGCTGATGCTCTCAGTCGTCGTATGATGACTACCGCTTAGATGAGAGCTGAAGTCGTGGGATTTGACCAAATCAAAAGGGACTATTTGGAATGCCCAGACTTCAAGGAGACATTCTCTCCTGTCCACAGTCAGCATACGCCTTGTGGACGATTTCCTTCTAAAGGATGATTATCTCTTCAAATCTCAAAAGCTTTGCATCCCTAACACCTCCCTTAGGGAATTTCTTGTTTGGGAACTCTACACCGGAGGCCTCGCTGGGCACTTCGGTCGGGATAAGATGATGAAAGCCGTGGAGTATCATTTCTTTTGGCCCAGTCTGAAGAGGGATGTCGGTAGGATGGTAAGCAGGTGTCACACTTGCCCGCTGGCCAAGTAACGCAAACAAAACACTGGTCTGTATACCCCTCTGCTCATCCCCAGTTGTCCTTCAGCAGGCATGGATTTTATCTTAGGCCTGACCAAGACTATCCGTAGGAATGACGTCATCTGTGTTGTAGTCGATTGATTTTTTGAAATGGTCCAAGACATTCGACGCCTCCCACATTGTTAAACTTTATTTCGATGAGGTCGTCTACTTACATGGTTTATTCAAAACCATTGTATCAGGCAGGGATGTCAAATTCACTAGCTATTTTTGGAAGAACCTTTGGATAAAAATGGACACTAAATTGCAATTCTTCATAGCCTTTCATCCACAAATTGATGGTCAAACCGAGGTATTCAATAGGAGCTTAGGCAATCTGTTACGATCCCTGGTAGGTGAGCATATTAAGGATTGGAATTCCATACTCCCCATAGTTGAGTTTTGAACCGAGCCACTGGCCTAAGGCTCTCTGAAATTGTTTATGGGTTCAAACTTAGACAGTCGCTAGATCTCATCCCCATGTGCTCTAGGTATAGAATTTAAGAGTCTACGTCCACATTTGCATCGCATATGCATGAACTTCATAAAGAGATTGCACGATAGATTAAAAAGATCAATAATGATTATAAACTGTATGCTGATCTTAAACGAAAATTTAAAACTTTTGAGATTGGTGACTCCGTGTTGGTGCAGATTTGTCCGGAACGGTTCACACAAGGAACGATTAAGAAGTTATATGCAAAGAGTGCTGAATCATTCAAGATAATTAAGAAAATCAATTATAATGCTTATGTAGTAGATCTGCCCGCATAATTCAATATCAATCCCTCCTTTAACATAGAAGATCTAGTAGCATATGAAAGTCCCGATTTTAACCCACCAAATCCACTTATACAACAATCTTGTGTGACCCTATCATGTGAGAACCAAAACTTACCTCCACTTCCAAACATTCCCAAATCACCCATGACAGAGAAGGTTGACACAATTCTGAGTGATGACATCATCTCCACAAGAGAAGGTGAATGACGGAGGTATTTGATCAGGTGGAGAGGCAAACCTGAGTCAGAGGACAAGTGGTTGAATTGCGAGGAGCTACAACAGATTGACCCCGACGCATTGGAGATCTATGAGAGCACCCGAGGCTTACTCGACGGAGTCGAGCTTTTTTCCACCCCTGGAGAATGATGGAGACATTAGAGCTTGGAAAGTTTATCAGAGGCTTGGCCGCAGATCTACGGCCACGATCGAGCCGATACATTTTTAAGTCTTCATATGTATTTGTTTTTAATTATTTGTGTTTGTATTTTCTTTAGTTGTTTTCCCCTTTTTATCCCTTACTTAAGGGTGGTCATGTGTAAGCCCAAAGGGCGAAGTCGTCTTTTATTTTTCGTCCATTGTATGAGTTTATATATAACCCTTATGTTCTCTTTTGAAGGTTAATGAATGATAAAATTTTCTGTGTTTTGAGTTCTTGTGAAAGCTTGAGAGAGGTTGGAGAGAGACCCCTTGGAGAGGGAATCGGATCACCCACAAACCTTGGAAGTGTCCGGCCCCCTCGCCCAAAACTCGACTAGTCCAAGCCGCCAGCCCCCCCTTTGGATTTCCCTTCATCATTACTTGCCATTAAGCCCTTCCTAAATTAGCTCTTCATATTTTAGTTAACTCAATTAATTGTTATTACCTAAAATATAAATCCTATTTTAGAAAAGTTTTCAAACTCTACCCTATTTGAATTTTAAATTAAATTTGAATGAGATCTCTCTTTCCAAATTTAATATCCTAAATCAAGAAAGAATTAAATGTTTCCCTAAACCTCTCATCTCTCTCTCTATGCCGCCGGCCCCATCAAATTTCCCTTTGGAGTTATTTCCAAAAGTCAAGCTACTCTCTCGGAAATAATTCAAGCAATCCCCCTCTCTCTTGGCCAAAATTCCCAAGGCCCCACCGCCTTTACTTCTTTCCAAAATCACACCTTTAGGTCGATACCAAATGGCATGACATTCACTAACTAGCTCAACCCACTAGGCTAGATTAGAATCTTTTGGAATTAATCCCAAGCCTCCTCTACTCTATCCGCCCTTCTTCATGCCTTCATACCTCCTTTAAATTCTTTCCAACTCAAGAGTCTTTGATTTGGAAATTAATTTCGGCCTTTCCCTCCAAAACTCTCTCTCAAATTCAACTCTAACTCCATAAAAAATTTGAATTTACTAGTCCTAAACCTCCTTCATTAGGCTGGCCACTTCCCTCCCTATTCTCCACCTCAATCCGTGAGAGAAACTTCTTTCTCTTAAGAGTAGTCTTTAAGGGAAGCAACGACTATAGTCTTCAATACTTCAACCCTTCAGAACCGATGAATGGCCGATCTCGATCTTGATTCTGGATTCGTTTACAACGAGCAAGGAAACTTCGACATTCTCCGGTCAACATTCTTCGACGTCAACCTGGAAGTTGGCAACTCCGTTGAAGAATATTTGGATCGCATCATCTTCACACTACCCGAAGCAATCGAAGAACAGCTTGCCAGCGTTCAGTGGCAAATTGCTTCCGGTCCTCGATGAGGGTGAACTTTTTCCCCTATTTATTTATTTTCTAAATCCTCTGATCTTGTAGGTAGTGATTCAAGCACAAGGATTTGTGCCAAGCTCTCTGTCTTTGCTTAGTAAACGTAGGATTTGAGTTCTTGATTTTCTATGTTCTAATCTCAATGATAATTTAAGGATTTTATTGAATAACTACTTAATTTGCATTTTGTTGAAATTCTAAATTACTTTGGTGATTCAAGTTCATAGCATGTGATTTGACCTAAGCGTATCAACCCCTCTTTCATTTTTTATCACCGTTTAGTGGCTAATAGTCTTAATTACTATTTGCTCTTATTCAAAACGTGCAAGTTTTTATCGCATTCATTTAAAAACATATTTAGTCCTGCATCAATTTGATTACCTATTTCTAAATTTTGACACCCAATTTGTAATTTGTTTAGGATTGTAATTGTACATGATAAGATTCGGCAACTTGCTTCTGAAGATTACCTTTGTATAGTTGTGCATTCACATCAGAAATTGTTTCTCACTTTATTCTTTATTGTTCCTTTGTATGACAAAGACATCCTAACCGCCATGGCTAATACTTTTCATGCTCATATCTGCTATCATTATAAATTTCTGTTCCTATATTTTTGTAAATAGTATCTTTGATCGCAAAACATTTACTATGATTGGAAATATTCCCGGTTATCCATTTGCTCTTGTGGGATGTGCTACTTTGCTGATTGCTTAATATAAAGCCAGGCAGCGAAATTTACCACTAATTTTGGGATTAATTTTCATATTTCCTAGATTCAGTGGAACCATTAAACGCCCCACCAGTAGATAATGCTGAGAATTCCATTAGCAGAGAGAACTCGAAAGACCAGGTTACTTTCTTTTTAAAAGTTAATTTCTTTGTATGCACTGCTGTTTTTAGGTGCTAATCCAGTTATTTATTGGTTAGCCTCTGTCTTCTAAAGATGAGAAAAGATTGCATAATGATATTTCACTCGATTCAAATCCCATGGATCCACTAAGAGATGCGCCGTTGGGATCCTTAAATACCAGTGGAGATCATGGTCTTGTTTATCCACCAAATATATATGCTCCACAAGCTCAAGCATTTGTTTATGGAGGTTAGCATGTATTCTTGTGTTCTTATCTCTTGCGAGTTTGATTACTATTTCTTTACATTTGTTCTGTTAGTGATGTTATAATCTCCTCTTTTTTCCTTTTCTATTTAACCGGGCATTGAACTTAAATCTTTCTTGATCTTCAGGCTATGAGAATACTCCTGGTGAATGGGAAGAGTATCCGCATCACTTTATGCATGCAGAAGGTTTGGAACCTGGGTCAGCAGTGAGTATATCATTTATAATTTGTGATCTTCATCTAATATTGTTTAGTGAAAGTCAAAAGGAATCATTTTTGTTCATTTTGTTTCATTGAAGGGCTTTTACTCCGAGAACCAATCCGTTATGTTCCACCCTGGTTATGGGTACAGTCCCCAGATGCCGTATGGGCCATATTCTCCAGTTACAACACCTTTACCTGCTTCTGGGAGAGATGGCCAGCTTTACTCCCCTCAACATTTTCCTTTTACAGGCCCATACTATCATCAACCAACTACGCCTAACATGCCATATCTGCATGCACCGACTCCAATATCTCAAGCTGATTTGACAATGCCACTTGAGCAACAAGGTGCTTTTCTTGCCAACCTGAATTCCAGCAGCATTCTATTGGGACCAACAACTGCTTACCATGTTCCCTTTAGTTCTTTTGGTAGGGATAGTTTACTGGAAATTATAGCGGTTTGTATGATTTGAAGCAATGATTTGATGTTTTTAGCATTGGTTACTTTTTGGACAGATTGGTTGAAATCTCCAGATGCGATGGGATCTCTGACTCCGTTGCTTTCACCAGCAGCTTCACCTCAACCTCTAGGCGCTGTTGGATCCTATGGCCAAGGCATGATGCCGTTTTCTTCTGGAATGGTATATAGCTTCTGAACTATTGCACTTTTCTAAGGCTTATTTGGTTGCTTGAAGTTGGAAAGCATATTTTGAAAATTGAGGTGTTTATAAAATACAATCATTTGGTTCAATTAATTTGGATTTTAAACTTTATAAATGCCTTCATAATCCGTAAAAGGTGAGGATTTTGATTTTATGCTTAAAATGAGTGAAAATAAAACCATTAGTCTAAAACATGTTTTTGATCTGCAAGCAGTCAAATGAGAGTTACTGTGAATTTCTCATCCGAATATCTTTATGCTATATAACTTGATGGTTTTATGGAGAAATAATCCTAGACTATGAAGTTGAGTTTCTCATGTGATTATCAAATGCACATATGAGGACCTGGATCTTAATATCTTATGGTGGCAATTGGATGGGCATGCATGTACTCTGTTCCACTCTCTCTCTCTCTCTCTCTCTCTCTCTCTCTCTCTCTCTCTCTCTCTCTATTAATTTTTTTGTTAGCTAGTCCGATTTAACTGATAAAGAAGGTAGCTGTTAATTTCCTTTGGATGAATGAAAATAATGGCCACAAAGGCTTGGTTAATGTAGCAAGTTAACTACCAAGTTTTACACAATAAATTTTGTGATTCATCATGCACACGCCTTTTTTAGGAATGCTATTAATAGCTCGTAGCTGATTTTTTTTCTGCTCTTATGAGCTAAAGAAACTAGTGTCAGAAGAATTAAGACTCAAAAGGTAAGTGCTCTAAAATTTTTAATATTCTAGTTATCAAGTGGTGTTATATGGATATTCTGATAATAACTGATTATGATTCATGATCCCAAGAAATTAATTACATGAACTTTGGTAAATTAGTAACTGTCAATTATTGAACATGAATTACACATTCTCTATAGTCGGGGATTTTAATTTACTGTTTACAGTAATGTTCTCCTGTAGCTACCATCTGATGTACCTATATGAGATTCTTACTTTTCAAAAACCAGGTAATTTTCATTTTGTAGGTTTTTCGATTAGCTTCTGAAAGCTTCTGGCTCTTTTTACTGTTGTATTGTAATCTACTTACTGCACCGCCCTGCTTTCAAAGTTTGTGTGCTTTTCTAGATCCATCTAATGTTAGCTGAATATTATCGGCTCCTGCATGATTTTAGGTAAATTTTTTGTAGGCCTTTATGCCATTTCTTTTGCAGATTGACATTCATTATCAATCAATATTATAATTTTCATTTTAATCATTGTTTCCATTTGTTGTTACGTGTGATACTATTTTCCAATTTTCAATATGTTAGACCTGCATCACGTGTACATTCCTCACGTATTTAGTACAGTTTTATTAGCTTGCTTTTGGTGCGGTGTACAATTTATTTGTAGCCATGCTTAAATGAGAAAAATAATTGAGAAATAGGATTAAAGCTAATGATGATGATGATTTGAGAATTGGGCCACCTGACTTGATTAAAACATCAAAACTTGATTCAACTCAGTGATTGTTTCCTATCTACTTCCAACAATGTCATGATTTTGTCCTAATTTAAGTTTTTTTTTTTTCTCATTATGTATACTTAATTATTTTTAGGCATCTGAACCGCAAAGATCTTTCTATGGTTTTGGATCGTCAATTAATTCCTATGATCAAGGATATTTTCAAGGTGGGATGTATCACCATGGAAGTAATTTTGGAGGATCTATTCCTAGCTTAGCAAATAATGGTCGCAGTTTGATTGCAATTGACAAAAATAGGAGACGAGGCAAGGGAAATACTTCCATATGCAACAGCTGCAATGACTTTCTCAACGAACAAAACCGAGGTCCACGTGCTTCCAGACCAAAGAATGCAAACATTGAACAGGGTTTGACAGCTGATAGCAAAAACAATAATGTAACTTCAGGTGTTAACCGTGAACTCTACAATAGGCCCGACTTTTCTGTTGAGTACAAGGATGCAAAATTCTTTATAATAAAATCTTACAGTGAGGACAATGTGCACAAGAGTATTAAATATGGTGTTTGGGCCAGCACTGCTAATGGAAACAAGAAACTAGATGCTGCTTATCGTGAAACAAGGGATAAAGGAGATTTTTACCCAGTTTTCTTGTTTTTCTCTGTAAGTTTTCTAATACCTTTTCACCGTTCATGCTGGGGTGAGGCTTAACTTTAAAAGTGAAGGTTGCATTTTTGCCTATTTTGACTTTTTTTTATTTCTTCTTGATAAATTAACTTGTAACTTTTGGTGATTATGGACAGGTGAATGCCAGCGCACAGTTCTGTGGTGTTGCTGAGATGATTGGACCTGTTGATTTTGACAAAAGCGTGGACTATTGGCAGCAAGACAAGTGGAGTGGTCAATTCCCTGTGAAGTGGCATATTATAAAGGATGTGCCAAACAGTCTGTTCCGGCATATTATCCTTGAAAATAATGATAATAAACCTGTAACCAACAGCAGAGACACCCAGGAGGTAGGCTCTGTTTGTTTCTTACTTTTCTCTTGAAATGATTGAAAGCCTAAAGATTTATTCTTCTATTAAATCTTCCAAACATATTAATTGACATACCAAAAGCCGCGTGCCTCATGCTGTAAAGGTGAGGTAAGTCAAGGTGCTTCGCTTACTCCATTTCTTGTTTTTCCTTTGCATGTGTTCAGGTATCTTATGTTAAACATATGAAAGATGGAAGGCTGACAAGATTTGTGGCTTCGATTGACTTATTTCAATCTTATAGAAGCAACAAATCATTTGATTTGGATCATACTTCTTTTTTGTGCTCTCATTTTTGCTTTCTTTTACAAGTTTTGTGATAATGCTAGTGCGTTGCGTGAAAGCAACATATTTTATAGCTTGAATACAACTAGAAGTGTGCGAGGGCCGTTGTGCCCGGTTGTAGTGTTAAATAGGCAAGAGTTCTCACATCATGGGCGAATGTGGGCAAAGAAGCTAGTCCTTGAAATTAGAATTATGATAGATTTTTTTACAGACAAATTAATAGAATTATTAGATATTATGATTCATAGAAAAATAAATATTATGTACATTCAAACTAAATGGGTTGGAGAGAAGACTAAAGAAATTGATAGTTTATGATTTAAACTATGGTATTCAGGTAGGAGTCATACTATAAATGATGGTGTGATTATAAATAAGAGCTTGAAGGATAATGTTGTAGAAATTAGTAGAATTGGGATATAATTATAGTTTTAAAGATTATTGTTGATGCTAAGATTATTAATATTTTAAGTGTCTATGCTCCTCAAGTAAGTTAGGATACGTATTCAAAATTAAAATTTTGGAATAACTTAGAAAAATTAATACAAAAGATACTCTTGAAAAAATAGTTTTTATTTGAGAAGATTTAACTGAACATATTGGTAAAGAGGTAGATAGTTTTAAAAGTATTTTTTGTGAATATGAATTTGGAGCAACTAATGAAGGTGGTGATATATATTAAATTTTGCTATAGTTTATGATTTTGTAATTGTTAATACCTTATTTAAGAAATGAGATAGAACATCTCATCATTTATAAGAATAGGTATAATAAAACTTAGATTGATTATTTTCTTATACGAAAAATAGATCGTTTAGATTGTAAATATTGTAAATTTATTTCGAGTGAAAATTTATGCACCCCACACCACTTCTTAGTTTTAAACTTTAAGATGAAGGGGAAGAATATTAAAAAAATAAAGTAAAATATTTTTTTAGAATTAGATGAGGACATTTAAAGAACATTAATAAAAATATTTTTAAAAGTAAGATTCAATATCTTAAGATTTTATTTGTGCTTGAGGTAGTTAATGCTCTGTGGGAAAAAATGGTTAGTGATATAAAAAATATTGTAAAGGATGTGCTTGAAGTATTAAAAGGAAAATTTCATAATAGTAAAAATTGTTGGTGGTAAAATCAACATGTGCAAAAAAGATTAAAAAAAGAAACTTTGTTATCAAAATTAATTTAGATGCAAAAATTTTAAAAATTGGGAAAGTTATAAAGAGGTCCGTAAAGATTCTAAAAAAGTTATATGCGATGAGCTTTTAATGATTTGTATAATATATTAGATATTAAAGAGGGAAAATATATATGTATAAGTTAGCCAATTTAAGAGATGAGAGAAGTAAGGATTCAGTTCAAGTGAAGTGTATTAATGATGAAAATAAAAAGTGCTTTTATTAGAAGATGATATTCAATAAAGGTAGATGAGATATACAGTGCAAAGTGTGCAAGGGCCGCTGCACCATCGCTCGGGTATAATGTTAAATAGGCAAGGGTCCCTACATTATGGACGGATGTGGGCAAAGATGTTATTATATGAAACTAAAATTAGGATAGAAGTATGAATATATGTTTCTTTGCAAAAAAAATTAATAGAATTAATAGATATTACGATTCATAGGAAGATAAATATTCTATGCATTCAAGAAACTGAATGGGTTGGAGAGAGCTAAAGAGATTAATAGTTTAGGATTTAAACTATTGTATTCAGGTAGGAATTGTATTAGAAATGATGTAGGTATAATTATAGATAAGAGTTTGAAGGATGATGTTATAAAAACTAATAGAATTGGAGATAAAATTATAGTTTTATATATTGTTGTTGATTCTACGATTATTAATATTACAAGTGTTTATGCTCCTTAAGTTGGTTTGGATGTGTTCAAAATTTAAATTTTGGAATAACTTAGAAGAATTAATACAAAATATATCTCTTGAAGAAAGATTTATGGACATATTGGTTTGGAGCAATTAATGAAGCTGGTAAGATTATATTAGCTTTTTTTATAACTTATGATTTTTTAGTTTCTAATGTTTTATTTAAGAAAAGAGATGAACATCTAATCACTTATAAGAATAGATTTAACAAAACTCATATTGATTATCTTCTTATAAAAAAAAAGATAGTTTAGATTGCAAAGATTGTAAAATTATTCCGAATGAAAGTTTATATATCCAATATCACTTTGTTAGTTTTAGACGTTAAGATGAAGGGGTAAAATATAAAAATAAAGTAAAATATTATTCTAAGATTAGATGTGTGTATTTAACAAATATTAATAAAAATATTTTTGAGAGTAAGATTCTAGATCTTAAGATTTTATCTGTATGAGGAAGTTAATGTTATGTGAGAAAATGTAACTAGTGATATTAAGAATGTTGCAAAAGATGTGCTTAGAGTATCAAAGGAAAAATCTTTCAATAGTAAAAATAGTTAGTATTAGAATTCATATGTGCAAGAAAAGATAAAAAATAAAAAGATTTATTATAAGGGAGAAATATATATATATATATATATATATATATATATATATATATAATATATATATATATATATATATATATATATATATATATATATATATAAGTTAGTCAAATAAAGAGATAAGAGTAGTAAAAATTTAGTTCAAATGAAGTGTATTAAGAATGAAGATCAAAAGTGCTTTTATTATAATAGGATATTAAACAAAGATGAATGAGATATTTTTCTAAACTTTTGAATGCAGATTATGAGAAGCTATTGACTTTAGTGACATTAGCATCCTAAATGAAAATAAATTTTTTTATTTTTATCGGCATATTAGTAAAACTGAAGTTAGAGAGGCTGTATAGAAAATGAAGTGTATAAAACTGTTGAACCTGATGATATTCCAATAGAGGCGTGAAAAGGCTTAGGAGATGAAATAATTTTTTTGCTTACTAAATTTTTTAATATTATTTTGAAGACTAAAATGATGTCAGATGAGTGGAGAATTAGTGTATTGGTTTTTATTTTAAAGAATAAAGGTGATGCATTAGATTATGCGAATTTTAGAGGAATTAAGATAATGTGTCTAACTTTAAAACTATGGAAGAGAGTTATGGAGCATAGGTTGCGGCATGATACTAATGTTTTTCAAAATCAAATTGGATTCATGCCGGGTAGGTCTACTATGGAAGCTATATATTTATTGAGAGGTTTGATGGAGAGGTATAGAGAAAAAGGAGGATTTACATATTATATTTATTGATTTAGAGAAAGCATATAATAAAGTTTCAAGAGAAGTGTTATGGAGAGTTCTAGAAAAAGAAAGGGATTAAAAATGCTTATATTCAAGTCATTAAGGATATGTATGCAGAAGCTGTTACTTGTGTTCAAATACAAGGTAGATTATATTAAGGATCAGACTTAAGCATATATATTTTTTGCTTTAGTTATGAATGTTCTCACTAGACATTTGCTAGATGTTGTAACTTGGCGTATGTTTTTTGCTGATGATATTCTTCTTGTTGATAAGATTAGAGAGGGAGTTGAAGGTAAACTTGAATTATGGACGTTAACCTTAGAGTCTAAAAGCTTTAATTTGAGTAGATCTAAAACTGAATATATAGATTGTAACTTCAGTAATAATAGATCTGGGGATTATGACTTTTGCTGATCAAGTCATTAATAAGAGTTCGTGTTTCTGATATCTTGGTTCTATTATTCAGAGTGATGGTGAAATAGATAGGGATATTATTAACATAATTCAAGTTGGATGGTTGAAGTGGAGGAATGCACCGGGCTTGCCGTGTGATAAAAAAGTCTCCCTCAAACTTAAGGGAAAATTCTATAAGGTGGTGGTTAGACCTGCAATGCTTTATGGTGCAGAATTTTGACCATTAAAAGAGAAGCATAATATTAAGTTTAAGTGTACATCAGATTTAAATGACCTTTCTTCATTATATTTAAATGAGAATTTGACTCTTAACAGGACACAATGGAGAAAAATGATGTATGTAGTCGAGACCCCACATATTGGGATAAAAGCTTGATGTTGTTGTTGTTGTATTATCATGATTATAAACTTTTAAAATTGATATAATGAGAAGTCTCATTGCCTGTCCTGCATAAGTAATGGCTGTGGCTATAGTGCTTGTAGCTTTATTTAGTTTGGTTGCTTAGTCTTGTGTTCTCATCATAAGCTTTATATATTGTCCAACCTTACTGTTAATGAACCCTTGATAGTTGACATTCTTAATCAGTTTAGCAAGTTACTGCAGTTCATATAATGCCTCATCAATATCTAATCAATTGATGTTATAAATGCTTCCAAACATGATTATTGTAATAAACCATCAGCCTCATCCTCACACATGTTAGCAAATGGTTGGCGTATTCATTTAAGCTGCTTCATGCCTTTCTTTGTCAATTTTCGTTTATATGTTTGTGTCTTCTTTCTCAATTTTAATTGCAGGTAAAACTGGAACAAGGCCTGGAGATGCTAAGCATCTTAAAGAAACATGATTCTGATGTGTCAATTCTCGACGACTTCGGCTTCTACGAGGATCGACAGAAATCAATGCAGGAGCGGAAGGCTCGACAGCAACGGCAGCTTTCTCCCTCATCCGATGCGGTTGATGGGAGACCGACTCCAGGTTCATTGATTAGTCAGATCTCAAAGAGCTTTGGCCAGGTGGTTAGACTGGAAAAAGTTAATGGCGAAGGCACCACATCTGATAAAAGTAATACTGAGGACCTGAAGAAGTCTACTTCATCAACGGCAGCATAGATGGTAACTGGTCCAATCATTCAGGTTCTTCATTACTAGCTAAGTATGGAGGAGGCTCAATCCAGCATTTGGAAAGAGGGGGATTAAGTGTGGGGGATTAATTGATGGTTCATGTGGTAGTTGTACAGTAATATAGGCCACCCATTCTTCCAGTGGTGTAACCATAGTTTTTTTTCTTCACCATATTTCTTTCATGTTATCTTTTAATTTTTTTGCTCATCTTTTCCTTTTTTTTTTCCTTCAATTTTAGCTGCAAGGGGTATTGGAGCTGCTGCTTCATGTTAAGTCATTTGTAAAGTTCCAATTGAGATGCTCGGTCAATAAGTACCACTTTGTGTGGAAAGTCTCTGTTCGAATTTCGAATCTGGTATATCGTTCTATATTTTACTCTTTTAGATGCTTGATCTGCTGGGATCGGAGAACAAGTGAGGTTAATGTTAGACTGGAAAATGTTGAACTTAAGGAAGTCTCCATTTCCTGCTTTATTTTTCTCCGATTAAACATTGGTTTAAATACTTCATTGCAGTTGTTGTATTCGTTGTGATTGGATAATTACGGGTTGTTTTGGGATAATTTTTGTCTGTTTTAATTTGACAATTATAATTTTATTTGTTAAGAAAGGTAGGGGTAGATCTAAAAAGACTTGGTTAGAAAATATTAGGAATGATCTTTCTTTATTAGATTTAAACGAGAATTTGACTTTTAATAGGACACAATGGAGAAAAAGGATTCATGTAGCCGACCCCACGTAGTGGGATAAAGGCTTGATGTTGTTGATGTTGTATTATTATTTTGCTATTTTTTATTATTTTTTATAATTTATATCTTTTTTAAAATTTGTGTAATAAAAATTTGTTTTAAGAAGCAATAAAAAATTTATCACTAAGCCTAAATCTAGTGATCCCCCTCCACCTATGCCAAACCATGGAATATTGTCCTACCCATTTCATCCCAATAAATTTAACTCTGCATTGCAATGCAAAGTTTATTAAGTGGAACAATTATTACGTCCTCTGATCGGACATAGATTTACATCCGGTCAGAGGCTTGTTACTCAATTTTTGCTCGGTATTTGATCGACATTGATATGTATTGTTTGAATCTTTGATAATATGGAGGAATACCGTTCTGGGAAGATCAATACCGAGTAATATCACTCGGTATTTCGTCTTCACCTAATGATATTTCTCGTTATTATTGGTATTGCTTGGTATTTGCTCGGTATTTCTCATTTTGTGCATGCAATTTTAGTGCCGATCGGACGTAACTCTACGTACGTTCACCGGATCAAATAAAAGGTCTATCAAGTGGGCCGAAAAAGCAATGGGCATTTCTCTAGATAAATTTAAACTGTTCATTATCATGATAATTAATTAACCTTTATTGTTATTACTATTATTATTTGAATTGATTAGCTAAAAACCTTCATACATGTCATATATCAACTCTCATCCACTTGATGAACTCTGCTCGATAGAGTTAAAAGTATTGGGATAAAATAATAAGTAATTGTGCCTCTACAAGTGGTGGAGTATGTTAGTTTACTTGCATCCTGTGTTATAATATACATTAAATTTATTTTTATCTCATATCAAAATAAAAAAGTAAAAATAAAAAATAAAAAAGTTTTTAAAAATGAAAAAAAAAAAAAAACAAAAACCCCCAAAGGGGTGGCATTATTTTTCTAGTGGACTCATGTCTCATCTATACAAAATTGCTTATAGCTTAGCTTCTCACAAATGACTTAAGTTTGATAGCATCATTGCTTTTATGGCATCTAATAAGGCAAAAAGCACTTTTTATGAAGCTTAAGCTTGCATAAGGCAAACAGATGCAGGCTAAGCAGCATGAGACCAATAAAAGATTGTCAGCAATGGAGAAGAAGCTTATGATATTCAGCCTGGATTGATGGCATTTGTGCTCAATGAAGATATGGGGATGAGAGGAAATAATGGGGATTCAAGAGAGAGAGGATGACTTAACAACTGAACCAAAGAGAGCCGTTGCAGATTTTTGGATAAGAGCCAAGATTCTCAGCTGATTAACTAAGTATTGCTGTGGATATAAAACTTTTGAGCTTATTTCAGTGTTCTTCACAATCTTTCAATGCTAATGGCAATGAAATAACATTCAACAGTGAAGAGGTTAGTTCCACGCTATAATCAGTTTTGACCTTTCATCTCTTTTTTCCTGTCTTTGGTAAATAAATGAAGAACATGCAAAATGCAAAGCAATTAAATAGTCAGTAATGGCGTTCTAGTTTCAAAATCATTTAAATGGTTTCTCAAATCAGTTCTCTAAAGAAGCGTTAAATTATACTACTAGCAAAGTGCCTGCAAGACAAAAAATTATTCTATGCGGAAGCCAAATTCCCCCAGACCTCAGCCCGCGGCTCGGTACTGCGGTACCAGGGCTCGGTACCGCGGCTCGATATTGCTGACGTGACTCATTCGAATTGGTATCCGAATGTAGAGCTGCATTCAGCGTCCGCACAGAATAATCTCTCCTACAAGACACTGCTGATTTCCACTTAAAGGGCATCCAGAGATTGTACCTTTCATGTTAAAGTGTAGTCCAAACTCACAGAAAAATTGTCTTGTTCTAATAGTGATCTAATGGTCAAAGCTTTGTATTGCGATGAAGGTCATCACTTATGAATAGAAGCCAAGCTAAAGAAAACACTTACAAATATTTACTATATCAAAAAGTTTATCAACTTGTTACACACACGTATCAGAGCTCTGAATGAACAATGGTATACAGTGATATTTTCAAAATGGTACGAGTATTAACAGACTAAAAAGACATAATCAGAAACATAAAAGACAAAAAAGAAAGATAAACCACCAGAAGAATACCCTTATCTGCAACTAGACTCGACCTCCATGAGAATCCAGCAGAGTCAGTTTCAATCATGATCTCAAATTTACATGTTGAAGTAGATGGATCCACATTTGTGATGGTTGCCAGATTATTGAACCCACAGGCTTCATCATTTTGATCATTTATTTGATAGTAGCTGTTGAAAGCATAAGAGATGTTACCCCTTGCTTCTAAGTTTCCACATGAAGTCTTGTAGCCAAGGCTGGTACAGTCGGCATTTTCACAAGCATAGCTGACGCTTGGTGCCACATTCGGATCATCAAGGCTTGCAGAAGGTTTGAACACACACCATTTCTTGTCAAGGTACCTCACATTCTTAGCTTGAGCAAGACGTCCATTTGTACTTCCAAGATTTAATGGATACTTTGGCAAACCATCAAAAGTGTACAAGCCCCAGTGGCGTTCAAAATTCCCAGGCTGTATGCTTTTTTCATCTTCATCAATCAAGCTGAACAAGTAAGCATAGATTGGTCCAGCCCTCATTGGTGTCCCTTGCCCAGTTGATATATGATTCATAAATCCCTGATTGAACTTCTGAGCAAACTGAAGGTTTGCATTCATATCTCCATCAGTTGGCCAACCAATTTCCCCTACAATGACAGGAAGATTTCCAAATCCATACTTCTTCAAAGTCCAAATTAGAGTGTCATAGTTGGCATCAAACATGTTAGTATAGGTTGTGGAGCCATCAACAACTGGCGATGAAGTCCCATCAAAGAAAGCATAGTCAACTGGAAAATTCGGGTTATCGTAAAGGCTGATGAAGGGATATATGTTGACAGTGAAGGGGGCGCCATTGTCACTTAGGAACTGAGTTATGTTGAGCATAAGGTCATGGATATTGGAGCGGAAATCGCCATCGGAAGGCCGGTCACTTGCTGATTGATATACATCAGCATTAAGAGGCACTGTGACCTTTACCCGACTGCTCAGACCTGCATTTGCAAGGGCTCCTTGGATGTTCTGGAGTGCAGGTAGAGTGGTATAAAGAAAACTCTCATTGAACGTTTTTAGGAAAGGCTCATTCCCAACAGCGACATACCTATTGATGGAAAATTTGTGTTTACATAATCAGTAAAAGAGGAGCATACCATTAATGGCAAAAGTGAACTCCAATATCATGGTCAAATGGGAATTAACATGCTTAGACTAAAATAAAGCTTCCAACTACTAAACAATTTACCATCTGTTGCAAGAGAGAAGAGGAGAGCTACAATCTAGAGATTACAAAGGACGAGTTGACAGGAAATCATCTGAGAACTACATGTCTGACATTCAACAATATAATGAAGTGCTCTTAATGGAACTATAATAGTTGGCTCAACAACACAGTGGACAATGCGTCAGGAACTTGATGTTGCTGATAAAATAATTTAAAAAATACAGCATAATAAGAAGCATAATAAGCCAATTTTCAAGTGTAAGACTTGGCCTAGGAATGAAGCATGCTGACGAGGCTACTTAAAGTACATCATGATCATCTTTCCTATTTCAAAAATTTGTAGTCTCAGTATATGAATCCTCATACTACATTCATTGTTATTGTTTAGAACTTATGGTGTTAAATATATTTTGTTTAATATAATTTTGCAGGATTACTGTTTATGACATTTTGGGTCTACACATCTTTGTTTACTCAAGAAAATGATGTTTTGGCATGAATCCCATTTTTCAAACTTATGATTCAATCCTTTTTATGGCAGATCATACATGTCAATGATGCAAAATAGTGTGTGCCATGGGGCATAGCATGGTGCGGCGCACATATGGCGCTATTTGCTTGACACGACGCAACGCATCAATATAGCGCCCGCTATTTGCAACAAGCATGCACAATGGCAGCGCAAGATACAAATGGCACGTGCTATTTTGTTAACATGTTATAAGTTTCAAATTATAAATAATAATTAAAATTTTTAAGGTTTATATATGAATATTACAATTAATTATTAATTAATTAAACATCTAATTAATAAAATATAAAAAAATTTAAAAGATTTAACTTTTTGTAGGATTTAGAGCTATCATGTTTGCTATTTGGCGGGATTTAAGCTAAATTATGCTTAAATCCTACTCAAATTTATTAATATAAGTTCATTATGATTTAGAATTGTCATTTTTTGCTGTTTGACAGAATATTTAAGCTTAAATTTTGCTTTAATCAACCTATTGTTTGTTATTTAATGATATATATATATATATTACATTGTGCGCCATCTTTAAAATAGTGCGTGTCACGCCATGGCTCCATGAAAAATTTTACGCCGTGGTACGCCATTCGCCATTGATAAGTATATGACAGATTGATTTTAGTTAACCAAAATTCACCTGAGAATTACATATAGGTTTATTTAGATATGAGTCCTTACTTCCTATGAGCGAAAGCCCTTATAGTTAATTGCCCCCTACTTTATAGGAGAGAACGCTCAATTAAAGTTGAATCATTCTAGTGTAAGTTTCTCTATTGTGATAGCCAGTATTTTAATCCATATAAATAATTTTTTTAAGAGTCATTATAAATTCAAATCACAAATTGTCTTTGACATAACATATATATTATTGTGTTTTATATAATAATTTTTTCACAATTTTTTTGTACTTATGCAAATTCTTAAGAAATTGACACCTGTCGGTATAAGTAAAAATTTTAGGACTGTTAGACATAGATTTTACAAACCGATTTCATCAAAATTTTCTAAACAAAATAGACTATTTTATGGATATTTTTTTTATAATTTTTGAAGCACCAAAAAGATTTATATGAATTTTATAATAAAAATTAATTAAATTATATAATTATATTATAAATATCATATTCCATTATTAAATCCATTAAAACATTTTCATTTTTCCCCCATTCGTCTAAACAAAGAGCATGAAAGGATATTTAGAGAGAATGTGAGGTGAGAAAAAGAAATTTGAGATTTAGTGGCCGTAGAGCGATTTTCGGTCTAGTTAGAAAATTTGTTCGTCTCGTTATAAGGAATCATTATACTATTTATGATTTTAATACCTTTTTTATTTTTGATATTTTTTCAATTAAATTTGTATTTTCATTATCGAAAAATAAGGATAATTTTGTATTGGTAAAACTTTATATTTGTTATTGAGATTATGAACGTTTTGAGTATTTATTTAAATTTTTTCACAGTGTGATTTTGAAAAGCAGTGATTTTTTCCTATTTAAAAATTTATTTTGATATCTAAAATTAGTACTTTAGTTCAATTAAAGCTTTAGAATATTGTTTAATACAATCTCTGGTAACTTTCTTAATTTCTGGAAATGTAAATTTTTGCTCAGTAGTATTTTTTGTTGCCTACAGTTAAGACATTCTGGTATTTTCTGAATTAAGCTCAACTATATTTTATTTACTATAATGCATTAGTATTGAATGTGGATATGTCGCTATTTCTGTTATAGATTGTGATAATAAATTAATAATGTGTGCGTAAAAGACAAGTAAAGATTGGTTGGCCCATTGGTTGGAAATTGATTGACTAGTACAAGATGGTGGGCCGACAAAGTTTCCTTTAAATACTCTGATTGGGTGTTATCTTCTATTGATTCACGTGATACTGATTGAGAGTTATAAAGAATTATTAATGTTTACTAAGCCAACAGTTATTGACTACTAATAACTGAAAAACACTAAGATAGTCAAAACTTCTTACTTGTTTAATGTGACTATTGAAATGCATGTTATTAAAACATTGATACTGATTTTATTGTTATTGATACAGGCACCAATATTGTTTGATATTACTGATTCACTATACTGATATAGAGTATGTGTTATAATAAGCATGTAATATACTGAGCATGTGATATATTGGATACACTCCTATATAATTTTATTGCATTCATATGATTTCGATATTTTTTATTGATACTTTGATTTTATTGTTTTATATGATTTCTCTATTGATTGATAGTATTGATACGAGGACTGCTTTAGTGATTCGACACCCGTACTGGTTTATTGATTTCTCTATTGTGCTACTTTGCTGGCTTCCATACCGTACTATTATATTATTTATAGATTTCACTGCTATAGCATATGATATTTACTATTTATGTACTGATTCATGGTAATGTGATTACTACTACTGTGATTTGACCGCTGACATGCATATTGCTTCTTTACCGTATATTGAGTTCAGTTATAGGATTTGATTACTTGTCGGATTTTTGAGCTCATTATATATGATTAAATGATTTGAGATTAGGGTAATGGAGCAGATGTATGAGATTGATCAGATTAGGCTTCTCAAGGTTTACTGTTAGTTTATTCTTTCAATCCGTTAGCCATTTTTTTGTACACAAGACATGATATATATATATATATATATATATATATATATATATATATATATATATATATATATATATATATATATATATATATATATATATATTATGATTATATAGATCCTGAGTAGTATACATAATTTAAGAAAAATAATACAAATGTATATATTAATATTTTTATCGATATTTTTATTTATGTTGCTATTTATATTGATAAAAAAATTAGATAGCTCTAGTTGTATAAATTAAATAATAAAAGAATAATCTTCCAAATTCGATTATGGGGTATCACACTTTCAATGTATTTATAAACCCTTCAGTGTGCTCATGCAGTGCAGTTTCATGTACCTCAAGGCATTTGTTTGGCGTATTTGCATGCTTTCAATATACATGTACGCTTTTTGGTGCGCTCAGACAATACACTTGTATGCCTTTCAATGTACCTGCCCACTTTTTAGTGCACTCATATGATGCACTTGCACGCATCTTGGTGCATCTGCATAGCATGTTCGCATGCTCTTCAATATCATTATTTATAGAATCTTCTTATTTCATAAAAATGATAGTGTGATTTTCAGGGCAACTGTATGCTTATTGAGATGATTGTATGCTTCTTAGTGTAGCCGCGCCATTCTAAGGATAATGACTAACTTTTTTGAGACAATAACATTCTCAAGGTTATTGCACACTTCTCGAGGCAGTAGTATGTTATAAGTCCGTTGCATGCTTATTAAGGTAATGACTCACTTTCCCAAGCTGGCGCACTTGACTTTGAAAGTTGAATTTTGGTGCATGCAAGAATTTAAAATATTCAAATTTGATTATTTTGTGTGAGCGTTTATCAATGAAATGCAAATAATTTTTTTATTTTTTAAAATAAAAAAATGCCTTCTACCTTCTATACGTTGTCGAATTTGGCGGCGTAGAAGGCGGGTTAGATTTCCTTAGTAGCAGTCCTTTGTATTTTTTTTTTCCTTCTTTTGAACAGTTAAGTTAAGAGCTTTATTTGTCGAGATTAATTTCAATTTATAATTCTTCTTCATTGCAAAGCTATTAATTTTAAATTATTTTTATTGTATAATAGGATAATGACTTATTGATAAGCTAGCTGAAAAGGAAAGAGCTGATAAGCACGCCGCCTAAATAAGCCCTTTCTCTTATATGCAAATAATGCCTTGCCCACTCGTCTGCGGTATCAGGAGCAGTGTCAGAGCACTTAAGATTAACCGTTAATCACTAACGACTTGCATCATGACCGTTGATGTCATGGTCATCTTCTCCGCCTGAGTTAATATAAAGGAATGTATTAGCTACAGTAAATGGCAATGAAGAAATGAGCTCTTTGCATATACTGTTCTATCATCTTGCTTCTTCTTCCTCCTCGATATTCTGTTTCTCTGTTTACTGTTCTTTTGCAGGTTACAGAAAGTAGGAAGTTCTTTATGGTATCAGAGCGCTGCATCTCTGTATCATTGCGTCTTGTTTTTTTTGTTGAATCTGATTCTGGAATGGAGTCCTCCCCTGTTTCTTCTACCTCGGTTCAAACTACTTCAGTTGTCAAAATGGCAGATATTCCTATACCACCGCAATTAAAGTTTCTTATGGCTAATGTGAAAGCTGTCCTTAGCATTCAACTATCTGCAGAAAATTACCCCCTCTGGAAATCTCAGGTGTTTAAACTCTTTCTAGCTAATGGATTTGATGGTTATTTAGTGGCTCAACTCCAAAACCAATACGTATGATCAACTCTATCTCCGGCGAGCTTCAACTGAATCCGGATTACAGTACTTGGTTATTAATTGATCAAAACTTAGCTGCAGTTCTTTACTCAACTATTTCTACCACTTTTCTTCCGTATGTTCTAGAGCTTACATCGTGTTTTGAGATTTGGCATACGATTGAACGAAGGCTTCAATCGACAAATCGGTCGCGAATATTACAGCTTAAAAATGAGTTAAACACCGTAAATATGAAGGATAAATCAATGGTGCAGTTTCTGTCTGAAATTAAAAGTAAAGTTGATGCTATTGGGGCTTCTGGTTCTCCCTTACCCGAGGAAGATATAATCATGTATACCTTAAATGGTTTAACGAGCACGTATCAGGCATTTAAGACTTCTATCAGAACAAATCTAAACCCTATAAGTTTAGATGATTTCTACTCACTTTTATGTAGTGAAGAGCTGAATCTTGCAGCTGAATCTATTCGTGAGCTTTCCCTGTCCTCTGCTCCTGATCATAACATTCCGGCAATGTATGCTCAGCGTGGTCGTGCTCGCGGTCGTTACTCTCGCGGACGATTCTCTCGTGCTTCTCGTGGTAGAGGAACATCTGGACGCTCGTCCTCCAACTTTATCAACCCTGTTGAATGTCAGATTTGTGCTAAACCCGGTCATTCAGCCTACAAGTGTTGGTATCGTGCTGATTTTTCGTTACCGCCTCCTGTTCAAGCAAGATGATAGAACAGTATATGCAAAGAGCTCATTTCTTCATTGCCATTTACTGTAGCTAATACATTCCTTTATATTAACTCAGGCGGAGCGACGTCTCATTTGACGTCCGACCCGCAGCAGCTTCAAAATGCTCTACCATACAGTGGAAATCAGCAAGTGATGATTGGCAATGGCGATTTACTTCCCATCACTCACACCGGTAAAGGTTTATTACCTACACCTTCTCGTAAGCTTTCCCTCAATTCTATTCATTTAGTTCCCCATCTTCATCATAATCTCCTTTCTATACATAAATTGGTTGCTGATAATGCGTGTTCTGTCACGTTTCATCGTTCGGGTTCTACTAAAAGTTGCGGTTACTTTTGAATGGAATATTTTACAACTTGATGTTTCAAATGCGTTCCTTCATGGAACATTGCAAGAAACTGTATTTATGAAACAACCGCCTGGATTTATTGATCCATTGTGCCCGGATCATGTGTGTCTACTTCAAAAATCCATTTATGGTTTGAAGCAATCACCTCGAAAATGGTTTGAAACATTTTCAAATTATTTAGTAAATTATGGATTTAGACACAGTTCGGCTGATTCTTCCTTACTCATATTTCACAAGAATTCAGTTCGTCTCTACATTCTTGTTTATGTAGATGATATATTACTGACCGGTAATCATGAGCAAACCATTCAGGATCTTCTTACAGGGCTTTCGGCTCAATTCCAGATGAAGAATTTAGGCCAAATTTCCTACTTCTTAGGCATACAGTTTTCTTCATTCGCTAATGGGCTTCATTTATGCCAATCTAAATATGCAGCTGAGATTCTCAACCGAGCGGGCATGGTTGATTGTAAACCAATTGCTTCTCCAGCATCATCTAAATTTCAATCCACCTCTGTTTCTGAACTGTCTGCAGTTCAGTCCGACAATTTTCGCCATCTCGTAGGTGCTTTGCAATATTTGACCATTACTCGTCCTGCTATAGCTTTCACGGTAAATAAACTCTGTCAATATATGCATCGGCCTCTTGAAGATCACTTTCTTATGCTCAAACGTCTTCTACGGTATGTTAAAGGTACCATCTCATATGGATTGCCAATCCTACCTAGTTCACTTGAATTATCTACTTTTTCTGATTCTAATTGGGCGGGTGATCCCGTTGATCGTAAATCAACCTCTGGTTATTGTGCTTTTCTAGGTAACTCCCTTATATCTTGGCAAGTTAAGAAACAGAAAACTGTTGCTCGATCTTCTACTGAAGCCGAGTATCGTGCTCTTGCTACAGCCACTACTGACATTATTTGGCTCAGACGTTTGTTAGAGGAATTCCAACTTAATCTTTCACAACCTACTCAGCTCTTTTGTGATAATATTTCTGCTATGGCTATTGCTACCAATCCTGTCTTCCATGCAAGGACGAAGCATATCGAGATTGATTTTCAGTTTGTTCGTGACTGTCTGAAGAATCGCGTCCTCCAGCTAGCTCATATACATTCTCAAGATCAGCTTGCTGATTTATTCACCAAGCCTCTATCTATTCCTAGATTTGTTGCTCTTCGAAACAAGCTAACCATCTCGGAATCTCCCGTTAGCTTGCGGGGCGGTGATAAGCTAGCTGAAAAGGAAAGAGCTGATAAGCACGCCGCCTAAATAAGCCCTTTCTCTTATATGCAAATAATGCCTTGCCCACTCGTCTGCGGTATCAGGAGCAGTGTCAGAGCACTTAAGATTAACCGTTAATCACTAACGACTTGCATCATGACCGTTGATGTCATGGTCATCTTCTCCGCCTGAGTTAATATAAAGGAATATATTAGCTACAGTAAATGGCAATGAAGAAATGAGCTCTTTGCATATACTGTTCTATCATCTTGCTTCTTCTTCCTCCTCGATATTCTGTTTCTCTGTTTACTGTTCTTTTGCAGGTTACAGAAAGTAGGAAGTTCTTTACTTATGACATTGATACTAATGAAGTAAGTACTAAAACTATAGAGAAAGCTTATGCTGAGTTCATAAGAAGCAGAGAAGCATAAAACAGAGGAAAAAGAAAGAGCAAAAGGCTAACTTAAAGATATCATTCCATGCTATGCTCATTTACAGTAACTATATTTAATTATTTATAGAGGGAGTTCAGTTAGCCAACGGTTTGATAAGATGGCAAGGAACGGTGAGGATAAAACAAGTTACATCAGCTTCAGAGATGATGGGAAGTATCTTCTGCACTAGAAAACGACTAGTTATCATTAGGATGATTGGTTTGTGTAGAATCTGTAACAGCTCTCTTAACAAAAACCATAGAAAATGATGATACTAAATCTCGATGGATGAATGTTATCAAATTAAACAAAATAGAAGTAATTAGCACTGAGTAAATATAGAATTTCAATGTCATTTTTTATATTAAAAAAAAAAGCATAAGGGAATATATTATAAGGTAAAAGCAAACTTGCTTAAATAACCTATGAAAAACATTTGTTAATACCCCAAAATAACATTTATAAAACTTCAGGAATTTCACAAGCAGCAGCAAATGGTTAGCAAAAGAAAAGAACTCCTTTAAGAAGGTTCAACTTTCTACTTCTAGCAAAGTGGCTCCAATCAATATTCTACCTCATATTGAGTAGAGACTATTTATGGTCAAGGATTATGATTCCAAAAAAGGAAAGTACCATGATCTAATGCTATTAAAAAAGCTTTTAATTTACAAGTTAGAGATCAATTTCATGAAGAAATTGCTTGTATGTTTTATTCAGCAGCCATTCCCTTTCATTTAGCAAAGAATACAGGATACTTTAGTACTTTTTCATCATTTAACACCCCTTAGGATTACTAACTTCAGATTTACCAAATTTACTAAATTCTGCTCCAGCTAAATCCTACTTGCAGTAGAAAATAAAGATCAAGTGATGCAAGTTTTATTTTCAAAGTAAAGTTGTTCTCAAGAAAAGATGAACCTGATATTGACTCCATCATTGGCGTAGGTAGAGGCATTCTCCGACACCCACTGCTCTGCTGCCTTCGTGCTTGTTGCTAACATCTCCAGCATGTCATTGGGGATCCCTACCATCACCTCAATCCCACTGTTCTTGAGAGCATTCATAGTCCCCACCTCTGCATCAAAAAGCTTCACCTGTGTAATCCCATCGTCCTTCAGCATTTGAACCACTGTGCTCGGAGGCAATGGATGGCTTGTCTGAGTCCCCCAGTTAGCTCCAATCCCACTCACACCACCAACCATCAACAACCAATAGAACACCAAAGCCTTCATCACGTAGAAGCTTCCCATAGCTCCACTGCTCATCCTATAAAAGCTCAAAAATGGATTTTTGTGGAAGAACAGATAGCTTTAGGAAACCAAGTATCTCATTTTAAAAAGCTGAGATGAGTTGCTTAGTCGCATAAGCCCTGTGATCATCAAACTCCAGATGAAAACTGACAAAACTCGCAGCAAAAATAGGTACCCACTCGGAAAAGAGCTGTGAAGAGCTAGTGACCTTTGCCAAGTCACAGAGCCCCAAAGATCAAAGTAAGCCTTTCTCAAAACGAAAAGCGATATAAATTCATCAATCACTTTCTGTGTGAACAAAAGGAGTCAAATAATCCCCCTTTTAAATAAAACAAAACAACAAACATCAAAGGCTCAGATGAGTTTTCGGGTCGTTGCTTCTAATCTCTTTGAGCAGTCAACGATATTAATGAACTATACGGAACTTTAAGGAACTTTAAAGTACCATAAATACAAAAAAAATTAAGAAGATAAAGAGATTGACTCTCAGATAGATAAAGATTGTTCTTTTAGAATTGAAAAAGGTGCATCTGTGCTTGCTAGTGAGAAAGTAACTACTAAACACTCACAGAAGAATCAAGGACTGAAGAGGAGATGAGCAGTTCCAAATCAAAGTAATCGCAGTGAAAGAAAAAGGACAGGGATTATGATTATTTCTTGGGGTAACTGAAGAAAGTTCTCAAAGAATGGAGAAAGATTTAATTTTTATAGGGTAAAACGAGAAGAAGATAAGCATTAAACAAAAAGGGTATATTATTCTTTCACACGAACTCGTCCCTGTGCTTATCGTTCTGAGTTTGTCAAAGCTTGGAGCTGGCTTGAGCGGTGTGGATGGTGATGACAGCTTAGAACAGCGTGACGGCGACGCGACGGCGTGAGCACCTTCGGAGGAGGCGTTTGCCTGTCCCTATTATTTTGCAGTCTACAGAGCCGTACTAGTAGTTAAATTGGCCACGTTTTGATTATTGAAACGAATGTCCTCACAGGACAGAGAACACCATTATTTACCGTTGAATTCCTTACACGTTTGACCATTTGTTCTGCTGTGACGCCGATTGGCTATTGGCTGTTGTTTCCAGTTTTTTCATTACTTTTTTTTAAAAAATTAGGTGCAAAGCTCAAAATACATATAAAAGAAGTTCAAACATGCATGAGAGACTCTAGGTGTTTATTTATAAATTTACTAAAAATAAGAATGCAGAAAAATATGAAATATATTAGAAAATAATAAAGTGGGAGTTTTTTATATTAGTATAAATTGCGACGGTGGGCTATATTGATGGGATCGGTGAGTGGTGGTAGTAGTTAGAGGGTCAGCAGCAGCGGACGTTAACTAGTAGTAGAGTTGGTGGCTATGACCGAAATTTATGATTTATGTGGAAACCAGTCAAGTTCAGTGACTTTCAAATACACCAAAATTAAATGATAGTATGAATTGCAAATCCACCAATGAATTGCATTTCATTTAACTTTTGTCAAATCAAAGGTTAGAAATCTTGGAATGCATTACACTATGAAAATAGCAAATCAAACAACCCTTAAAAGTAATTATACAAAATAGTTTGAGTGTCACAATGACTCAAAACATATTTTTATTATCCTAAAAAAATCAAAAGAATTTACATAATGTATACAATGTAGAAATAGAGACCGAGCAACGGACAAGGAGAAGAGATGTAAAAAACAAACAGAAAAATGTAATTTAATCATCTATTGGTTACATAGTTATAGCTATATATAGAGCATCAAGTGATACAGGACACGTCAGGCAGGATGACATGGAAGGGTTGTTAATATGCCCCCTCAAACTAAGCATTCATAGAGCAAATGGTTAGTTTGTTTCGTAATTCGATGAATCGAGCTGTAGCGAATGATTTGGTAAAGATGTTTATGATTTGATTGTCGGAGTTGATGTGAACGATCTTGAGTTCTCAAAAATTGAGATGATGACGTATGAAGTGATAATCGATCTCAATATGCTTTGTTCTCGCGTGAAAGACCGGGTTGTTAGCCAAGGCGATGACGGAGATGTTGTCACAGTGGATAATCGTGGGCTGGTGCTGTGTGATTTGAAGTTCTTGTACAAGACGACAAAGCCATAGTATGTTTGAGGTAGCAAAGGATAGTAATCGAAACTCAGCTTTGGTGGAGGTTTGACGACAGTGACTTGTTTTTTAATGGACCATGAGATGAGGTTGTTACCCAGGAACATGCAAAAATCGGAAATGGATTTTCGGTCGGTAGAGTCCAATGTCCAGTCCGCATCAGCGTAAGTTTTTAGTTGAAGGTCGCCAAGGGATAAGGGAAGACCGAAGGACAGGGTTCCTTTAAGGTAGCGGAGAATTCTTTTAAGTGCTTGAAAGCATTGAGTCGTTGGATCCTGCATGTGTTGACAAACATAATTAGTAGTGAACGCAATATCAGGGCGAGTGAGAGAGAGATATTTAAGTGATCCTGCTATTTTGCGGTAAAGGTTTGGATCGGTGAAAGGTTGAGCAGATCTTGAGCCGTGGTTGGTTTTAGGTGTGATTGGAGTGGGAGCCAGTTTGTAGTCGGCAAAACCGGCAGATTGAAGAAGATTGGTTGTATAGTGGGATTAGTTGAGGAAGAAGCCCATAGGCGTGCGACAAATCTGTATGCCGAGGAACAAGGATATTTGACCCAGTTGCTTTAAGGAGAACTTGGACTGCAGTTTGTTGAGAAGTGATTGATTTTTTTATTCGTCGTTTCCTGTGACAAGAATATCGTCAACATAGATTAGTATGTAAATTTGAATTTTGTTGCGTTGAAATAAAAGTAGAGAGGGATCGGAGCGACTGAACCTGAAGCCGAGAGTTAGAAGAAAGTTGGTGAAGGTCTGGAACCACTGACGAGGAGCCTAATTGACATCATATATGGATTTGCAAACCGAATAAGGTGAAGTAGCATCGACAAATCCCGGTAGTTGGCGCATGTAAACATCGTCGTGGAGTTCACCGTGAAGAAAGGCGTTAGACACGTCGAGTTAGAGCGTTGGCCAGTTGCGGTGAAGGGCTAAGGTTAGCAGAACACGGATCATTGGCATTTTGGCAACTGGACTAAAAGTCTCCGTATAGTTGATACCAAGTTATTGATTGTATTCTTGAGCGACAAGACGAGCTTTGTAGCGATCTATTTGGCCGTTTGGTAGACCTTATTTTTTTTAAAGTCCATTTACATCCGAGAACATGTTTGTTGAGAGGAGGAGGGACAAGAGACCAGGTGCGTTGGCGGTGAAGTGCTTGAATCTCATCGAGCATAGCTTTATGCCAATGTGCAGATTTTGCTGCCTGGGAAAAAGTGGTAGGAGTAGTATGAGTTTCCGCGGTAGCTGAGAGCGTGAAGATGTGCTTTGGTTTGGTGATTCTCGATTTGAGACGAGTCTACATTTTGTGAGTAGGAGGACGAGGAGAGGGAAGAGGTCTGCTGGTTGAAGCTAAAATGGAAGTGAGATGATAGGAATCATTGGAAGTGGATGTAGAAGAGGGATGAGCAGGAACTGGAGTTGGCGGGACAGATTGAGTTGAAGAAGCAGTTTTTAGATTGGATGGGGAGGATGGAATAAGAAGTGAGGGGTTGGTGTGTTGAGAAGTATCTGCAGACGTACAAGGAGGAAATTGTGGGCTAACCTGAAAAAGAAAAATGTGCTCGTGAAAAGCTGTGCCAAGAGATGAAGATTTTACCAGTTAAGGGATTGTAACACCTGTAACCTTTGTGAGCTGAGGAGTAACCCAAGAAGATACATTCCTGGGAATGAGGAGAGAGCTTGTTGGTGGCATCGGAACGCAGCCAGGGAAAGCAGAGACAGCCGAAAACACGAAGATGAGAGTACGTGGGTGGGGTGCTATGTAGCTGTTGGTAAGGAATTTGAAAAGAGATTGTCTTGGAGGGAAGACGATTTATAAGATAATTTGCTATAGTAAGTGCGTTCGCCCAAAAAGTGGTATGAAGATTGGCAGCGTGCAGGAGAGTGCGTGTAAGGTCTAGAAGGTGCCTGTGTTTATGTTCAGCAGTGTCGTTTTGTTCAGTTGTATGAGGGAAGCTTATATGATGGGTGATGCCATGTTCGTGAAGGAACTTGATGAGTTATGGCAGGTGAATTCAACACCACCATCAGATCTGAAGAAACGGGGTGTAATATGGAATAGGGTCCGAATGAGATTGCAGAAGTGCTAAAATTTCGCATAGGTTTCTTGTTTTGAGTGCATTAGGTAAATCTAGGAGAACCGAGAGAAATCGTCGATGAAAAGGCATAAACAAGGGGCCGGCCCTTATACTGGGCTGGCTGAATCGGTTATCCTTGGACCAGTCTAACACATATCCTTAAAGGTGGGGGAGTCAACTTATTGTGTGCATTTTGCAAGCATGTTTATTAAAGATATATTTAATGATTGATAAGTGACTTGATTGACAATTGCATATGAACTGATTAAGTCATTCTCCCCATGTAATATATTTGTAAGTTTGTTTAAGCATGCGCTGGTATATGGTTATATTTCACTTGTGAATTCACTCAAGGACGTTAAATTGTTTGACAGATTTGATTTCAATGCAGTCTGAATCAGGTTGAATGAGAAAAGGCTTAACAGCACTAAAACATATGCAAGCTGAATCTTAGGCTTTGTTTAGGACGGTTTTCTTACTGCTTTTTAGAGCAGCTTTTTAGTGTAAAACTACTTTAAGAAACAGTAAAAAAACTGCCCCAAATGAAGCCTTAAACGATCCTTCATTCTTGCATTTCTAGCAGTTAAATTGAAAGGATAAGCTATTGTTTCTAAGTGCTTAGACTAAGCTATCTGTGAAGCTTATTTTAACCATCAAGCCCAATTAACTGTAGAAGTAATGACATTACAGGCAAAAAAAAAAAAAGAAAAGCATCTTAGGCTTTGTGACCTATTTCGGAAGAATCAAATATTGCCACAGTATACTTGCAGAGAAAGCTTAGGAATGCTAAAAAATTAAGGTTTTAAAGTGGTTGAAGTAATTCCTGTATCTTTCTCATGGTTTTGGTAGCTAAAGATTTCTGGTTTTTTTTGTTTTGGTTTCCAAAACTACTAATTGCTTGATCATGCAGTATTGGATGACTATAATGTGGCATAATGTGATGATTCTATGACATGCCAAATCTTTTTCAGTCTGTTATCATGTTTTCATAATGATATTAGGATATGCTACATGATGATGTGCATAACCAAATTATTTCCAATGAAAATCAGCTTTCTGATATTCTAATAACTCTTCACTTTTGTATGTTTTTGTTATATCAAGTACCAACCCACTCTGCCCTGTAGAATTAAATCTCAAGTAGGTTGTAAAGGAGGTGAGATATATTCAACCTATATATAGCACAAGCACCGCAGCAGTCAAGATATGGCGCCACAACGGTCAAGATAAAGACTAAGCACTGCAACACTTTGTATTTGAGCGCTACAGTATTGTCAAATAGAGACTGAGCGTTGTAGCGCCCCAAATGGCGCCACAAGATTGCGAGAAAAATTGAATAGTTATTTTTCTCATTTTTCTCAAAGGTTGTCTACCTTGGGGGTTATAACTTGACTCTCTTGTATTTTTAGTTAGGACAATATTGAAAATAATGCATGTGAGAAAAGAAGCAAGGAGAGAGTGAGAGAGAAGATATATCTATATTTATTTCCCCCAATTTTTTCTTTGTGTGACGTGGCTCTATAATTTTTCTTGTATTTTGAATAGTTTTATGTTAAATCCTGTTGTCCTTTATTTTTATGCTGCTTTTACTTTCTTACTTGGGTGAGTTTGGAGACATAAATAAGATTGTGTGTGTGGGAAGGAACATGAAGCATATTGTTTAGACAAAGCTTACGAGTAGTATCCTGTAAGGGGAGCAGACCCTGTCCAAATTCTAAATGGGCAAGGAACTACCGTTGGCATTGGAGACGGAGTCCGAGCCAAAATTCGATTTCGAGTGATGCAGATTGGTGTTGTCTGGAGTGAGATGGGTTGTAGCTCCTGAATCAAGAATCCAGTCTTGCGTAGCGGGGGAAGGAGATCAAGTCAAAAGAGCGCGGGGGTTCCAAGCGACAGTTGGAGCATACTTGAAGTTACATTGATGCAAACAATTGATGGCTATGTGCCCTGATTTGCCGCAGATTTGGAAAAAAGGATGATCAGAAGAAGATTGGGAAGGTGGAGCGGGAGAATTAGATGCGGAATAAGAGAATGTGTTCTTTCCTTTGAAGAAGCGCCTTTGACCCCAACCTTTGGAAGAATTATCATGATGTGTGTAGAGCGCAATAGGACGTGTGAAGTAGTGGAATCTTGAAGTTGTTCTTGTTGAATATTGATCTCCTCACTACAAAGAAGGGAGTAAAAGAGTGTCTAGATCGATGGGCTGAAGAGCCGTGCGAATAGCGGATTTGTAGAGGTTGTAAGAAGAGGGTAAGCCATTGAAGATGTAATGGATCATATCTTCCGTGTCTATATGAGAGCCGGAGGCGGCAATGCCATTGACGATCGTCTTGATTTGAGCTAGGTTTTGTTGCATAGAAGAGTTTTTCATCTTTTTTATTGTGAAGTTCGTTCTTGAGTTGGATGACCCGAGAAAGGTTCGTCGGTTGAAGTTTGCGTTCAAGGACAGACCAAATCTCACGGGCGATGGTAGCGGAGATCACATACGGAAGAATCGAGGCGGAGATAGTTGAAAATAATGCCGAAATAAGAATATTGTCTATAAGTTTCCAATTCTTGTAGTCAGAGCTTACAAGATCGGAGGGGGGCAGAGTGTCGCCGGTAAGGTGTCCAACGAATCCGTTCGTTGTGAAGTGCTGGAGCAACTGAAGCTGCCAGATCGTAGAGGAGTCGGAGGTGAGCGGGTTAGGAACAAGATTCTTGATGTTTGAAATCAAGAATTTAAGGGAAGGGGGAATGGTTTGGTGGGAGGAAGAGTTTAAGAGAGTTGAGGGAGAAGAAGCGAGGGATGCTGTCGATTCTTGATCTGCCATGGCAGCTCTGATATCATGTAGAAACAGAGACCGAGCAACGGACAAGGAGAAGAGATGTAAAACAGAAACAGAAAAATGTAACTGAACCATCTATTGGCTACATAGTTACAGCTATATATAGAGCAGCAAGTGATACAGGACACGTCAGACAGGATAACGTGGAAGGGTTGTTAATATACAACTCATGAAAAAATGTATCCAACTATACTAATAATAGCTAGAAGTACAAGCAACTACCACCACCATTCTTAGGGATAGTAAAGTTCCTGTTTGAGAAGGCCATAGGAGAGAGAGAGAGAGAGAGAGAGAGAGAGAGAGAGAGAGAGAGAGAGAGAGAGAGAGAGAGAGAGAGAGAGAGAGAGAGAGAGAGAATAGTAAGATGTTACTCAAGGAATCTTCATTAGCACAGCATGTCACATTGGAGGTCTACTTGGACAACAATAAAGCTCGTTTATTTAAAGTTCGATAAATATGAAATGAATCGAATATGAATAAAATATGAACCGAATATGAACACCCATTAATTTGAACTAACCAAGCCTGAACACAAACAGAAAAGCTCAAATCAAATTCGAACCGAACTTGACGAACTCAAACATAAACATGGACATATTCAGCTTGACTCAATTCGTTTGCAGCCCTAACAATCATTCATAACGACGCTTCACGTGCCAATGCTTGTATCTTTATATTTTGACACTTTATCTTAGTCAAAAGTCCCTTTATTCTGCTCAATACTAATCTTACAGGTGGCATATCTTTTTGTTCTCTTGCATGTTTATTTTTGACAAAGTTATTTGTTGTTGCCTGTGATATTTTCATCCTTCAGAGGAGTAACAAATCCTTCCTTATCACTTACTGGGAGGAAACGAACGAAACTTCCAAAATCAAAGTCAACAGGAAGCAGTGGAGCGGTGCAATTGGCCACTATGAGGGAGTACTTTCGATACAGTTGATGCAGAGAAAACTTCAATAAATTAATTGGTATTCAAAACTTATGAAACTCTTACCTCATCTATTCTTTCTTGTTTATAAGCACACGGTTAAATTGAAAGTCTTCCATGATAGAAAAATAAGCAAATGCTGCCGGCCTCCAGATCCTCACATATTGAAAAATTATTTTGTGCCGATCTTGGATGGCATTTGGAGACCAATCAGAATGCATCGCGTCACTTTTTTGATTGGTACTTATGCTTGGTACCGCTATATACCGGGTGGCATGACAGGTTCTTGTTGACCTCCGGACCGTCCTATGTGCGCACATAATAATTTCTCCACGTATTTGAATTATTAATATACTATAGGAACAAATTTGCTCATATAATTTATGCTGAGAAGTTTAATAAGTATTGTATTTATTTGTAAGATAAGCATAAAATTGAGGTAGGTTTTATTGAGATGAGGATGCTCAAGTTGATGAGTGGTTTTACACTTAGAGATAGAATGTGAAGTAAAATAACTATGTACGTGAAAAGGTTGAAGTAGATCCACTGGCAGATAAGATCAGATCTCATAAAGTGTTGGCCTTTTGATGACCAGATTAAAAGAGTAAATGAATTAGATTTAATCTATGTTAAGGAAGACTTGATCAGAAAATATTAGAAATGATATATATATATATATATTACTACTTTTTTTTTCTTTTCTAAGCCAATTGCCTCGCAGAAGCGCTGGGCATAAGCCATGGCATCATCGTTGTGGGTTGATTCGCCCCCAAGAAAGCGCTGACGAATTCCCCTTCTCTCGCGCAGTTCATCCTGGGCTTCTATAAAAGCCAGCATTTCATGACACTCTCTGCACAATTCCAGACAGAGAGAGCAGCTAGAAGAAGATAATGGATGGGGAGATAATGACAAGGTTCGCCATGGAAGCTCCCAGCTTCCGTGGATCTTTCGGAGCCGCGGCGGTCGTGCCAGAGATCACGACCGCCGGTAAAGACGATTTCCCTTTGGATGATTTTGAATTCGCCTTTACTTCGGTTAAATCGGACCCCAACACCGCGACGGAAACAAACGCCGACAAGATCTGCCACAACAGTCGGATCCACCCCGTGTACCCTCGCTTTTGTAGAGACCTCGTCGATGGCGGCTTGGAGGAGAAGAAATTGGAGGGGGGAATCGACCACTTGGCAATGGATTTTGAGAAGAAAGGTCAGCGGTTGGGAATGAAGTCATCATTTTCGTCAATTTCATCGCAAGCTAAGGAACTGAACAAAGCGGATTGTGTTTTGAAGAGTAATTCGACGGGGTCGGTGGCTTTGGAGTCCAGGAGACTGAGGTTCCGGGATATTGTCTTTGGACGTAGCCGGAGTGAAGGGGATAAGCGTCTCTTAGTTCCAGCATCGGGAAAGAATAAAATGGAGAAAAGCTGCTTTCATCTCTTTAGGTCTAGCTACAAGTCGGCTTCGAAGAAGGTGGAAAAGACGGGGAAGACGGGGAAGACGGGGAAAGAGAATCGCGGTGTAGTGAAGAATTTAGACATCGTCACTGCTCACCGGAGCTACTACTGCAGGGGAATCGCCGGCGGAGCAGAAATGGCGATAGGCGGCTCACGGCGAAGTTTCTTACCATACCGGCGTGAGCTGCTCGCCGGCTGGTTGTTCTGCCATACCAGGCGCAACGACATGTAAATATATGTATTTATGAAGTTATTTTGAGTTATATGTTACAAATAGGAAGAAGAAAATTTCGGATGAGATAAGTCTAAATTTTCTTAATTTGCTTTGGGAATTTACTCTTTGATTGTCTAAAAAGGAATTTAGTGTAAAAAAGAATATAATGTAAAATGATGTAAAAAAGAATACAGTGTAAAATGAATGCAATGTAAAAGAAATACTTTTGAATTATTTAGATGAATGTAAAATAAATTTAGTTGAATGATTTTCTTAAAAAAAGAAAAATGAATGTTATGTAAAGTTTAAAGATGGTGGCGACTAGCGGATGGCGATGAAGGTGACGGTGATGATCGATTGTGGGTGGCAGCCGACACTGAGCGGCGATCGGCGGTGGTGGTGGCAGGCAGATGGTGGCAGCAGCCAGAGAAGGTGGCGATCGGTGGCAGTCAAGTGAGCTTGTTTGAGGTGTAAATCTTTTTTACTCAAAATTGGACACATTTGATTTACCTCAAAAATTAACTAAAATGATTTACACTACATTTACTTTACTTTGTATTTCTTTTTCATCTAATCAAATATCGAAATTTTCAAAACCTTTACATTTAAAATACTTTTTCACCCTTTTGTAATCTGACCCAACAACCCCTTAATATCTTTTATGAATTGGTTGAAACCAAAAGTGATTTGATCCGATTCCAAATGAGTCAAGATCAAGCTCATAAAGTACAATTAAAAACTTCGAAGAAATAATTGAATTGGCAAATTGTCTCCAAATCTTGCATGCTTATAGTCAAATCGAGCAGCTCAATTTAACAAATCCAACAAGCTCGGGATCATTCAATTCTAACATCATTAAGGCACTCAAATATTGGATAAATAATCTATGATCAGGAGGATCAATATGTATCATTTGAAGGAATGCTTTAGATTCTTGTTAAATTGTTAAAATTGCCCTATCAAAAAAACTATAAATAAGGGCTTATTTTCAATATGAAGGAGAGATTCAAAATCTAAAAGTGCCAAAAAAAAAAACTTTATTGCATTTCCAAAAATCGCTATCATGACCACCATCAACAATTACTGCACCATTGCAAGTTTTATGACATTTGAATATTATTGCTTGATTATTAACATTTAATCTTATTGTTCGGTTTTAATAGTCTTCTTGTACGCACCCAATTTTTCCAATCCCTACAAAAAAAATCTAATAGTGGATGTCAACTACGTATAATATCATTGGAAGATTATTGCATATTATATTATATATGATGAATTATTACAATTATGACAAGCTTTGTGGTATTTTTCATTCTTGGATTTTTCACATAAAATTTTTTTACCTCTCACAACTTGTATCTCTACATACTAGGTTTTTGTATAAGGCTAAAATATAAAGCACATACTTTATTGCCGCAAATTTTATAGTATGTAATAATTTGTTGTCGCTTGTAAGAAGAATTTCCAATATGCTATAAATATTTTTTTTAATAGTTATCAATCAATCACTCAATTAAGGATAATACAATATAAATAGTGAAAATCTCTTTGGCCTTACTTTTGAATTTTATATGAATATGATGAAATAATTTCAAGTTCAAATATTGTAACTCTTAGAGGAGGCGGACAACATAGAGCACAATCGCAATACAATGAAGTTCTCCCGCCACAATTTTAATGGCAACATGAGGCTAATTCATTTGATGCCACTCAGATAATACATTCTCATACTGCAACTCCCCCTTCACTTTAACTTCATCAAGTTCTCTTCAACACATCCTTCACGTATTGTTTGGCCAACTCATAATCCTCCACCAAGTATGGAGGATTTAAATCAACATCATCTTATTGATCCCTCTCATGATATTATATGAGATGTGCTACGATATCTTGTTTAGAAAAAGTTCTATTTAAGGGAAAGGAACCAGCTTTTCTCTCACCACAACATTAAACCCCGCCCAAAAATTCTAATTAAAAGGTGTTAAGTCTTAAGAAATCTTAAGAAATTGAGATCATTATGCTCCATTTAGTGGGTATTATCTTGAAGATTTCAAGAATGTCTCAAAGGCATATCATGTCTCAAAGGCATATCAATGACTTAATTTTATTTAGGGGGTAAGCTCTCATAAATCTAAATTTCTCTTATACAAAGATGGATAGTTCATTACTTCCAACAAATTGATTACGAGCATCAGACAAATTTTTACATGAAGAAATACATATTTAAAAGCAACATATAAAATTATAGGATTTACATGTTAAAATTCATACATGGGCTTCCAACAAGTATTGGGTTTCATCTTAAAGTTAGATGCATAATGGTATAAGCAATATCTACACTAAATGTTGATATTAAGCTGAAAGTCAAACTTTATTAATTGAGATTTTTTTTTTTAAATACTATCTCTTGCATGAGTTACATCAAACTTTAATACTATATATCAAACTATTATGACAAAATTAGATATTTAAAATGAAATAATTTTTTTTTCAAATCATCATATCTTAAAACGAAGACAATCAACCCTCTTTCAAGAAGAAGACTGAAGCCTATCCGAACATATTGAAAATCATGTGGAACTCACGACTTTGTTTGTAAGGTGATTTGGTACTATTGATAGAGGAACACCATAGCACATAGTTTTAAAAATCAGATTGGACCAGCTGATTCAACCGTGGACTTATCAGATGTCTGGTTCAATTCAGCTTTAAAACTTGATTTGCATCAAACTGGAATGAACCGGAAAAAATCGGCGATTTAACCGACTAGCAGCCAGTTCTATAAAAATTTATTTTGTTTTAATTTAAGTATAAATAATATATTTTAATTTATTAAATTCTTTTAAATTATTTAATTTTTTTATAAATATGAAGATTAATTACACCATATAGATTATATGCATGTCATCTCACATAATGTGTTTTATTATAAAAAGTATATACTTCACTCTATATAAAAAATTAAATACAAGTATCTCAAACTTCTCAGATTTGGGATTAAAAAAGTTACTTGAATATTATATCAATTAGAATATGAATTTGAGCTGGTTGGGCTATGAATTTTGGTTGGTTGGACTACATTTTTTTTAATATGTACAATATATATATATATATATATATATATATATATATATATATATATATATATATATATATAATTTTGTTATAATGTATGTTATAATAATTAATAATATATATATTTTAATATTATATTAAATATTATTTTTATTATAAATTTATTATAATGTATATTATAAAAAATCTCATTTGTTATCACTATAATTAAATATAAAAGTTAATTGTAATTAAATTATTAGATATTCATAAATATAATATAATTAAACTATATGTCTAATAATTTAATTATAGTATATAATTATATTCATAATTTCAATTTAATTATATTGAGAGATTATATCTGATAATCTGTAAAAAAGTACAAAGTATAAATTTTTAGAATTATTATGTTTAAGGTTAGATTGTCATAGTTATTATATTAATTTTATTAATTTTTAATAATATTATTATTTATTATGTCATTTTGTTTGACTGATGAACCTCTTCTTCTTCTAGTTCATTGTTCGATCTTATTTTCATAACCTTGCCATAGCATATAAAGGGAAAATTCACTGCCTAACAAAAATATTATTTTATTAGAGCTTGTGAAGGGAGAATTATGTATGACATTAAAACCTAGACTGGATAGTGTTAGATTTACCTAAAGTGTTAGATTTAAGCCTTTTAGGCCCCATCATATTTTAGTCGCTCTTTAGTATCTTAAGCTTAGTTGTGAGTCCCTGAGCTTCCCTTCCTCCAATCTAAAGGTAAATTAAATTCCAAAGAAAATTGTTTATTAGGTACAAATCCCCAAACAACATCCTTTAAACTTGAGGTTAGGTGTGAGTTTCTGTGCTTCTTTCCCTCAATATTAGATAAACCAAATAAAAAATTTTGTTAGCTAAGATTAGGTGTGATTCCTCATGCGTCCTATCCTTAGGACTACAATCACTAGTATAGGATAAAGCCTTTTAGGCACCTTTCTTAGTGGTCATTCAAATTCATTATCACCATTTTTTTCATTCTTCCTACAAAAAGACATGTATAGAAGCTTTTTGATCCCCAGTGAGGGCTGTAACTGAGTCAAGCCGGCTCGAGCTCAACTTGTTAATAGGCTCAATGTGTAAAACCCGCAAAACGTCGTTTTAGACCTCGCACGCTTTTCAAAGCGTCGCGACGAGTTTTAAGTGGAAATTTTGAGGTTGTCGGATTTCAATGGAAATAATTTTGAAAAAATTCTACACAAAATTCTAAGAAATTTGATGTATAGAACTTATATTTAATTTTGCTTAATTTAGGAATTAAAATTAAGAGAAGTCTCATAATACCCAAAGTACCCTTAATATTTATTCAAGTATGAGTTACTTAAGTGAGGGCAAATAGGTAATTAGACCTTTCCCTTAACTCCTAAGCCTTAAGGGGACCGATTCTATTCGGTCCCCTCATTCCTTCGTGCGACCGAACCGAAGGGGGAGGAAAGGGCGGACGGGCAAGGTGGATGGGAACTCTTCGGGTGGCAGCTCCGGCGAGTTTTCCGGCGAAGAAAGCTAGGGAAATTGTAGGGTAGACTAAGGGAAGGCTAAGGTATGTGTTTTGCTAGAGTTTTTCTTCCTTTCCCGTGAGTTTTCCCTAAGTAATGAAAACTAGGGTTTTGAGAAAACTTAAGTTTTCTTTGAGATTCTTTTGAGAAAAGTTTAGGGAAGGTTAGGGGGATGTTTTTAAACCCTAATGTGTATTTTTTTTTATCAAAATATGAATTTTGAAAATTAGGATTTTACTTAAAATTGATCTTCTTTGGAAATGCCTTCACAAAAGATGTTTCTAAGGGTATGGAGAAGTTTTTATGGGAAGACATTGTAAGGTTTAAGCAAAATTTTGAGTTTAGGGATTTAGGATTTTTTCCCCAATCATGATATTTTTGATTCCCATGGTTTTCATAGGTTATTGGGAAGATTTTAGAAGCAAATACATGGGTTTTGCTTGAAAAAAAAATTATATTTTCTAATTTTTGATTTATTTAATTCTGAAAATTGAATTTATTTTAATTATGTTTTGATGGTAGGGAAGGGTGTTGTATGCTTAGAATCTAAGGATTTTGCCTAAACTTTTAATGAGAGAAAATGGGTTGAGAGATTTCATGAAATATGGGAAGGGTTTGTTTTGGAACTTAAACAAAACATAGAAATGTCTCTTTTATTACTTTAGAATTAAGGTTTAGTTTATTGTGTAGGAATTAGTCACTTATGCTTTTCTTTAAATATTTCTTTTAGATATAAATCGTGTGGAGGGAAAGAGTTGATCGGACAAACGAAAGGGGGGCACGAATTGAGGTAGGTGGAATGAAAGTTTTTATAAATAATAGCTAACCTTTCTTTCATTGCATTTACATAGAAATAGTAAATTCCTTCATGCTTATTATGATATCTTTTTATGACTCTTGCTTCTTTGTAAAAGTTCATGGACATTAAAAGCAAAGGCAAATATTTTCTTTATGTAAATGTAAAATTCAGGAATGGATCACATGCTCATTTCTTTTTTTATGTTATACATGTCTTTCCTCTTACATGCAAAAGCACACATAAGCATATCAAGCATGCATTTCTTTAAGGAAATATACAAATGGTTAGTTTAAGAATGATTTACATCAAGCATATCTTATGGTTATATAAATAATACATGTATGTGCATGTTGACGCGGGAGTATCACATGGAAAAGGAGGCTCTTATGAGCCATGAAAAAGGAGGCTCTTATGAGCCATGGAAAAGGATGGTTCCTATGAACCAATGGAAAAGAAAATGACCAAATTATATGTACCTAATCAGTACAAGTGATACTCCTGAGACGGGTGTTATAGTTATATATTAAACTGTTATGAATGTTTCATACACATGTTATATGCATTTGAGATTATCACTTGAGGCATGATGTTTTAAAAAGGAAAAAAATAAAGATTATGGAAGGAATAGGCATTTGAAAGTTGAGGTAAAGGTATGTTTTTCTTTGAGCATAACTTGTTTTTTGATTGATGATTCTTTTGCTAAATTACTTAAAGCATGTTATAGTTTTCTCTCTTGATTCTAAGTTTTTTTGAATTTCCATTCTTACCTATTGAGTATAAGACTCACCCTCGTTGTGGGAACACTTTTCAGGAGGATCTAGGAAAGGGTAAATGACCGACCAACCACCGCGCACTTACCGTCGTAGGGAGACGACGGGCGGCAGGTTCTTTTGTGTTTTGATGTTTTGTATAGAAAGATTAGAAATAGAATGTAAGGGAAAAAGGTTACACTTGTGGATCCCCTTTTGTATCTTTTTGTAAACTTAATGCTAAATCCATCTATTGGTGATTTTTTTGAATGAAAGAAAAGAAAAAGTTTATGTTTGGAGATTGTAGTGGCTCTTTCTTTATGTTGATGCTTCATTTTGGAGTTATATTAATTGTTTTGTAAAGTTTCTTTTATCTTCTTTCTGTCTGATCTCTGTTCCCGCCTCGCACTTGCGAGCTAACCGGGCCAGGTCGTGACACAATGAGTCATGCTTATCAAAATCACAAGTCAAGTTCGAACAGAATTTCAAGCTCAACAGCTTATCGAGCTCAAATTTGAATAAAATTCCGCTCGATAAGCTCGCAAGTCCAGCGGCTTGTGAACATAGGTGGAATTTCATGGGCAAGAAATTGAGGGCGAAAGTTCTGCCAACAAGAATTTTTGTGGACTTAAAATTGAGGATGAAAGTTCCATGAGCAGGAAATTCAGTGAGCGATAAAACACGAGCGAGAAATTACGGGCAAAAAAACATGGCGGAGGTGAACAACACGAACGGACGAGGAGGCGGATGACTTGCTCGGACGCCAAGGCAGTTTGAGCTCATTTACAGTGGAATAAGCTCCAGTTCGAGCTCTCCTTTTGAGCTCGAATTGAGCTCGCTTTTCGACTGATAAGTTGAGCTCGATAGTGTCAAAACTTGACTCATTTATACCCCTATCCCTAGCATAACTGTGGCAAGCTTTGATGATCATTTGACAAAAAGGACTTTAACATCCAAAAAATAGTTCTCAATATTTCTTTCAAAATTTATTCAACTTTTAATCTTCATAAAATTCAAAACAAACTTCAAGCTCTGAATTTTATTTGGAATTTCAATTTCAACCAATAAAGCGCAAAATGTTAAATAAAATCAAATCAAGTTTTTCTTGGAGTTCATTGATTTAGTCAACACCAATATGCACGATATAACTTCCTTCTATTACATATATTTGGGGTTCATTTGTTAACCTCATTTTCAAAGCAAAACTCACGATCCCGTTTTAAAACAAAAATTAAGTTGTATTCAAGTTAATTTAAGTTGATTTGATCAAATAAGTAAAAGAAAAAGAACAAAATGATCCCTTCTTTAAGAGGAGCCAAAATATTCCCCAACTATTTTGAGGGACCAATTTAGTCCCTCAACTCTTTAAAATGAGATCACCTCTACACTTTTTACCCAACGTACTGATTCTACTCAATCCCAATTACAAACTACTTCACCCATTAACCAATCTCATACAAACACAATTGAAGCCACTCAACCTCCACCATCCCCATCACATTCTAATAATCCTCCCACTTCACCACTTCCGCTGCTTCCAAAGTCCATACACCTAATGCAAAAAGACTCCAAACAGGACACATTAAACCTAAAAAGATATTAGATCTCTCATCCCAGTCATGACCAGTCACAACACCCTTAGGCTACTTTCAAGCTGCAAAACAACAACAATGGAGACAAACCATGTCATCAGAATTCTTAGCACTTAAAAAATAAGGTACTTGGTCACTAATCCAACCACCACCTAACACTCCAATCCTTGGATGTAAATGGACTTATAAGACCAAGTTACATCTCAATGGCACGGTTGATCACTACAAAGCTCGCCTTATTGCCCAAGGCTACAATCAACAGTTCTACATCAACTACACTGACACATTTAGCCCGGTAGCTAAAATGACCATGATTCGTGTCTTTCTAATTATATCCCTTCAAAGGAACTGTCCAACTTTCCAAATTGATGTGGCAAATGCTTTTCTATATGGAGAACTCAATGAAGAGGTCTACATTAAGCAACCACAGGGATTTGTTGACTCTCAGTATCCACAGCATGTCTGCAAATTTCATAAGGCAATTTACGGTCTTAAACAATCCTCCCGTTAGTGGTTTCACAAGCTCACATCAATCCTTTTAAATTTTGGATTCTAGTTCAGCAAACCTAATCCGTGCCTCATGATCTACACCAATTCGGGAGTTCAATTGTACTTGCTCATCTATGTGGATGATCTACTTTTTATCGGAAATAATTTGGATGTCATCCAACAGTTACTCTCTCAACTGCAGAACTCATTCTCACTCAAACAGCTCAAAAATGTATCTCTATTCCTTGGGCTTTAAGTCAGTAGAATCTCTATTCCTTCATTATGTCATCCCATCAACTTTGTTAACATAGATTATAATTTTCATTTCAAAATGGTGTTTTCTAAACTAGCCCTTAGACCAATTGGAGAGCCAATAACAAATTGAACATGCTTTATAAATTCTCACTCAAGGATCTTCCAATACAAAACTTTTAGTAAGTTCATTTATATTTTTTTCTTCATAGTTTATTTTTTATTTTGCTAAGTGAATCTAACCAAATTTCTTTCTTTCTTTTTTTTTTATATAGGTTTACACCTCTAGAAGAAAAAAAGTGTAATCAAGAGAACGAAAGGATCTACATTTTGTTTGACCTTCAAATTTTTATATGGATAGTGTGGCTAGCAATATATAAAACTTTGGAATGTAATCAATATAATGGAATGATTTACATTTTGTTGTCTACTAATACATTTCAATGAAATGGATGAATCTGTAGCTTTATTTAATGTATTTTTCTTGAACATCTTTTAAATGTGATATATTTTCCTACAACTATTTTTGTTATTTCTAAACATAGTTTAGCATTGTTGATTAAGATAAATTAGTTAAAAGGGGTTGTGGATATTGCTGATTAAGAAAAACCTGTGCTAACCAACTTTCAAAGTAATAATTCAAAGCTATTTTCCCAGCTCATGTGCTTGCAGTAGCATCATTTCCACAATAACTTTGTCAGCAACTATTATTTTCTCATTTATGAAACGGTCAATATCTAATAGGATATTAGATTTTGCTTTGATACCCCACCGACGTAACTGAGTTGGTGGGCGGGCATGATTAATTCTCTCATGCGGCGCGACTCCTTAAATAGGGAGAAAATAACTGTGTGGCCCTGCTCCTATGGTGTTGGTTACTGATAGTCCCGCAGGGAGATTAATTATGTCGTATGCGCCTCCTCATTTCCATGCACCGAGCATTGCCACCAGAGGTAGACCCTATTAAATATTGCAAACCTACTTGACAAGGTTGACCAAAGTTTTATTATTAATATTATTTATTTATTTTATTTTATATTTTTACAAGGTTGACAGAAGTTAAATAGCTGTCATGACAAAAATGTTTTTGACAATAGCTATTATCTTTCTCAAACTAAAGAAAAGTTATGTTTAGCTTTTCAATTTAGTATGCACATTTTAAAGTTCTTTACACTAAGAGATTTATGAAAATCTACAAGGTTTTGAAAATCGGAATGGACAATGAACCAGAAGAAGTAGAGGTTCACGGTTCGATCGGTCGAATTAGGGTCGAACCGGATGACGAAATAAATAATAATACTATTAAAAATTAGTAAAACTAACATAATAATGATGCCAATTTAATCTTAAAATTTTCATAATTCTAAACATTTTGAAACTAAAAAATAAATAAAATTCATACATATATAATATATTACATAATTTTAAAATTAAATATAAAAAATTATTTTATTTATATTAGACATTTAAATATAAATAACTACTAATTTTTAGTTTAAATATAAATATTTTCAATCTTCAATTTTAATTTATATTTAATAAATATTTAGTTTATATATAAATATATATTTAATATAAATAATTACTAATTTATGTTATATAATTTGGTATAATTTTACATTTATAAATTATATATAAATTTCACATTATAAAACTATATTTATAAAGTCATATAATATTATTTTTTTAGATTTTTTATTCTTCTTAATATCATTTAATTTTACATTTAGAGAAAAGTTTTAGAACTTTAAAAATTATAAGTAATTATTTTTAATTATATATTTAAGAATTTTCAAAATTATTATGATTATTTTTATTTGAATATTTTATACAATTTTTTTTCCATCAAATTCTCATAGAAGTATCTATCATGCATACATTGTTGGAATTAGAACATACAAGTTATTTAGTCCCACATCACTTATGAGCTTTATGTTTTGTTGTTTATATAACTTGTCTTGTATAGATGAGTTAAGAGTACTCATGGGATGAATGAATCATGTTGGTATGATACATTTGTATTTAATGTACATTTTATTAAATTTTTTTTTGAAATTATATATCATATTTAAGATAATTTAATATTAAAAATAATATTTTATATTAAATTAAATTATTTAAATATATTATAATGCAACTGGCGGTTTTCACTGGTTTCTTAAGAGGGCCAAACCGGCCTTAGCACCGGTTCACGATCAAACCGGCCAGTATGGTCGGTTTTCAAAACCATGCAAATCTGTCCTTACAAATTTTAAGGTTTTAATGATTAAATTTTGTAAGGAGAATTCTAAAGAGATTTATTTTAGTCAAATATTTTTACACATCATAATTTATAAAATATGATTAAATTTTTTAAAATTATGACTAACAATATTATTAATTTCTCTCATTAAACAAATGATTAATATTTTTTTTTTTTAAAAAGTTATATCTAATAAATTGTTTATTTAAAAAATTACTAAAATATCCATATTTTAACGTCATTAAATTCAACATATGAATGTTAAGGCTAGAATAGTCTCATTTTAAGGAGTTGAGGAACCAAATTAATCGCTCAAAATAGTTGGGGATCATTTTGATCAATCCTAAAGAGTTAAGGGACCATTCTGATGCTTTTATTATTATGTAAAATTGAATGATATGGACTAGACTAGACTCAAATCTAATTCAATCCCCATGCCATTGTTAACTCGTTAAATTGAATGGAGTCGGCTTAAATTTATCTAAACTAATTTGATTCTAATCACACAAGTTCAATTAAACGACATCGAGTTGATTCGACTTGACTCAAACGCAATTTTAACTGACGATTTCGATCAATCCAATTTAACTCATCTCTACTCGATCTAAATCAAATTTAGTTTGATTTGCTTAGATCAGCTCAATCAAATTAATCTGAATTTAAAATCTAACAATTTTGACTTGATTTGCTTGGTTATTTGACTAAATCAGCCCTCAAATATTCATCAAATTCACTAGAAAGCATTTCAGCCCTTCGATTGAATCAACATTGAAGGGCAAGATGGTCTTTCCTATTCTTAAGCCATTAGGTAATAAAATAGAGAAATAGGGGGCCGTATAGAATCTTCTTCCCATTCGTTTTCTGTTCAAGCGTGCGAACCAGAGACACGGGACGGGAAAGAGAGGCGGGGAGCAAGCAAAAGACGTGCATGCAGGCTAAACCAAGAGCTCTAGAGCCTCGTCTTCTTCCTTTTCCTTGCGATATCTAGCGACCAAGAAGGAAAGATAGGGGGACGAGCGTATAACTCGACCGTGAAAGCAAGAGAGGGAGATAGCCGTGTAGTTTCAACGGGCAAGAAAGAAGAAAAGCCAGGCGTGGGGTATATCTAACCACTTGCAGGTAGTTTTCTTCTTTTGACATCGGAATCGAGCGCTATATCACTCAGTGGATTGAAATAATCATTTTATTTTAATCAAATTTTCATGGAAATGAGGTGTTAGAAGTGCTGTTGCTTTATTTCCTACGTTCTTGATGTCTAATGATTATTCTTATAATAGCCGAGATGGTATCCTGAAGCTTCCGATGCTTGGATTTCTTTTAATGAATCATGGGAAGGTTTTTCTTGAGTTTCTTGATATTTGGAGCTAAGTTCTTTTTTCTCTAAAGTCAAAGACAGCAACCAACTTCATCCCGTCTGTTCTAAACAACACAATAATCTCAATTTTATTATTCTCATTTCTATAAATTGGATGTGAATAAAGAATCGTTGCTTTAATTCCCTTTAAACCCAACCAAATTTAGCAGCCATAATGATTTCCATTTAAATAAAAGAAGTAATACTCATTGTTTCTTCAAAAAACGAAATGAAATTAGTAAAATTCCTTCATGAATTTTGTATATTTCAGCAATCAATGCTTACTCGTTTTTCTTTAAAATCAAACGACAATAGGTTATTAAAGATCTTTTTCACCTGTATGTGATTCAATGTACAAATACAAAATTTGAGATGTAGTCTTCCTCCATGTCAATATTCTATGTTCTCAGCCAACTCCAGATATGAGATATTGATAGTTAAAAAGATAGAAATCTCAAGAAAATTCAACACAACTTCTTTATCATTCTCAATTAAAAAAATGAATATGCGATAAGTACAAAGAAATCACCGACTTAATTAGCCTTATCCCAATTATTTTGAGTCATCTTTATATATCCTCGTTCTTCATTTGTAATTGTTAATTATTGCATGAGCTGATGAATGAAAAGGAATATCTAAAAATGAGTAATGCTTAACACATTAATTTTATTGGAACTTGTACTACAATCCTAAGTGATGATACCAAATCTAAATGGATATGCTGCTCAACTACTTGGATTGGGTCACCGGGCAGGAGACACATGCTTTCCATAAAATCCCAATCTTTTAGGAATGTGGTTTTTTTAGAATATATTATTGCTACTTTAAAATATATTTTTAAGTAGAATATACAATATGCAAATGTGTTAAGCATTACCAATAAATGTATTATTGCCATTTTAGGTTTGGTGTGATCACTTAGGCTTGTACTACAAGTTCCAATAAAATTAATGTGTTAAGCATTATTGTTAAGATATTGGTCCAGATTTTAGTTAGATATTCTTTTTACTTTCTTTAGTTTTATTATATAGCTTGTATTGTCATTGGCGTGCATCTTTGTGTAGCCATTGATGTCTATAAATGAGTGCAATAGGCTTTAATGAAAAGCAAGCCAAGTAATAAAGATTTTTCTAATTCCCTGTTGACTCTCTCTCCTCTCTTCTCTCCCTCTCTTGCAAGAAAGCTCAAGGAGCTTCATCTTCCTTCAAGAATATCCTACAATTGATATTAGAGATACGTGAAGGTGGAGGAAGGTTCTTGTCAAGAGAAGAGGCAGCGTGGCTTCGAATATGTGGGCGGGGCTGGCTCATATGGCTTGAGACTGGGTATTTTTCTTAGATTTGGGGCTCCAATTAGAGGGGATAGGCATGGAGGGGTGAGGGAGAAAGCGCGTGAGAACTGGACGAGTTCTAACGCGCTGTGCGCGGGTTGTCGCACGGGAGTGCGAGCGGGCGTAAGGCAAGGCCACGCAGGTGGATCGTGCATGAGCGCGGAGTATTGCACAGGTGGATTTCGTGTGAGTGCAGAGGCAAGATCGTATAGGTGATGCCATGATGCGGGAGTTATCGAGCATGGTGTCGCAGATAGGTGAAGGGTTTCCGTAGGCCGAGTCGCATGATTGCACGTGAAACATGAATCCAGCACTAGAGGATTAGGCCGCGTAGTCAGGCGTGAGTAGTGGACTCGTTCGTGCTAGAGAAGGAGACCGTTCGGGCGAGGCTTGGTCGCAGACAGGATCGCGTTGTCTTGCTTGGCATGTGGGCGTTGTGCGAACTTGCAGGATGGTTAGTTCGGTTGTGCGCAAGCCAGAGTGTACACAGTGCATGAGTTCTTACCAGTGTTTTCACATAGGATCGTTCACATGAGGTGGAGCGAATAGTTGGCTCGCATTCGCGGTTGAGGTGAGGTTGTGGGCACCGGGACCATTTGCGTGCAAGCCGAGCGGAACAAAGCATATAGACGAAAGGCAGGATGGAGCACGATGTTCGAGCAGATTGTAGGTTGGAGGGCGGTAGTCAGGCCGGCTAGTGCTACAAAAAGTTAAGTCGCGTAGGCGGCATCACGGATCTTATGGGGTGGTGTCTTTGGGGCGCAGATCGATTTATGTTTTCTTGATCATGTTGATGCAAAGGTTTGAAATCTACAAGTTTAAGGGGGAGAATGATTTCAGCCTTTGTCGGATTAAGATAAAGGCTTTACTGGTTTATCAAGGCCTTGCTGATGCCATTTTTGAGGACAATCTTGCTACAATCACGAATAGAACAAGGGCAAGAGAGATACAACTAAAGGCTCACGACACTATTCTACTTTCTCTTGGTGACGGTCTGTTGAGAGACGTTGCTGATGAAGGCTCGGCATTAGAGGTATGGCGAAAGCTTGAATCAATTTATATGAAAAGATCATTTAATAATCAGCTATTTTTGAAGAAATAATTATACACGCTCCAAATGGAAGATGCAAAGGAGCTTAGAAAACATTTGGATGATCTTAATAAATTGGTTCTTGACCACAAGAATGTTGATGTGACAATAGATAAAGAAGATCAAGGAATTATACTCCTCGACTCTTTGTCGAAGACATATGAGCACATAATTGACGCTATGTTATATGGGAAGCAAACATTATCAATGACAAAGATAAAATGTCTTGATGTCAAAGGATGTTTAGAAAAAATTTGAACAGAAAGAAGATAATATTGGCAATATTTTGATTGCAAGAGGAAGATTAGAATTCAGACTCTCTCTCCTCTCTTTTCTCCCTCTCTTGCAAGAAAAGCAAGCCAAGTAATAAAGATTTTTCTAATTCCCTGCTGACTCTCTCTCCTCTCTTCTCTCCCTCTCTTGTAAGAAAGCACAAGGAGCTTCATCTTCGTTCAAGAAGATCCTACAATTACAATTGCATATTAATATTTGTAATTAAGAATGATAAAGAATTTGTGTTGGATTTTCTTGAGATTTTTACCTTTTTAACTATTAATATTTCATATCTAAAGTTGACTGAGAACAAGGAGCTATTTATAGTCTTAGTCAAATCATGCTTAAAATGCTTCTTTAATTTTATCCTTTCTTGCCATATGACTGCCGAATGTACCTACAACTAGCTCTTTTTTTCTTGCAGAAATAATGTCTAGCAGCTTGTTAAATTGGAATATCCATTTACAATGCCGTGCAAAGCTGTCAATTAAGGAATTCTGTAGCCAAAGTTCTATGGCATATGGCATTTCCTTCCGAAATTGTTTGCAAAGTGATGCTTCAAGGTATCTCTACTAAACTATAATTCACATTTTGGGATGGTCCAGCAGTTTTCAATATGCACTTTCATACAAGTGAGATTGATTTCCTTTTTCATCAACTTATTCGCAATATCTTTATATTAATGTCTTCTACGGTCCGGGCTTCTCTTATGGTCTTAGTTGTTCATTCTTGCGCTTCACTTTTTTATTATTCTATGACAGAAGAAAAGATTTTTTCTATTTTATTTAACCTAGATAAAGACCTCTTTTTCGAGCATCTAAAATCTTGCATTCATGTATTTGAACTTAAAACTTCTCATCTCCATACATCTTTACCGTTCAAATGCTGTCACATTATTGCAGGAAATCATGTTCTTTCGAGTTTTTGAACCCATAAAATTTTTCTTCATTTATTTGTGTCTGAACACAAAAAATAGAAAAAGAAACATTCGAATGGTTTTGTTCTTACTAAAATCCTCTTTTTAGGTTTTTTTGGCCAATTTTCAATGCGAAACAAACTTTTATTACTGTAGATCATGTACTTCCATTCCATTAGATTATCCAAGCTTCTCAATAATTATGTCCTTTGAGCAAGTTTTCTAACTTAATTTTATCTCTCATTTACTTGCTGAATATTTGCAGCAAGACATGTATTTTTGCAGTAAATCTTCTAATCATAATTATGTTGCTGCTCAGTTACGTCTTTTTGGTGGGCCGTTTACATATCCTTTGATCATATGATTAGGTTCTTAAATTCGCAAACTTTACCGTACTATGAAATTGTTTTCAGTGGATAAATTCACTCTCACACTTCTGTTATGCCAAATAAAAGAATGATTTGTACAACTTTCATGGATGAATGCAGCACAAGTTTGTTTCCTTGTACCACTTGCATAATTACGTGCCTGAAGTAGTTGTTTTTTTATTTCCATAGTTCTATTATTATTTCTGTAATCATTTCTCTGTTCATCTGTCCAAATCTTATTTAATCTAGCAAAAGGACACTTCCATTTCTGATTATTGGCTTCGAGGATATAAAGTATGCATAGTACTTTTTCCTGAATGTGCTTCTCTACAAACTGTGTACGCTTACAAATGTATACTGCTTTTATGCCTCATTTTACAGAACTTTTAGGTTGTTCTGTTACAAGCAATGTAACTCTTTCCAAGCCCCTTCTAGTTACTGCAATGGCACAAAGAGAACTCCAGTCCATTCGTGCTTGCAAGAGAATGTTACAAAGTACTTTGACTTTATAATTGTTGGAAGTGGTGTTGCCGGATTGAGGTATGCTCTTGAAGTTTCAAAACATGGATCTGTTGCTATAATTACCAAAGCCGAGCCTCATGAATGCAACACAAATTATGCACAAGGTGGGGTTAGTGCTGTATTGTGCCCTTCAGATTCTGTAGAGAGTCATATGCATGACACAATTGTTGCAGGAGGTTACTTGTGCGATGAAGAAACAGTAAGGGTAAGCTCCTATTGGCGATGCTTGTAGATCAGCCATATTCTACATTCTGTAAGTGGGGTGATCTGTGCAAGATGATTACGTGGACCTTGTTTTATATGGTATAGAAATTTATCATGATTACTATAATATCCTTTTTATAAATTGTGATAATGAAGGATTTTGTATTCTACTAGAACAAGTTAGAAAGAACTACATCGATGAATTGGAATTTGGATGATAAAAACATGGTGAACTGGTTGTAGGGATATCAACTGATTAATCAAGTTAGAATAACTTTAAAATAAGATAATGGATAAAATCATATTAAATTTGAATGTTTTATACCCAAGGTGTTGCATACCTTTGTCATCACTAGTTGGATGGAAGATTCTTATTTAGGAGGCTGAAATTTCCGGGATGCAACCTTCACAGTAGGTTGTCCCTATCAAAAAGTCACTTGCTGAGCTAGAATCAGTTAGGCTGTTAAGCTTGTTTGGATTCTTGAAAAGATATTGAGACTAGGTCTGACCAATCTGTTGACCTGCATCTTATACACAGAAGAACAAAAAGAAAGAGGAAGCCAAAATCTAACGTGAATACATCTTACCCGTTGGATCCACAAAACCAGCCGCGAATCCTGCTGAGTTCGGCGCCGCGTGCGTCTCTTCTCCGTGAAATCCTGCTCAAAATCGGTGATCTCGCCTCGATCGTACCCAAATCGCGTCGTTAAATACCGACTCAAAGGCCCTTCCATTCGCTGCACACACGAAGCTCCTTCCACGCTCGACTCCACTCCCCGTTTCACGATCTCCCCTCTGTCTCCACCGACATCCCCAACCTCCTGCTCTCTTCTCCCACACGCCCGACTCCACGCACAGAGCCGGAACTCTACTCTGCTCCCCGAGCTCCATCCCGACATCCTCCCTTTGCTCCCGTCGCTGCTCCACACACAACTCTCCCTCTCAATTCCACTGCCGAAGCTCCCCATCCACGATTCTTCCCTCTCCGAACCTCCAGTCGGCCGAACCACTCAACCTCCTCCGACCTCACCCAGGCGAGCTCGCCTCCTCCCGTCCAGCCCAATCCCGAGAGAGAGAGAGAGAGAGAGAGAGAGAGAGAGAGAGAGAGAGAGAGAGAGAGAGAGAGAGAGAGAGAGAGTTGTTTTCCCTAACCTGCCATAGCCGAACTTCCCCCTCCATCTCCTCTTCTCTACCCGATCTCCAGCCGAACTCCTTTGCCCGATCCACTACCAGCTCCCGCCTCCTCCTCCCGTGACTCCATCTCTCTGTGCCGACCCGATCTCACCAAGCCGAGAGAGAGTGAGATAGGTATATTTTCTTTTATGTATATATACATATATATATTTATTATTATTATTATTATTAAGTTAATTATAATTGATAATAATTATTATAATTAAATATTCTAATTATATTTAATTATTATTGATAATAATCAATTTTAATTAAAATAATTCATAATTAATTTATAATTATGGTTAATTATTATTAATAATTAACTGTAATTTATTAAAATTAATTATAAATAATTATTTTAATTTAAAATTAATTATTATCAGTTATAATTAAATGTGATTAATTATTATAATTATATTTAATTATTTTTTATTTATAATTAACTAATTATAATAATAATAAATAAATAATGCTTCTTCCTTTCCTTACCTCGATCAGTGTGCCAACCCCGACGACACCCGCCAAGGTATAACACTCTAACCCTAAAACTCCGAGAACTCGTTTCGACGCATTCGTCGAGACAAAACGACCACCTATGCACGCTTTTCTTAGCGTGGTGGGAGGACGTGCGTCCCGATGCTTGCGACGAAGCGAGTAATCACCTAAATCCTTCTTCGAAGTCCGTATCGCCTTGGAAACCCCGCATATGCATGATTTTCTTAGCGTGGTGGGAAGGGATCCCGGTGCGATGCGCACGACGAAGTGGGGATACCCATAAGTACCCGCTTGCGGGGAAATAACTGTTCTTGCAAAATATTTTTCAAAATAAAAAAATACTTTTCTACAAACAAAAAAATACCCATGCACGCTTTTCTTAGCGTGGTGGGGGATCAAAAAATTACACGGCCGCGGTGTCCTTGAAAGAGGGCATCTACCATGCACGCTTTTCTTAGCGTGGTGGGAAAGACTCAGTTTTTCCGTAGTTTTCCCCTAAACGGGGGAGACGCCGGGAGGCTGCCAAAATTTGGATTGAAAATCCAAGGACTTAAATAATTTGGAGCATGGACTGGATTGAACTCAGAAGAACAACGAAGGACTTGCACTTGGACTCATTTGAACATTTGAAAAGACATTAATAAAAGGCTTAAATCAAACTTAAATGAAATTGAAAGGACACGAATTGAACATTTGAACTCAAGCAAGTCGAACGCAGGGGACTTTGATTTGGACTCGAGCCAGAACTTGTATTTGGACATAAAGCAAATGAGTAATAAACAATTGAATCTAAGTGAAATAAGTTTAAACTTGGACTTGATTGGAATGCCAAGTGAGCTCTGATATTGAACTCAAGCTTATGAATAAAGAACTCGATTCAAATTTGACTTGAGTAGTTGAACTCAAGTAAAGACTTGAATCAAACTCAACCAAGAAGAGTTTGATTTGAGCATGGACATGAACTCAAGTTGAACTCGAACTATACAACATCAAGAAGAGCTTGGACTGAACAAGACTATAGCAAAACTTGAACTTCTACTCAAACTTGAGCTAGAGCTCAAATTTAAATGATTGCTAATGAACATTTCAAACCATACCCACAAGCAAATGAATGAAATTATAACGAATGACGAAAGCACCCAATGTGTCATATACATAACTTGAGGATAATATCTATGAAAATCTTACAAGCTCTACTCATTTATGGGTAACAATGAAAGCTCCAACAATTAATCTCTTTTGAGATGATTACAACACACGAGCATTAAAAATCTTCAAGAACACATATACCGGCTCAAAAGCAAACAAAGACTTACAGTGTTTTTGGATGTCAAGTTGAATAAGGTTAACGAAGAGCAAGAAAAACAAATGACTTTTAAGCATCATGAAGAAAGAATGAATTTTAGATGAATACACAAACATCAAAATTCAAAGGGACACATAATCCTTCCACAATCAATATCAGTCCACATGCAAGCAAATATAGGAGATTCCTCTAATCAACATACAAAGAAACAATGGATGCAAGCGCCTATAATAAAGCAGGAGACTCGTTAGTGCACTATGACCCGCCTACGAAAATCAACAAATAGTGCACGACAGTCTACCTGTACGAAGCAGCGAACAATTCTGTTTAGAAGCTGCTACGCCACCGGATCTGCAACATTCGTACAAGCAGACAGAAGGCGTCTATTTAAAGAATACCCCTGCACGTGCACTATAAATTGTATACACATAGGTACACTAAAAGGGGTAAAAATAATTATAAAACCCGCATGGGCCCCGGCGAGCGTGTTATTGGTACACACGTGACGTCTAGGGATGCTGCGCGGGTTGACAAGTGAATTCATGTTCGAAATCGATCCTTCTATACGGGTCAATGGAAGTCGACAGGGTTCGAACCATTAAGCAAATATAAAGTTGTGGTGACCAGTATATTTGCTTTAAAACATTCATATTAGGCCTACAACAATATTTAAAAATGAAATAAATCCATCAACGCACTTAAAGCAAAATCCATCCGCCCTCCGCAACAGTCTGTCGGGGGGGACAAATTCAAATAAACTCTAGCTCACAAAGAGCCAAATGCCTAGTCGAAAATATTACTAGGATCCATTCTCAAAAAGTCTGCTGCTAGTAAGGACGTGGTACGTGTCCTCTAACCGGCAGTTTCGCCGCCAAATGGCACTGCAGGTAAACGGTTATGACCCGGGGCTCTCTGAACCGAGTGGTTTTGCCGTCAAATGGCACCACAGATAGCGGTTATGGCCAGAGCCAACACGCTCCTTAATGACGTTAAATCCTTGAGATATGAATCAATAGGATATGATCGATAGGGCACAAAGCCCTCTGTAAGCTAAGGTGGATCTAAATTTGTCCCCTTAGACAAACATCCAACTCCGGTCTACAAGGCCCCTTGGACGAAGCAACCCATGACTGCCGACAAGGATCCTTCTGTCAGGTTGGGTCGACTACCTCCTCTGACTAAGTAGACCAGGGACCACGATGGCCCAGGACGACGGAACCATGGGATATTGATCGGGTCCATCATCCATTCCCCCACCATCCGCTTTAAGTGTTAGGTGGTGAAATTTCACATTTTAAATATCAAACTTTTCAATGCTTTCCAAATTCCCAAATCCAAACTCAATTTCCAAATCCAATTCCTACCAATACCCAAACCCATTGCTGCTACTATATGCCAGATAACACATATCTCTATATGTATCTGATCGACGACTAGCCTTAATCGAAAGTTCTCTCTCATGATTGAGAGGGGTAATTAACTATAGGGGCTTGCGCCTATAGGAAACTAGAACTCAGATCATAAAGTCCTCACAAATTGAGGGCGAAATCTCTGGGTAGTGTCTTATCTACAAACCCATCTGCCTTCCAAAATTTACCTCGGAACTTAATTCGTTAAAACTCCCTCGCCGAATAAGAAAAGCGAGCGGAGGCCGGGGCCGAATTTTTGGAGCCCACAGATTTCTGGCGACTCCGCTGGGGATTGATTTCTCTTTCCATCTTTGGCTAGTCGTCTCAGTGCTATAGTAGCAGTTATATCAAATCATACTCAAGGTTTTGAGTCTTTCAAAATGATCGTTTAATGATTCAAAACTCTGAATTTTCTAAAATGATCATTCAACAAATTTAAATGGCATTTAGCGGAGTTTTCAAATTTATTATTATTGCTTGCTTCTGCTAATTATTTTTGTCTATTTTTGTTTTGTGTTCTGTGCAAGTCTCTGCATTTTGAAAGTGCGGGGTGATGTATCAGATTCTGATTACTAACCATTGCCTTTCATTTATGCAGATGGATCTACAGAACACGCCGATGACCGTCCAGCTGGGACGAGGAGCCAGGATCCAACTGGCTAATGCTGTTATTGAAACCGGAAACGCTGGAGCTACCATCCAATTTGGTAGTGTTGATTTCCCTGCTGTTGTTGCAAGAGCTTCCGAGGCTCCTACTCGTCGCACGCATCTGCCGGCGCAGCGACCCGTTACTGAAGTTATCACCCGTCGTGTGCATCTTCCAGCACAACGACCTATTGCTGAAAATCCTCGTGGTAGGATTTCTGTATTCGAGAGGCTATCACAGTCTGAAATCCCAGCCACCAAGAGCATTGTGGCTGGCGGAAGAATCTCCGTGGTGACTGCAAACACCACCACTCTATCAACCAGGTTATCTGTGCCTGGAGAGTATAATGCTGAAGCCTCCCCATCTGGAGGTAGGCCTACAAGAAGACAAAGGAGAAAAATGAATGCTGAACTCCGAGCTCAGCAACAACAACTCCCTGTTCACCTTTCCAATCTGTCGGCCCAAGTGCCTGAAGCCAATGTTCCTACCCGGAATAAGTTTTCTGATTTAAAATGGGTGAAAAGGAATAACTCCACTGGTGAGCTGAAGAAGTCTTTCTGGGAACAACGACAGGAGGTCCCAGCTCCTCCAAAGAGAAAGGAACCTGAAACTCTCTCAGCCCGGGTCTATCGGGTCTTGAAGACTGTAAAGGAGAAAGGGCTGAAGAAGAAGCTCCAACGGCCGTTAGTGATAGAGGCCAGAAGAACTCCGCCAAGGGAGCGTCTGTCTTTTGCTACAGAAAGAAGATATATCCCACGCGGTGAACATCGGGGTGTGACACCTGAACCATATGTTCAGGGATCCACCACTGAAAGATTCCGGTGGAAAGGAAAACAAGTCTGGAGGCCAAAGCCTCAGAGAAACGAGAAAGAAAGAAGAGAAAGGAGGATTGATCTGGGCGTGACATCTGGTGAGGCTTCCCGGAGATCCGCCCCAATTTACAAACAACATCAGAAGTGGGCCCCAAAAAGGATCCATAATGATATTCTTCCAGACAGTAGACACCTTGGAGAATCCTCTAGGGGATCCCATCGCCCTCTATCCCCTCCAAAGGAAGAGACTAATTTTGATCGCAGCCCACTGATCGAAGAATTCCCCGTGCCTAATCAGGAGCCAGAAATCCAATGGCGTCGTCGCTCAGAGATCCGAGTACTGGAGGAAAATATAGATGATCAAAACCTAGAGGAAGAAGAACTCCTTGAAGGGGAAGAAAATATTGAAGAAAACATTGATGAATTTATGGAAGAAAATTTAGAAGAAAATATTAATGAATTTCTAGAGGAAAATTTAGAAGAAGAAATTCAAGAAACAAATGACACTCTGGATATGGAAGTTGTTTATATGGTGACACATGTAGACATCGATGATGGTGCCAATTATGATGACGATGAAGATGAAGAGCGATGGCAACCGCCACCCCGGCAAGTATACCGTCGTCGTCGTAGAGAAGGGTCCACCACTGGCAGAAGTCGTCATTCTCAAGAAGAAGAAGTGGAGGAAGTAGATGAGAATCCTTCTGGTGCCGAAAATGTCACACTCTCTGAAATGCGACGACAAATGAGGCGACAAATGAGGGCCAAAGACAGAGAAATCTCTCAGTTAAATGAGAAGATGACTGAGATGATGGCTCAAATGGGGGCGATGATGCAAAGAAATACTGTGTTATGCCGGTCCACCTTGAACCGGCTCAACCTGGACCGGCCCAGCCGGTCCAGATCTATCGGAGACGGGCACAGGGCCGGGCGGAAGAGAGAGGGGGCCAAGGAGTGGGGTCCACTTGCAATTCAAACTTGGGTTAAGTGCTTTTGGAGGGAAAAGGAAGGGTAGAGTAGTCCTTTTACTTTTATTTTGAATTTGATTGTATTAATAGGGAGTTATGAGGGGATTAATCTTTTATGTTGCTTTTGAAAAGAGTTTGAGTTCTAGGTCTTCTTGCTTGGGCTCTCGGCGTTGCCGGAGATTGTAGGAGAGTTGTTCTTCCTCTCGAATTGAAGAACATTGTATCGAGCTTTGGTTTTGATTGCCTACTAGTGGAATACAATCGTTTGCAATTGTTTTCCTACAAGTTTCTTCCCTATTTCTGCTGTTTTTGCGCTATTTGTGTGCCGATTTGGGTTAGGTTTGCTTGCGAACTCAAGTATTACCTTAGGGTTACATGCGAACTCAAGTATTTCCTATCAAATTGGTATCAGAGCAAGATCCGGGCGGTGGAGGGTGGTTTTTCTCCGATTTTCGCTGCAGATTTTTGCTGATTTTGGGAGAATCCGGAGGCATCTCGTCACTTCCCATGGCATCTAAGCGAGTAGAAGTCTTGGAGACCGAGATGAGGCAACTTAAGGCGGATCTGGATGAGAAGATGGCCACATTGAGCGAGAATGTGGAAGGAAAATTCGTGGTATTGGAGGAGATGATGAAGAAATTATTGGAAGGGCAAGCAAGGGCGGTGCCGGGGGAGGAAAGAGGAGAAGGGAGTGGGAGCAGGGGGAAGGAGAAGGTGAATCCAGACGAGGAAGAGGAGGTGGAACTGTTTAACTGTAGTGGGAGGATGCCACCTCGGGAGTCCATCAGGCGAGAAGAGCATGAAAGAAGGAGAGACTTCAGGGAAGAAAGAGAGGATGATTGGCGTCGCCGGAGGCCCGATCCAGTGGACCGGCCATGGGGGATCCAGAATCACCATGGCGGAGCGCGAGGGGAAGATGGCTATCGGCGGCTGAGGAGGGATGATGAGCCCCGATATGGAGAGAGGGGAACTTGGGAAGACCCCATTGCATGGGACAGAGGAGGTCATGGGGGAAATAGGGCATACGGGGGGGACACGAGAGCCAGAAAGCTGAAAATGCCCGTGTTCGAAGAGGGAAATGTGGATGAATGGATCCACAAGGTTGAGAGGTATTTCGCAGTGAATGGCCTGATGGAGGAGGAGAGATTGATGGCGGCTAGCATGTGTTTGGAAGGGGCGGCTTTTGCATGGTTCAAATACATGGATAAATGGGATCCGGTGAGGACTTGGAGAGACTTCAAGGAGGCTATCAGGGAGAGATTCAGGGGAGGCAGCCCATGGGAGATATCAGAACAGTTCTATGCCCTCACTCAAGAGGGAACAGTGGAAGAGTACCGGAAGAAATTTGAGAGTCTGGTGGGTGACATGGAGGGATTATCGAACATCACTCTGGGGGGAAACTTTATGAAGGGCCTTAAGCCAGAAATTAGAGATGCGGTGAAGGTAATGAGACCGAGGGACCTGAGGGAGGCCATGGAGTTGGCTCAACTGGTCGAGAACCAGAAGACCAACGCCCGAAGTTGGCGGAACAACCACTCAGGGGGTCCTACCAGGACAACTACCACTTACTTGGCTCCAAAAGGGCCAACCCCTAGTGTCCTTAAAGAAAGTGGGAAGGAGAAGAGCGGGGTGACCAGATCAGCTGGGAGTTTCAAGAGATTGACCGAGGAGGAGATGCAGGAGAAGAGGGCCAAGGGCCTTTGTTTCAGATGCGAGGAGAAGTTTGTTCCAGGGCACAGGTGCAAGGATCGCGCTCTTCGGGCTCTCACCGTCTATATAGACGAGGCGCCTGAGGAGGGTGATGCTTCAGATGAGGAGCAGATTGACCCCCAGTTGGAGGTAGCCGAGGTATCCCTAAATTCTGTGATGGGATTCACTCCTAGCCATACGATGAAGGTGAAAGGGAAAATCCTTGGGAGGGAGGTAGTAGTGTTGATCGACAGTGGAGCCACCCACAATTTCATATCCGCTCAGTTGGCGGAGGAGCTGGGAATGGAGCCTACTGAGACAGGCAATTATGGGGTGATGATGGGGACAGGGAAGATTGAGTCCAGCACTGGGATCTGCAAGGGGGTGGAGATGAGACTACAGGAGATCAGGGTGGTGGAGGACTTCCTACCCCTGAGGTTGGGTAGCACAGACGTCATTCTGGGCATGAAGTGGCTACAGACCTTGGGTGAAACCAAGGTAAACTGGGGGACCATGGTGATGGAACTGATGGTAGAGGGAAAGAGGGTGAAGCTGAAAGGGGAACCAGGATTGTCTAGAGCTGGAGTATCTCTCAGGTCGATGGTGAAGATGATCCATGAGGAAGGAGGAGGTTTCCTTGTGGAGTTGCAGAGCTTGGAAGATCATCAGGAGGTGGAAGACAAACGCATTCCTGTGTTAGTTCAGCCCTTTCTGAAGGAATTTGAGGATGTGTTCCAAACTCCGGTGGGACTACCACCTGACAGAGAACGGGAGCACCAGATTGTCCTGAAAGAGGGAGTATCCCCTATCAGTGTGAGACCTTACAGATACCCTCAGATGCAGAAGGATGAGATTGAGAAGTTGGTGGGAGAAATGCTAGAAGGAGGGATCATTCAGCCCAGTGTGAGTCCTTTCTCTAGCCCAGTTCTGCTGGTAAAAAAGAAGGATGGGAGTTGGAGGTTCTGTGTTGATTACAGAGCCCTCAACAAGGAGACAGTGCCTGACAAGTTTCCCATCCCTGTGATTGACGAGTTGATGGATGAGCTACATGGAGCCGTTTTATTCACCAAGATTGATCTAAAGTCAGGCTATCACCAGATCATGATGAGGAAGGAAGATGTGCAGAAAACAGCCTTCAGGACTCATGAGGGCCACTACGAGTTCCTGGTGATGCCTTTTGGCCTCACCAATGCACCAGCCACATTCCAGGCATTGATGAACCGGATCTTCAAGCCACACCTTCGCAGGTTTGTGTTGGTGTTTTTTGATGACATTCTCATCTATAGCAGGACTGAGGAGGAACACTTAGAGCACCTGAGAGTGGTGTTGGGGGTGCTGAGGGAGCATCAGCTGAAGGCCAATTTCAAGAAGTGTGACTTCGCTCAGGCACAAGTGGAGTACCTGGGGCACGTGATATCGCAGGAGGGAGTGGCTGCAGATCAGTCCAAAATAGAGGCAATGTTGGCTTGGCCTCAACCCAAGACCTTGAAGGGGCTCAGAGGATTTTTGGGACTGACCGGCTACTACAGGAGGTTCGTGAGAGGATACAGCACCATAGCAGGACCGCTGACAGAGCTGTTGAAGAAGGATAATTTTTTATGGGGGGAAGCAGCTTCTGAGGCTTTTGAGAAGCTGAAGAAGGCCATGACGACGGTGCCCGTACTTGCTCTGCCAGACTTCAATCAGGTGTTTGTGTTGGAGACAGATGCTTCAGGCTATGTATTGGGAGCAGTGTTGATGCAGAACCATAGAGCCATAGCTTACTTTAGTCAGATACTGTCGTCCAGGGCTAGATTGAAGTCGGTCTATGAGAGAGAGCTGATGGCTATTGTATTGGCCATCCAAAAGTGGAGACCTTATTTATTGGGCAGATATTTTATTGTCAGGACTGATCAGAGGAGCCTGAAATACTTGCTGGAGCAGAGAATGGTCACAGAGGAGCATCAGAGGTGGTTGTCCAAGCTGCTCGGATATGATTTTGAGATCCACTATCGGCCAGGATTAGAGAATAAGGCAGCGGATGCCTTATCACGCTGTATGGGGAAGCTCCAGGGGATTGCTGTATCAGTACCGGTTCTGATTGATTGGGGAGCCATCAAAGAGGAGAGCATCCAGAATGAGGAGCTAAGGAGAATCAAAGAAGAGGTGCTGTCAGATAAAAACAGCCACCCAGGCTACTCAGTGGTGGGAGAAAGACTGTACTATCAGGGAAGGAGTGTGATCCCTAGATCTTCCATTCATATTCCCCAACTGCTACAGGAATTTCATGGGAGTGCCATAGGGGGGCATTCAGGAGTGCAGAAAACCTATAGCCGGTTAGCTGCTGAATTGTACTGGAAGGGGATGAGGAAAGACATAGAAGAAATGGTGGCTAAGTGTGATACCTGCCAACGGAACAAGTACATGACAATGGCACCAGGGGGATTACAACAGCCCCTGGCCTTACCAGAGAAGGTTTGGGAGGAGATCACTATGGATTTCATTGATGGGCTTCCAAAATCAGAGGGATATACGGTTATATTTGTAGTGGTCGACAGGCTGAGCAAATATGCTCATTTCATTCCCTTAAGACACCCGTACACAGCGGTGTCTGTAGCAGCAGCATTTGTGAGGGAGATAGTCCGCCTGCATGGGGTACCGGAGTCTATTGTGTCGGATAGAGATAAGGTATTCCTGAGCCATTTTTGGAGGGAGTTATTTAGGATGCAGGGCACAGTATTGAAGAGGAGCACAGCATATCACCCACAGACTGATGGGCAGACGGAGGTGGTGAATAGAAGCTTGGAGACATACTTGAGATGCTTTGTATCTGAGACACCGAAGCAGTGGGCCAAATGGCTGGCCTGGGCAGAATACTGGTACAACACCTCCTCTCACTCGGCTACCAAGATGACACCTTTTAAGGTGTTATATGGAAGAGACCCCCCACACCTGGTACACTACAGCCATAGGAGTACTCCAGTATCGGCAGTGGATCAGCATCTGAAGGAAAGAGATCAAGTGTTGGACGAGCTCAAGAGGCATCTTCTCAGAGCCCAACAGATTATGAAGAAACAGGCGGACAGTAAAAGGAGGGATATACAATTTGGGGTTGGAGACAAGGTCTACTTGAAGCTCCGACCATACAGGCAGAGGACTATATCCCAGAGGAGAAATGAGAAGCTAGCAGCAAGATATTTTGGCCCTTTCGAAGTGGAGGAGAAAATCGGGGAGGTAGCATACAGATTGAGGCTTCCTTCAACAGCCAGAATACACCCTGTTTTTCATGTATCACAGTTGAGGAAAGTGGTGGGGGAACATGCAGTAAGCCCAGAGCTGCCCAGCACATTGAGGGAAGACATGGAAGTGACACTGGAGCCTCTAGCGGTAGAAGGAGTGCGCATCAATGAAAAGGGGGAAAAGAAAGTGAAGATTAGATGGAACGGCCTCCCAGATTATGAGGCCACATGGGAGCCATTGGAGAGGATTGCAGTACAGTTCCCTGCCTTCCACCTTGAGGACAAGGTGGTACTTTGGGAGGGGGGTAATGTTATGCCGGTCCACCTTGGACCGGCTCAACCTGGACCGGCCCAGCCGGTCCAGATCTATCGGAGACGGGCACAGGGCCGGGCGGAAGAGAGAGGGGGCCAAGGAGTGGGGTCCACTTGCAATTCAAACTTGGGTTAAGTGCTTTTGGAGGGAAAAGGAAGGGTAGAGTAGTCCTTTTACTTTTATTTTGAATTTGATTGTATTAATAGGGAGTTATGAGGGGATTAATCTTTTATGTTGCTTTTGAAAAGAGTTTGAGTTCTAGGTCTTCTTGCTTGGGCTCTCGGCGTTGCCGGAGATTGTAGGAGAGTTCTTCCTCTCGAATTGAAGAACATTGTATCGAGCTTTGGTTTTGATTGCCTACTAGTGGAATACAATCGTTTGCAATTGTTTTCCTACAAGTTTCTTCCCTATTTCCACTGTTTTTGCGCTATTTGTGTGCCGATTTGGGTTAGGTTTGCTTGCGAACTCAAGTATTACCTTAGGGTTACTTGCGAACTCAAGTATTACCTTAGGGTTACTTGCGAACTCAAGTATTTCCTATCATACTGCTATTGGTGCCATGCCTAATCCTCCTGCTGACCCTCCGAACTTCCAAGTGCCACAAGGTTCAGGAGTACAGGGAGCTCCTGAAGGTGGTCGCGAAGCCCATAATATCATCCGTCAGCCCACTCCGCAGAATATTGCAAGTACTTTCGAGCCTGTGACTGCTGCATAGTTAGAAGAAATTATTACCGAGAGGATCATGGCTATTATAGCCGTTGATCAAGCATAAAAGTTGGTGGGCAAGGGTCGTCCGTATCCTGCTGAGTACGACCAAGTACCATATCCAAAAGGGTATTCGGTCCCAAAGTTCAACACTTTCAACGGTAATAACAACCCCAGACAGCACCTGACACAGTTTAAAGCCACATGTGGGAACACAGGAGGAAATGACGCCCTACTCTTCCGACAATTTGTCAGCAGTTTGACAGCAACAACTTTCGAATGGTATGCTGAACTACTGAATGATTCTGTGAAGACCTTCGCAGAATTAGAAAATATGTTCGTGAAGAGATTCGCTAGTGCAACTGAGAAGATTACGATCGCTGACCTCGCTCTGGATAAAAGAAAAAGAGAAGAATCAGTGACTAAATACATCACTCGCTGGTGAAATTTGAGCATGAAATGTGAGCAGCAATTAGAAGAAGAGCATGCCGTACAGTTGTTAATGGGCAACATTGATGACAAGATGCAACCCTTCCTGTGCATGGCTACAATCAACACATTTCAAGACTTACTCGACAGAGTGGCCAAATTTGAGAAACTAAATTTGTCCAAATTAGAAAATCACTCTGATAAGCCCAAGAAGGCTAAAACCCCAGGTGCTAGAAGGGGTGAGGCCGACTCTACGTTCTTCTCCAGAGCTGATAGAGAAAAGCAGGTAATTTACAACGTAGGCAAGGGCAAGCAGCCGATACAATATTAAGAAAAGCCCAAACAGGCCTACAACCCCAACCCCCAGCCAAAGTTGATACTAGGGGGAAATGATAAGCCACGAACTTATCAAGCTGGAGGCCAGAGACAAGCAATAGGAACTGGTGATAGAACGTTCCAATCGCTCAAAGATAAAATGAATAAAGAATATTCATTCAAAAGGGAGAGTGTCGCCAAATTATTTCGACAAGTGTTGAAATCGGGTCTAGAACTGCCTGAATGCAAGAGACCCGAAGAGTCGAAGCATACTGGTGACCCAAATTATTGCTCATATCATCGGATGCTCAGCCATTCTATTGAAGATTGCTACATCTTCAAGGATTGGCTTGAAAGAAAATATCAGAAGGGAGAGATCACACTATCAGATAATGTGTTGACTCATCCCAGAAAAGAATCAACTCGGGTGGTCACGTCCTCTTCCGTACCCCTGGTTGAAGAAAGAAGAAATGAAAAGAAGCCAAGTCAAGAAGAACAGTGGGAGACTGCGGTCTCTAAGAAGACTGTGAAAATGTTGAAGCAGCTTGAAGGAGTTTCAGGTGTAAAGTGGAAGTCTCCTATCGAGCCAATAATAGATTTGAAGGCACTGCCGGTGATACGACCTTCTACTTCAAAACAGTTTTCCAACCAAGTTGGTTCTTCAAAGACTGAAAAGAAGAAATCATCAAATAAGAAAACCAAGTTGAAGAAGCCCAAGGAGAAGATGACTGCAACTCAGAGGGTTATCGATAGTTTGGATGAATACTATCAGACTGTAAGGCGACCTATCAAGCTTGCTGACTTCATGGCAGAGCTTAAAATCGAGGAAGCTGAAGAAAATGATGAGAATTTTCTTCCAACAAAAGTATGTCGGGTCATTTCGATGACACAAAGTACTTTGGCAGAAGAGGAATACATAGAAGTACCCTCTAAATCCTGTATGATGGTGTTGTCAATGGATTACAGTTCAGAGGAGGATTTGTACTTTCCAGAGGGAGACGAATCAGACCCTAGTATAGCGTCTCGGATGGGACATGTAAACCTGGGTGGTGATTCTGAATCAACAAATGAGTCCCTAGACGCAACGATGGCTGACTCTGAAGAAAATATACAGTTAAATGGCTCTGGACCGGAGGAGATTGCTCAAGTGCAGTTAAGAAGCGGCAAGATACTACCGCCTCCACCGAAGAAAGGGGTCTCCAACAAAGGCAAGGAAAAAGAGATAGTTATCAACGATGAAATTATCCCTGAAGATCCTAAGAAAAAGAACACTTCATCCAAGGGGATAGATTATAATATCTTATCTCATTTGAAAAAAATTCCAGCACAGCTCAGCATATACGATGCTTTAGTGATGTCTAAAGACCTTCGGGAGACTCTGATTCAGGCTCTCAAAGATCCTGAAAGATATGAGGCGTATTTTGCTGAACGTAGTTTGACTGAGGTTCTGCAAGCTCGAAATGAGCCATTCATTACTTTCTCCGAAGAGGACATGATGCTTGGGACTGCAGACCATAACCGTCCTCTGTATGTTACTGCAGAGAGCGATAAGCTGATCATCAGTCGAATCCTGATCGATCCTGGATCCTCCGTGAATCTGATAAGCTTGAAAGCACTGAGATCCCTCTGCCTTGATGTGGAACACCTCGGGCCAGATAAGTTGATGGTGCATGGTTTCAACGAAAAAGGACAGAAGACCCTTGGATCATTCATGCTCCCTCTTGTATTTGGAGAGCTCCACACAGAAGCTAAGTTCCATGTGATTGATGCGGATACTTCATTCAAGGCGTTACTAGGTCGTCCCTGGTTGCATGAATATGACATTGTCCCGTCAACATTACACCAGTGTATGAAATACCTCAAAGATGGAGAAGAGTTCAGGATCTCTGGTGACATTCAGTCTTTCACAGTTAATGAAGCCACAGTCTATGAAGATGCACGGTACTTCATGCCAAAGAAACAAAAGTCTTCGAGCTCCCTCAAAGCTAAAGCATCAAACTCAAAGGCTGCAAAGCGACTTGAACAGGAAGGTGATAAGAAGCAGGTGGGGAGAAAGAAGGCAGGGCCAACTCTTTCCAAAGCATCGATCATCCCAAAAGAAAAGAAATTTGTACCTCATCTTGGGAGTGACATAGATGAAGATGAGGATACTCCTGCCAAATCTCGAAGAGTGTGCCAGTCAACAGATGAATGGAGTAGGCATGTTGAATTTTCAAATGATGATTATGACTACGACTCCATTTACATGAACACGGTGCAGAATATATTCTCTAGAAGAATTGACAGCTTATCAATTTCAGATAGTGTGCTCATAGTCACGCGTGTTCCCTTACAATATTTCAAAGAAATTATTCCGCGTGAGGTGCATAAAGTTGAAGAACTCGCCACTCTCTATCTGCCTCCCCGTAAAAATGGGACCGTGCCAAGGAATGTGTTATATTCCACGGGAGTTCGTGAAGATGAGAATCATGATTGGGATTGCATGATCCTCGACTCCGAGGAGTTATTTCCTACGAGGCTACCCAGATTCAATACCAAGAATATTCAAAGAATGCTACGAAAGCAAATCAATATTCCTACTACCAAACGACAGCTTCGTACAAGTTTGGGCCTCTGGTATGGGAGGAGTCCGCGTCCGTTACGGCAGAAAGATACAGACGCATATAAAGGCATTGGATTCATCAAAAGAAAATTCCTCCGGAAGGAAACTTGCCGAGCAATCACATGCATGGAAATTGAATCCGATGATGGTGATGCTGAAGAGACATACGAGGCTGAGGATTATGATGAGCAGCCCGTAGAAGCCGAGCCTGCACCAGAAGAGCTTGAAGATGGTGGACATGCAGCCACTATGGATGAACTAAAAGAAGTCAACTTGGGGACTGAGGAAGACCCTCGCCCAACCTTCATTAGTTCTCTTCTATCCGAAGACCAAATAGAAGAAATAAAAGAACTTCTCTGTGAATTCAGGGATTGCTTTGCCTGGACATATGCTGAGATGCCCGGCTTATCCTCTGACGTAGCAGTTCATAGATTAGCAATCAAACCGGAAGTAGCACCCGTCAAACAAGCTCCAAGGAGAATGAGACTGGAGATTGAAGAACAGGTGATTGCCGAGACGAAGAAGCTCATTGATGCAGGCTTCATACGAGAAGAAAAGTATGCCGATTGGATTGCAAATATCGTCCCTGTGAAGAAGAAGAACGGGCAGATTCGCATCTGTATTGACTTTTGGGACCTCAACAAAGCATGCCCAAAAGATGATTTTTCACTCCATGTATCCGAACTCCTAGTTGACAATACTTCCAACTACGACATGTTCTCTTTCATGGATGGATCATCAGGCTACAATCAAATCAAGATGGCGCCCGAGGATGAAAAGCATACATCATTCAGAATGCCCATCAAAATTTTCTGCTACACAGTCATGCCCTTTGGCCTGAAGAATGTTGGTGCCACCTACCAACGGGCGATGACTCACATATTTGATGATTTGATACATCAGAAGGTCGAGTGTTATGTAGATGACCTTGTTGTTAAAAGCCTTGGCCGAAATGATCACTTAAAGGATCTCAGAATTGTATTTGAGAGAATCAGAAAGTTTGATCTGAAGATGAATCCTCTCAAATGTGCTTTTGGGGTCTCTTCCGGCAAATTCCTGGGGTATGTTGTTCGTCATCGAGGAATAGAGATCGACCCCAACAAAATTAAGGCAATCACGGAGATGCCACCACCAAGGAACCTTCGACAGCTTCGCTCACTGCAAGGACAACTGGCTTTCATTCGAAGATTCATATCAAATCTATCGGGTAAGTGCCAGCCATTTTAAAAACTAATGAAGAAAGATGTTCGTTTCAAATGGGACGCAGAATGTCAGGAGGCGTTTGATAGCATCAAGAAATACTTGTTGAATCCGCCCATTCTAGCAGCGCCAATTCCGGGGAAGCCTCTTATACTGTATACAGCAGCACTAGAAGAGTCCCTCGGAGCACTATTGGCCCAGAATAATGAAGAAGGAAAAGAAAATGCGCTCTACTATATCAGTCGAAGGTTGATTGGAGCAGAAAGCCGTTATTCCCCAATTGAAAAACATTGTTTGGCGCTGATTTTTGCAGTTCAGAAACTCCGCCACTATATGCTATCCCATAAAATCACACTGATATCAAAGATCGATCCGCTGAAGTTCTTGATGACAAGACCAGCGTTGACAGGTCGTCTAGCCAGGTGGGCAGTATTGTTATTGCAGTTTGAAATTATATACATGCCACAGAAGGCGGTGAAAGGACAAGCCTTGGCAGATTTTCTTGCTGCACACCCAATCCCGACTGATTCTCCACTAAATGATGATTTGCCCGATGAGCAAATGATGCAGGTTGAGGAGAATGAAAGGCTACCATTCTGGGAAATGTACTTCGACGAAGCATCGTCGATTAGACCTGTCCGACCTCCAAATATTGCAAGAGCCCGAGCCGGAATTGGCCTCATTTTCGTAGCACCCGAGGGAGGCATAATGAGGTTTTCATTCAGTTTGACTGAACCTCGGACCAACAACGAAGCCGAGTACGAAGCTCTATTAGCAGGATTGGAAATTGCGATCGATGTCAGAATCCAACATCTCCAGATCTTTGGTGATTCTCAACTTGTAATAAATCAAGTACTTGGAATCTACAAGGTTGGTAAAGTCGAATTAGCCCACTATCACCGGCGAGCCCTCGAGCTTCTGAAGCAAGTACCAAATGTCAAAATGACTCGAGTTCCTCGAGGACAAAATGCTAAAGCAGATTGTCTGGCCAAATTAGCCAAAGAAATGACGAACATCAATGAGGAGAGTTCTATATTTATCTGGGTTTACACTCGTAGGGTCTTGGAGCCCGCTCTATTACAATTCCCGAGAGCAGAAGGAATTTCAGATTCAAGTCAGCAGGATGAAACTCCAGTTGACCCTCAACCTCTCCATCAGATCGTTATGGAGAATTATCCAGAAGAATATCACGTGGCCAAGAGACATAAAGCTAGTCAAGCTTCAGAATCGTGGTGGCATTGTTTAGATATTGAAGTCGAAAATGATTGGAGACAGCTATTCATTAACTACTTCAAAGAAAACAAACTCCCGACAGAAAAGTCTATGGCCGCATAAATTCGAAAAAGGGCGTTGAGATACGCATTTGTTAATGACACGTTGTACAGACGAGCCTTTGATCAAATGTGCCTAAGATGCTTGGAGACCAAGGAAGTTGATAAAGTGGTAGCAGAAATCCACGAAGGGCTTTGCGGAGCACATCAGTCAGGTCCCAAAATGGCCGCTAAAATCAAGAGAATGGGTTACTATTGGCCGACCATGGTCAGAGATTGTATTGACCACGCTAAGAGGTGCCACGAGTGTCAAATCCACGGTGATGTTATACATCAGCCTCCAAATCCACTGCACCCAACAATAGCATCCTGGCCATTTGAATGCTGGGGCACTGATATAATCGGGCCGATAGATCCACCGTCTTCAGCGAGACATCGATTTATTCTGGCAGCAACAGACTACTTCTCCAAGTGGGCAGAAGCGGCTCCGTTCAGAGAAGTCACATCCGAACATGTGATCAATTTCTTTACCCATAATGTTGTCTACAGATTTGGTGTGCCACGCCGCATAATCTCTGACAATGGTACTGCATTCAAAAGTACAAAAATCTACAAGTTCGTTGATCGACACAAAATCGATTGGCGATATTCATCTATATACAATCCAAGAGCAAATGGCTTGGCGGAGGCCTTCAACAAGACGTTAGTGAAATTATTGAAGAAGATCCTCATTAAAAACAAAAGAGAGTGGCATATGAAGATGACAGAAGCTCTATGGGCCTATCGTACGACCTACAAAACACCAACTAAAGCCACTCCTTACTCTCTAGTGTTCGGTGTTGAAGCCGTATTACCATTAGAGATCGAACTACCGTCGCTTCAAGTAGCAATTCAGAATGATCTCACTCAAGAGCAAAATGCCCGCCTCATAATGGAAGAGCTCGACGCACTTGATGAACTCAGGTTACAAGCTCAACAAAACCTGGAAATCTACCGAGGAAGAATGGCAAAGTCCTTTGATCGAATGGTGCGTCCTCGATCATTTCAGGAAGGGGAATTGGTTCTGGTGCTGAGAAGACCAATCATTCCACATCGAAAAATTGGTGGCAAATTCGTATCCAATTGGGAAGGTTCCTTTGTCATCGAGAAAGTGTACCAAGGAGGAGCATATCAGTTGATCGATCTAAACGGTCAGAGGCCTATGCTGCCAATCAACGGTCGACATTTAAAGAAGTATCATGCATAAGAATTTCATGACTAATGTATTTTACAATTGTCAAAATTTTATATGCATATTTATCAATGCATGTTTACTTATATTTTGAAATTCTGTTGTACAGCAAGAATGCATTTCAAAATCTCCCATCAAACTGGGGTCATTTTAAATATTTATTTGGGTCGACATCGAACTGCGTGCCGAAATCCCAAAATAAATATTTAAAATCTTAAAGATACAAAGCCTATCCGAAATGTCCCTACAAGACGGGGCATTTTAAATATTCATTTGGGTCGACATCGTGCTATACGCCGAGATCCCCAAATGAATATTTAAAATCTTATATTCCAAAGTTAATTCCATTCTAAAATGTCCCTGCGAGATAGGGGACATTTTAAATATTTATTCGGGTCGACATCGCGCTACATGCCGAGATTTCCGAATAAATATTTAAAATTATCAATTCAAATGTTCTTTTGTGCTAAAGAATACAAATATTTGTTTTCCAAAGTATATGCAGGTGACATTTCAAAAGTTAGAGACACCTTCTTCAACAAAACCAAGGCTCAAATGTCAAGAAAGAGACTTTTGTGGCTACACACTCCTACAAATTGAGCCGAAAAAAGCTTGAAGCCTTCCAACATCCTGAAGCTTAAGGTTCGAATGAGTGTAAAAGGTCGAATCCGACACGCCCAAATATGGCCGGATCGCTGGCAGCTCCGTCTACTCAACAAGCCATAAGAAAGGCCGTAGTAGCGGAACCCCCACTTCTTCAACCCGTCAGTAGGGACTGTAGGAAGTACGAAAGCTAATTTGACTCAACCAGTTCAAGTGATCGTAGTCTACAAAATCCTCCTAAATGACTGGAGAATCAAAGTTCCAGTAGAAGGATGAGTCTCGAGCAACTACCAAATGTTCGTAGGCTCCAAAATCTACAACCACGAAGGATGACTCCAAATCTACCAACTTCAGCAAAATCAGCATTGGGGAGCGCAACTCCCATAGCTCAAGTCTGAAGCCTGAATGAGTGTAAGAGGTCGTATCCAACAAGCCCAAATATGGCCGGATCGCTGGCAGCTCCATCTACTCAACAAGCCATAAGAAAGGCCGCAGTAGAGGAACCCCCATTTCAGCAACAAGAGGACGAAGAGCTGTCAAATTCCAGCTCTCCCAATCTGATGAACTCAAGTGATTCAGATAAAAGTCTTCTCAAGTGGTTAAGGATCAAGATACTACCTACGTTCGGTACTATCAATTGTTTCCAGAACCTGCAAATTTTTCAACAAATCCGTAAAGCACAAAGCGAGGATCGAAGGAATCTTTCTTCAACAAGTCCGTCAAAGCACAAAGCAAAGGACCGAAGAAAATATCCTACAGTTCGTGAAAAGCCTATGGCTGAACTAAGAGGATTTCGACATCAACAAGTCCGCTATGCACAAAGCTCTGGACCGATGACTTTACGCCATCGACCTAATATAAACCTGAGGGTTTAGGTCACCGACATCTACTCCTTCATCAAGCCCGCCAAAGCTAGAAGCATAGGGCCGAAGGTACAAAAATCATCTGACAAGTCAGTAAAGACAAATCAGGTAATTCTCCATCAATGTCCGAATCACAAAGCACATGACGAATAAAATCAGTACCTCAACCATCTATTGATACATCCAAGAGATCCATAGAGAAAGAAAATCTTAGTGTGAAATCCAAACAAAATTTCGGAGATCCACTAAAAGAAAACTAGTGTGACATCCAAATAAGTTTTTGGAGATCCACTAAATGAAAACCCTAAAGTGACATCTAGAATAAATATCTAGAGATCCACAAGGTCAATCAGCATACAACAAACGTGATTCGCTCTGGACGCGTACCACATTTGTTGGGGGGCATTTGTTGACCTGCATCTTATACACAGAAGAACAAAAAGAAAGAGGAAGCCAAAATCTAACGTGAATACATCTTACCCGTTGGATCCACAAAACCAGCCGCGAATCCTGCTGAGTTCGGCGCCGCGTGCGTCTTTTCTCCGTGAAGTCCTGCTCAAAATCGGTGATCTCGCCTCGATCGTACCCAAATCGCGTCGTTAAATACCGACTCAAAGGCCCTTCCATTCGCTGCACACACGAAGCTCCTTCCACGCTCGACTCCACTCCCCGTTTCACGATCTCCCCTCTGTCTCCACCGACATCCCCAACCTCCTGCTCTCTTCTCCCACACGCCCGACTCCACGCACAGAGCCGGAACTCTACTCTGCTCCCCGAGCTCCATCCCGACATCCTCCCTTTGCTCCCGTCGCTGCTCCACACACAACTCTCCCTCTCAATTCCACTGCCGAAGCTCCCCATCCACGATTCTTCCCTCTCCGAACCTCCAGTCGGCCGAACCACTCAACCTCCTCCGACCTCACCCAGGCGAGCTCGCCTCCTCCCGTCCAGCCCAATCCCGCGAGAGAGAGAGAGAGAGAGAGAGAGAGAGAGAGAGAGAGAGAGAGAGAGAGAGAGAGTTGTTTTCCCTAACCTGCCATAGTCGAACTTCCCCCTCCATCTCCTCTTCTCTACCCGATCTCCAGCCGAACTCCTCTGCCCGATCCACTACCAGCTCCCGCCTCCTCCTCCCGTGACTCCATCTCTCTGTGCCGACCCGATCTCACCATAGCCGAACCCTAAATTCAAATGATTGCTAATGAACATTTCAAACCATACCCACAAGCAAATGAATGAAATTATAACGAATGACGAGAGCACCCAATGTGTCATATACATAACTTGAGGATAATATCTATGGAAATCTTACAAGCTCTACTCATTTATGGGTAACAATGAAAGCTTCAACAATTAATCTCTTTTGAGATGATTACAACACACGAGCATTGAAAATCTTCAAGAACACATATACCGGCTCAAAAGCAAACAAAGACTTATAGTGTTTTTGGATGTCAAGTTGAATAAGGTTAACGAAGAGCAAGAAAAGCAAATGACTTTTAAGCATCATGAAGAAAGAATGAATTGTAGATGAATACACAAACATCAAAATTCAAAGGGACACATAATCCTTCCATAATCAATATCAATCCACATGCAAGCAAATATAGGAGATTCATCTAATCAACATACAAAGAAACAATGGATGCAAGCGCCTATAATAAAGCAGGAGACTCGTTAGTGCACTATGACCCGCCTACGAAAATCAACAAATAGTGCACGACAGTCTACCTGTACGAAGCAGCGAACAATTCTGTTTAGAAGCTGCTACGCCACCGGATCTGCAACATTCGTACAAGCAGACAGAAGGCGTCTATTTAAAGAATACCCCTGCACGTGCACTATAAATTGTATACACATAGGTACACTAAGGGGCTGTTTGGTTGCCTGAATTAGGAGGGTAAAGTAAAACAAATACATGTATTTAATAAATTCGGCTGTTTGGTTAATTTTAAGCGGAACAAAAGAAAACCTTCGGATGCATTAGTGGTGTATTATGGGAGGCGTATCCCGCGACTTCCAAAGCCGCTCAAAACGAGCGGGTTTGAAATTCTTCGCTCGACATCTCCGTTCCTTTTCCACGGCGCTTACTCGCTCGGCCGTGCTCGGCCTCTCCGATCTTCACATTACTCTTTATCTCCTCACCGATTGTGCTCGCGCCCACCTCTGGATCGTCCTTAACGCCAATCGTATCGCAGGCGAGTTCCGCGTTCTTCTCCGCTCCAACGTCTTCTTCGGCTCCTTCGACAAAAGCATCCTCCACCGCACGTCATCCCACCGGTGACATGCTTGACAAGTAGCCGACGTCGAGCCCAACTACAGGGAAGAACCATTCGCCGACGCCAGATCTTGATCTGTTTGGGATCTAGAAGTTGACAGATCGCAGCTTTTGGTAGATGCCCAAAAGCTGCGATGATGGATGATGGACACCACGAAATTTGCTGGAATTATTGCCGGAGGCGGCGGCGGGGGAAACTTTTACGATATGGGATTTTACAGGAAACTTGGCGAGGGATCGAATATGTCAGTTGACAGTATACAGACGAGCGTTGGTGGCGGGTCGGTGGCGATGTCGGTGGAGAATAGCAGTGTTGGTTCTAGCGATTCGCGGACTGGAATCCTTCACCACAGTGGTTTCAGGCAGACAATTACAGCAGGCAGCTCTATTGGCCACAGTATATTCCGTCATGGCCGGGTCACCCATCCCCTCAACCATGATGCCCTTGCCCAGGCTCTGATGGACCCGGGCTTTCCCACCCAAGGCCTAGACAACTATGAAGAGTGGACGCTTGATCTCAGGCAGCTTAGCATGGGCGAGCCCTTTGCCCAAGGGGCTTTTGGGAAGCTTTACAGGGGGGTCTACAATGGAGAAGATGTAGCAATTAAGCTGTTAGAGAGGCCAGAGAATGATCCCGATAGAGGACAACTAATGGAGCAGCAATTTGCTCAGGAGGTAATGATGCTTGCTAACCTGAAGCATCCCAATATCGTCAGAGTATGCAAAGGGTGGATCGGTTCGGCAGTTTCTGATGAAGAGACAAACCGATCTGTGCCTTTGAAGATTGCTGTGCGGCATGCACTGGATGTTGCCAGGGGAATAATAAGAAATTGTGTTAAAAAATTGCTCTAGAAAATAATAAGAAAATTATTTCAAATCAAGTCTATATAATAATATATGGGAGCTCTTCTTCGGTATTTTGACTCAAAATTCAAGTTCGAGAAACCTAATGTATGTTATGCATGTAATTTTTTTAGTCCAAGTTGAAGTAAATTTTATCTTAATTCGATTTAAGTTTAAATAAATTAAATTATATAAAAAATATTATAACAATATAAAAATAATTATTATAAATATATTGCTTTTATAAACATACTTATTTTAATGTTAAAATAAATTATTACAAAAAAATGATTTTACTTTACTCTGGATATACCTAACCAAACAAGAGAAACAATGCTCATGCGTTTATTTTGCATACAACCAAACATGCTCAAATTATTTAGAATGCATTACATTTACTTTACATTGTATTTACTTTGCACTGTATTTCTTTTTCAGGCAACCAAACAGCCCCTAAAAGGGGTAAAAATAATTATAAAACCCGCATGGGCCCCGGCGAGCGTGTTATTGGTACACACGTGACGTCTAGGGATGCTGCGCGGGTTGACAAGTGAATTCATGTTCGAAACCGATCCTTCTATACGGGTCAATGGAAGTCGACAGAGTTCGAAACATTAAGCAAATATAAAGTTGTGGTGACCAATATATTTGCTTTAAAACATTCATATTAGGCCTACAACAATATGAATTCACTAATAAAGGCACGAAGCCTACGAAACCCGATCCTCTGTCGACAGCCTGACAGAGTTGACAAGGTTCAATCCATAAAAAGAAATGACCCCCAAACACCCCGATGATGGCCGTGTTGAATGCAGATCTCAACCGGAGGGATTCCCAAATATTTTCAAATATCTCCCAAAGTCCAAACAAAATCCAAAGCTCCACCCAAATATCCAAAAAACCAAAATCCAAAAAAAATCTCAAAATCCCAAAAATATTTAAAAATGAAATAAATCCATCAACGCACTTAAAGCAAAATCCATCCGCCCTCCGCAACAGTCTGTCGGGGGGGACAAATTCAAATAAACTCTAGCTCACAAAGAGCCAAATGCCTAGTCGAAAATATTACTAGGATCCATTCTCAAAAAGTCTGCTGCCAGTAAGGACGTGGTACGTGTCCTCTAACCGGCAGTTTCGCCGCCAAATGGCACTGCATGTAAACGGTTATGACCCGGGGCCCTCTGAACCGAGTGGTTTTGCCGCCAAATGGCACCACAGATAGCGGTTATGGCCAGAGCCAATACACTCCTTAATGGCGTTAAATCCTTGAGATATGAATCAATAGGATATGATCGATAGGGCACAAAGCTCTCTGTAAGCTAAGGTGGATCTAAATTTGTCCCCTTAGACAAACATCCAACCCCGGTCTACAAGGCCCTTTGGACGAAGCAACCCATGGCTGCCGACAAGGATCCTTCTGTTGTTGACCTACGGATCAAAACAAAAAGAACAAAAAAATCCAGCTAACCTGTAGACCGACGGATCCACAAAATCTGCCGAGACACTGCCGTAAATCCCCGGAATCCAGCTGAAATCCCGCTGTGCAGCGCCGTTTGAGTCGCATCCCGCGATTCCTGCTCAAATCCTGCGACCTCTCCTCGATCTCGCTCCCAAATCGTCGTTAAATAGCGAGGGGGCAGCTCGACGCTTCCACACTTGATCTGATAGCTCTCCGACTCCATTACCTCTCCCGTCGCTATTCCCTCTCGGCCGAAACCTCCGATCTCCATACCGAAGCCTCCTCTCCAACCTCTGCTTCCACTACCGAGCTCTTCTTCTCCCACGCACCACTTCCGATCCAACTCCCGCTCAACACCCAACCTCACGATCTCTCCTCCTTCCCCAAGCTGCTGCCGAGCTCCGCCTCTTGCCCGATCATCTCTGGCAGAGAGAGAGAGAGAGAGAGAGAGAGAGAGAGAGAGAGAGAGAGAGAGAGGTCGAGCCACCTTACCTGAAGCCCGACGCCTCCTCTCCACTGCCTTGCCGATTCCGACCACTATACCTCCTCATCCTCCGACGTTCCCTTCACTGTCGGATCGGAAGTTGCTACATTTGATCGGAAGCAACTACAGGGAGCTCGCTTGCCGAAGGTAACTTTCTCCTTCACGCGCTCTGCTCGGCCAAATCCCTTAAAACTGTCAAACCAAGGGATTTAGTAAATCCAGGATTAAGCCGTAAATCCTTAATCTGGGATTTACCCATTGCCGGAATTTAACACGAGCACATAAACCGTTCGGCTGGATTTAACATAAATCCGACTTAATTTCCGCTGTAAATCTGGATACCAAATGAAAATCTTATATGATTTTCTGCTCCCGAGCATTTCTTCGACTAATTTTGGTAAATGAAAATTTAATTAGTTATAATAATTATTAATTATATTTAATAATTACTTAATTATAACTATAATTTATTTATTAATTATAATTAATTAATAATTAGTTATTAATTTGTAATTATAATTATCTGGTTAATTATAGTTAATTTCAATTAACTATGATTAATCATATGTTAATTATAATTATGATTTATTTACTAATTATAGTTAACTAATAATTAATAATTAATTATGGATTATAATTAATTAATTATTATTACAATTAATATTGATTATAATTAATAAATGTTTCCTTCCCCTACCTCGGTCCCCGAGCCTTCATCGACGACCGCCGGTCCACCGGCCCTGAAGGTATAACCCCCTAAACTCAGGCTTCCGTCCTCGACGTGTACGACGGACCGGAAAACCGCCTATACACGCCTTTATTGCGCGTGGTGGGATGGGACCCCGGTCCGACGCCTACGACGAGGCGGACAGTCGCCTCCACTCTCTCTCCCTCGATCCTCGTGCCACACCGTCAAAGCTCGCAAAGGTATGGATCTTTTAAACTCAGATTTCTCGCGTCATTGTTTGCAGCAGACCGGAAAAACTCCTATACACGCCTTTATTGCGCGTGGTGGGATGGGACGCCGGTCTGATGATTACGACGAAGCGAGCAATCGCCTAAACTCTACTTCGACGTTCGTGGCGCACCGGAAAACCGCCTATACATGTCTTTATTGCACATGGTGGGAAGGGACCCCGGTGCGGCACCTACGGCGAGGCGGGGTCACTCATAAGTACCCCCGAGCGGGGGGAAAGCAAATTGTGTCATTCATAAGTACCCCCGAGCGGGGGGAAAGCAAACTGTGCATTTAAACAGGTACCGTCAAAGACCCCATACACGCCTTTATTGCGCGTGGTGGGAGGAGCAAAAATCACGGCCGCGGTGTCCTCGTCAGAGGGCACCTACCATACACGCCTTTATTGCGTGTGGTGGGAAAGGCCCAGTTTTCTCGTAGTTTTCCCCTAAAACGGGGGAGACGTCGGGAGGCTGCCGAAATTTCGGGTGAAATCGTACCTGGACTTGATGGAACTCAAAGAATAATGGTTGACTTGTGAACTTGATTCAATATACTTAAATAAACTTGAACCCAAATAAAAAAAATGTGTGCAAATGAGATTGAACTTGAGCTTGTGCATCCGAATTTGAACCAAACAAGACTACAAGAACTTGGACACACAAAATTGACTACAAAGAACAAAACATTGGAACTCAAATGACACTGAACTTGATTGAACTCGGACTTGAACTCAACAAGACTACGAGGACTTAAATGTGAACTCAGACTCAAATTTGAACAGAATATTTTGAACTCAAATGAACTTGAACTTCAATTGAACTCGGACTTGAACCAAAGTTCCAAGTACAACTTGATTGATGATCAAGATGCAAGAACTATCAAGTGACGTAACCACAAGAAGCGACAGTTCAATGTCAATCAAATGCAAAGGACTTCTGCAAATCATAACCGTCAATATGCAGCATGAAATGCTTACAAATAAAGGCGGATGACACAATCAATATCATTTGATTGAAAATGAGTGCCCCGCTCTCCTACAAGACATACAACAATCAAAAGTATCTCCTACAAAAATCCCTACAAACGCCTGTTGATTGAGATGGCGATACGGGAGACCAATGATGGAGGATCCGCCTTCCTATAAACAAATACAACCCAACAAACCACCTGAGATTGGTGACAGGTGGGCATGATGTAGGCAACAACGGGTCTCCTACGAACAATTTCAGGAGTTCGTAGTGGCTGCAACGGATTCCCGCAAATATGTACGAGTCTCTTGTGGATAACAACAGCGGGCATATCGTAAGCACATCGAACCACTGTGGGCACAAGTACAAGTATCTCCTGCGATGATTCCTACGAGGTCAAACAAGTACAATCAATCCACCCGAGATTGGTGAAAGGGTGGACATGATGCAGAAAATATGAATCTCCTGCAAGTATTTTCTAAAGCTCGTAGTGGATACAGCGGTTCCCTACAAATGAATACAACTTATTTGTGGATAACAACAGTGATATATCGTAGGCACGATGAACCACTGTGGGCACAAATACAATAATCACCTACGATAGTGGTGATCAAAGTGTTGTCAGTATATCGAGTACAACGACAACCCGATGTACGAAAAAGTCCACCACACTAAAGATTTCGAAAGGAGATCTTTTCAAAGCAAAGCAGTAATCAGTGGACTTCAAAGTCCAAAAGAAAACCCTCCCCGGTGATTGAGAAAGGGGATTCAATGTCAAGATGAGGAAACACCTCATGACATCCAAATGACAACGCCACCGGATCTGCAACATTCGTACAAGCAGACAGAAGGCGTCTACAATTATTTCAAAGTATCCCTGCACGTGCACTATAAATTGTATACACATAGGTACACTAAAAGGGGTAAAAATAATTATAAAACCTGCATGGGCCCCGACGAGCGTGTTATTGGTACACACGTGACGTCTAGGGATGCTGCGCGGGTTAACAAGTGAATTCAGGTTCGAAACCGATCCTTCTATACGGGTCAATAGAAGTCGACAGGGTTCGAACCATTAAGCAAATATAAAGCTGTGGCGACCGGTATATTTGCTTTAAAACATTCATATTAGGCCTTCAAGGCCTACAACAATATGAATTCACTAATAAATGCACGAAGCCTATGAAACCCGATCCTCTGTCGACAGCCCGACAGAGTTGACAAGGTTCAATCCATAAAAAGAAATGATTCCAAGTACACCCCGATGATGGCCGTGTTGAATGTTTATCTCAATCGGAGGGGTTCACAAACATTTTCAAATGTCTCCCAAATATCCAAATGCCTATTAAAATCCAAAAAAAAAAACCCAAAAACCCAAAAACTCCACAAAAATCTCAAAATCCCAAAATCCAAAAATATTTAAAATTTGAAATCCAACCATCAAAGGCTTAAAGCAAAAATCCATCCACCCTCCGCAATAGTTTGTCGAGGTGGACAAATTAAAATCAACTTCTGCTCACAAAGAGCGAAATGCCTAGTCGAAAATATCACTAGGATCCATTCTCAAACAACCTCTTGCCAGTAAGGGCGTGGTACGTGTCCTCTAACCGGCAGTTTCGCCGCCAAATGGCACTGCAGGTAAACGGTTATGACCCGGGGCCCTCTGAACCGAGTGGTTTTGCCGCCAAATGGCACCACAGACAGCGGTTATGGCCAGAGCCAATACGCTCCTTAATGGCGTTAAATCCTTGAGATATGAATCAATAGGATATGATTGACAGGGCACAAAGCCCTCTGTTAGCTAAGGTGGATTTAAATTTGTCCCCTTAGACAAACATCCAACCTAGGTCTACAAGGTTCCCTTGGACGAAGCAACCCATGGCTGCCGACAAGGATCCTTCTGTCAGGTTGGGTCGACTACCTCCTCTGACTAAGTAGACCAGGGACCACGATGGCCCGGGACGACGGAACCATGGGATCTTGATCGGGTCCATCATCCATTCCCCCACCATCCGCTTTAAGTGCTAGATGGTGAAATTTCTATTTTTAAATATAAAATTTTCCTAAATATCCCAATCCAAATTCAAATCTTCCGAACAAAATTCTAAACTTCCAATCCTCAATACCAATAACCCCATTGCTGCTACTATATGCCAGATAACACGTATGTTCTACGTATCTGATTGACGACTAGCCTTAATCGAAAGTTCTCTCTTGTGATCGAGAGAGGTAATTAACTATAGGGGCTTGCGCCTATAGGAAACCAGAACTCAGATCATAAAGTCCTCACAAAATGAGGGCGAAATCTCTGGGTAGTGTCTTATCTACAAACCCATCTGCCTTCCAAAATTTCCCCGGAACTTAGTTCGTTAAAACTCCCTCGCCGAATAAGAAAAGCGAGCGGAGGCCGGGGCCGAATTTTCGGAGCCCACAGATTTCTGGCGACTCCGCTGGGGATTGGTTTCTCTTTCCATCTTTAGCTAGTCGTCTCAGTGCTATAGTAGCAGTTATATCAAATCGTACTCAAAATTTTGAGTTTTCCAAAATGATCTTTTAACAATTCAAAACTCTGAATTTTCTAAAATGATCATTCAAAAAAATTTTTCCATTGAGATAACATATTTAACAGTATTTTAGATTTATATTATTTGAACTGCTTGCTAATGTTATTTTCTCTTATTTTTGTGTTCTGTGTAAGTCTCTGCATTTTGAAAGTGCGGGGTGATGTATCAGATTCTGATTACTAACCCTTGCCTTTCATTTATGCAGATGGATCTACAGAACACGCCGATGACTGTCCAGCTGGGACAAGGAGCCAGGATCCAGCTGGCTAATGCTATTATTGAGACCGGAAACACCGGAGCTACCATCCAGTTTGGTAGCGTTGACTTCCCGGCGATTGCTGCAAGGAATGCTGTCATTCTTGTGAATGGTAGGAATGTTGAGAAGTCTGCCAGAAGACTCAATGCTGATGAAGCTGTCACCCGTCGTGTGCATCTGCCGGCACAACGACCTGTTGCTGAAAATTCTCGTGGGAGAATTTCTGTGTTCGAGAGGCTGTCACAGCCTGAGGCCCTGACCACTAGAAGAATTGTGAATGGTGGAAGAATCTCAGTGGTGACTGCCAACACCACTACTTTGTCGACCAGGTTATCTGCGCCTGGAGAGTACAATGCTGAAGCCTCCTCATCTGGAGGAAGGCCAATAAGGAGGCAAAGGAGAAAGATGAATGCTGAACTCCGAGCTCAGCAACAACAACTCCCTGTTCACCCTTCCAATCTGTCGGCCCAAGTGCCTGAAGCTAATGTTCCTACCCGGAACAAATTTTCTGATTTAAAATGGGTGAAAAGAAATAGCTCCACTGGTGAGCTGAAGAAGTCTTTCTGGGAGCAACGACAGGAGGTCCCAGCTCCTCCAAAAAGAAAGGAACCTGAAACTCTCTCAGCCCGGGTCTATCGGGTCCTGAAGACTGTAAAGGAGAAAGGTCTGAAAAAGAAAAAGTTTCAACGGCCCTTAGTAATAGAGGCCAGAAGAACTCCGCCAAGGGAACGTCTATCTGCTGTGGCGGAAAGAAGAGAAAGAAGATATATCCCACGTGGTGAACATCGGGGTGTGACACCTGAACCATATGTTCAGGGATCCGCTGCTGAAAAGTCCCGGTGGAAAGGAAAACAAGTCTGGAGGCCAAAGCCTCGAAGAAATGAAAAAGAAAGAAGAGAAAGAGGAACTGATCTGGGTGTGACATCTGGTGAGGCTTCCCGGAGATCCGTCCAAGTCTACAAACAACGTCAGAAGTGGGCCCCAAAAAGGATCCATAATGACACTCCTCCAGACGGTAGACACCTTGGAGAATCCTCCAGGGGATCCCGTCGCCCTCTATCCCCTTCAAAGGAAGAGACTAACTTCGATCGCAGTCCACTGGTTGAAGAAGTCCCTGTGCCTAATCAGGAGCCGGAAATCCAATGGCGTCGTCGCTCGGAGATCCGAGTACTGAAGGAAAATATAGATGATCAAAATCTAGAGGAAGAAGAACTCCTTGAAGGGGAAGAAAATATTGAAGAAAATATTGATGAATTTATGGAGGAAAATTTAGAAGAAAATATTGATGAATTTATGGAAGAAAACTTGGAAGAAATAAACAACGCCCTAGACATGGAAGTTGTCTATATGGTGACACATATAGACATTGATGATGGCGCCAATTATGATGATGATGAAGATGAAGAGCGTTGGCAACCGCCACCAGGGCAAGTATATCGTCGTCGTCGTCGAGAAGAGTCCACCACTGGCAGAAGTCGTCATTCTCAAGAAGAAGAAGAAGTGGAGGAAGTAGATGAAAACCCTTCAGATGCTGAAAATGTCACACTCGCTGAAATGCGACGACAAATGAGGCGACAAATGAGGGCCAAAGACGGAGAAATATTTCAGTTAAATGAGAAGATTACTGAGATGATGACTCAAATGGGGGCGATGATGCAGATGATGCAGAGAAATGCTACTATTGGCGCCGTACCTAATCCTCCTGCTGACCCTCCAAACTTCCAAGCACCACAAGGTTCAGGAGTACAGGGAGCTCCTGAAGGTGGTCGTGAAGCCCATAATATCGTTCGCCAGCCCATTCCGCAGAATATTGCAAGTACTTCCGAGCCTGTGACAGTTGCACAGTTGGAAGGAATCATCACAGAAAAGATCAGGGCTATTATAGCCGTCGATCAAGCAGAAAAGTTGGTGGGCAAAGGTCGTCCGTACCCGGCTGAGTACGACCAAGTACCGTACCCAAAAGGGTATTATGTACCAAAGTTCAATACTTTCAATGGTACTAACAATCCCCGACAGCACCTGGCACAGTTTAAAGCCACCTGTGGGAATACTGGAGGAAATGATGCCCTACTCTTCCGACAGTTCGTTAGTAGTTTAACAGCAACTGCTTTCGAATGGTACGCTGAACTACCAAATGATTCTGTGAAGACTTTCGCAGAATTAGAAAATATGTTCGTGAAGAGATTCGCCAGTGCAACAGAGAAGATCACGATCGCTGACCTTGCTCTAGATAAGAGAAAAAGAGAAGAATCAGTGACTAAATACATCACTCGCTGGCAAAATTTGAGCATGAAATGTGAGCAGCAGTTAGAAGAAGAGCATGTCGTACAGTTGTTAATGGGCAACATTGATGACAAGATGCAACCCTTCCTGTGTATGGCTACGATAAACACATTTCAAGACTTGCTCGACAGAGTGGCCAAATTTGAGAAACTGAATTTGTCCAGGTCAGAAAATCACTCTGATAAGCCCAAGAAGGCTAAGGCCCCAGGTGCTAGAAGGGGTGATGCCGACTCTACATTCTTCTCCAGAGCTGATAGAGAAAAGCAGATGATTTATAATGTAGACAAGGGCAAGCAGCCGATGCAATATCAAGAAAAGCCTAAACAGGCCTACAACCCCAACCCCCAACCGAAGCTGATATTAGGGGGAAATGATAAGCCACGGACTTATCAAGCTGGAGGCCAGAGACAAGCAATAGGAACTGGTGATAGAACGTTCCAATCACTCAAAGATAAAATGAATAAAGAATATTCATTCAAGAGGGAGAGTGTCGCCAAATTATTTCGACAAGTGTTGAAATCGGGTCTAGAACTGCCTGAATGCAAGAGACCCGAAGAGTCGAAGCACACTGGTGACCCAAATTATTGCCCATATCATCGGGTACTCAGCCATCCTATTGAAGATTGCTACATCATCAAGGATTGACTTGAAAGAAAATATCAGAAGGGAGAGATCACATTGTCCGACAATGTATTGTCTCACCCTAAAAAGGAATCAGCTCGGGTAGTCACGTCCTCTTCCGTACCCCTGGTTGAAGAAAGAAGAAACGAAAAGAAGCTAATTCAAGAAGAGCAATGGGAGATTGCGGTCTCCAAGAAAACTGTGAAAATGTTGAAGCAGCTTGAAGGAGTTCCAGGTGTAAAGTGGAAGTCTCCTATTGAGCCGGTGCTAAACTTGAAAGCTCTGCCTATGACACGAGCTTCTACTTCTAAATAATTTTCCAACCAAGTTGGTTCTTTAAATACTGAAAAGAAGAAATCATCCAAGAAGAAGACTAAATTGAAGAAGCCCAATGAGAAAATGACTATAACTCAGAGAGTTATCAACAGTTTGGATGAGTACTACCAGACTGTGAGGCGACCTATCAAGCTTGCTGACTTCATGTCGGAGCTTAAAATAGATGAAGCTGAAGAAAGAGATGAAGATTCTCTTTCAAAAGAAGTATGTCGGGTCATCTCAGTGGCGCCGAATATCTCGACAGAAGAAGAATGTACGGAAGAAGTACCCTCTGAATCCTGTATGATGGTCTTGCCAATGGATTACAGTTCAGAGGAGGATTTGTATTTTCCAGAGGAAGACAAATCAGACCCTAGCATAGCGTCTCGGATGGGACATGTAAACTTGGGTGGTGATTCTGAATCAACAAACGAGTCCCTAGACGCGATAATGGCTGATTCTGAAGAAAATGCTCCATCAGATGACTCTGAACCGGAGGAAATTGCTCAAGTGCAGTTAAGAAGCGGCAAGATACTACCGCCTCCACCGAAGAAAGGGGTCTCTAATAAAGATAAAGAAAAAGAGATAATTATCAACGATGACATTATCCCTGAAGATCTTAAGAAAAAGAAGACTTCAGCCAATGGGATAGATTATAATATCTTATCACATCTAAGAAAAATTCCAGCACAACTCAGCATATACGATGCTTTGGTGATGTCTAAAAACCTTCGGGAGACTCTGATTCAGGCTCTCAAAGATCCCGAAAGATACGAGGCGTATTTTGCTGAACGTAGTTTGACTGAGGTTCTGCAAGCTCGAAATGAGTCATTCATTACTTTCTCCGAAGAAGACATGATGCTCGGAACTGCAGATCATAATCGTCCTCTGTATGTTACTGCAGAGAGCGATAAGCTGATCATCAGTCGAATCTTAATCGACCCTGGATCCTCCGTGAATCTGGTAAGCTTGAAAGCACTGAGATCCCTCTGCCTTGATGTGGAACACCTCGGGCCAGATAAATTGATGGTGCATGGTTTCAACGAGAAAGGGCAGAAAACCCTTGGATCATTCATGCTCCCTCTTGTATTTGGAGAGCTCCATACAGAAGCTAAATTCCATGTGATTGATGCGGATACTTCATTCAAGGCGCTACTAGGTCGTCCCTGGTTGCATGAATATGGCATTGTTCCGTCAACATTACACCAGTGTATGAAATATCTCAAAGATGGAGAAGAATTCAGGATCTCTGGTGATATTCAGCCATTCACAGTTCATGAAGCAACAGTTTATGAAGATGCACGATATTTCATGCCAAAGAAACAAAAGTCTTCGAGCTCCCTCGAAGCTAAAGCATCAAATTCGAAGAGTATAAAGTTACCTGAACTGGAGGGTAGGAAAAAGCAGGTGGCGAGAAAGAAGACAGTGCTGACTCTTCCCAAAGCGCCGACCATTCCAAAGGAAAAGAAGCATGTACCTCATCTGGGAAGTGACACAGATGAAGATGATGTTACTCCTGCTAAATCTCGAAAAGTATGCCAGTCCACAGATGAATGGAGTAGGCAGGTCGAATTTTCAAATGATGATTATGACTACGACTCCATTTACATGAACACAGTGCAGAATGTGTTCTCTAGAAGAATTGACAGTCTATCAATTTCAGATAGTGTACTTGTAGTCACGCGTGTTCCTTTACAACACTTCAAAGAAATTATTCCGCGCGAGGTGCATAAAGTTGAAGAACTTGCCACTCTCTATCTGCCTCCCCGTAAAAATGGGACTGTGCCAAAGAATGTGTTATATTCCACGGGAGTTCGCGAAGAGGAGAATCATGACTGGGATTGCATGATCCTCGACTCCGAAGAGTTATTTCCTACGAGGCTACCTAGATTCAATACTAAAAATATTCAGAAAATGCTACGAAAACAAGTCAATATTCCTACCACCAAACGACAATTTCGTACAAGTTTGGGCCTCTGGTATGGGAGGAGTCCGCGTCCGTTACGACAGAAGGATACAGACGCATATAAAGGAATTGGATTCATCAAAAGAAAATTCCTCCGGAAAGAGACTTGTCAGGCAATCACATGCATGGAAATTGAATCCGAAGATGGTGATGCTGAAGAGACATACGAGGCTGATGATTATGATGAACAGCCCGTAGAAGCCGAGCCTGCACCAGAAGAGCTTGAAGATGGTGGACAGGCAGCCACTATGGATGAACTAAAAGAAGTCAACTTAGGAACTGAGGAGGATCCTCGCCCAACCTTCATTAGTTCTCTTCTATCCGAAGACCAAATAGGAGAAATAAAAAAACTTCTATGTGAATTCAGGGATTGCTTTGCCTGGACATATGCTGAGATGCACGGCTTATCCCCTGACGTAGCAGTTCACAGATTAGCAATCAAACCGGATGTAGCACCCGTTAAACAAGCTCCAAGGAGAATGAGACTGGAGATTGAAGAACAGGTGATTGCCGAGACGAAGAAGCTCATTGATGCAGGCTTCATCCGAGAAGAAAAGTATGCTAATTGGATCGCAAATATCGTCCCAGTGAAGAAGAAGAACGGGCAAATTCGTGTCTGTATTGACTTTAGGGACCTCAACAAGGCGTGCCCAAAAGATGATTTTCCACTTCCTGTATCCGAACTCCTGGTGGACAATACGTCCAACTACGACATGTTCTCCTTTATGGATGGATCGTCAGGATACAATCAAATCAAGATGGCGCCCGAAGATGAAAAGCATACATCGTTTAGGACGCCTATCGGGATTTTCTGCTACACAGTTATGCCTTTTGGCCTGAAGAACGCTGGTGCCACCTACCAGCGGGCGATGACTCATATATTTGATGATTTGATACATCAGAAGGTCGAGTGTTATGTAGATGACCTTGTTGTTAAAAGCCTTGGCCGAAATGATCACTTAAAAGATCTCAGAATTGTATTTGAGAGAATCAGAAAGTTTGATCTGAAGATGAATCCTCTTAAATGTGCTTTTGGGGTCTCTTCCGGCAAATTCTTGGGGTATGTTGTTCGTCATCGAGGCATAGAGATCGACCCCAACAAAATTAAGGCAATCACGGAGATGCCATCACCAAGGAACCTTCGACAGCTTCGCTCGCTACAAGGACAACTGGCTTTCATTCGGAGATTTATATCAAATCTATCGGGTAGATGCCAACCATTTTCAAAACTAATGAAGAAGGATGTTCGTTTCAAATGGGATGCAGAATGTCAAGAGGCATTTGACAGCATCAAAAAGATATTTGTTGAATCTGCCCATTCTAGCAGCGCCAATTCCGGGGGAAGCCTCTTATACTGTATACAGCTGCACTAGAAGAGTCCCTCGGAGCACTATTGGCCCAGAATAATGAAGAAGGCAAAGAAAATGCGCTCTACTATATCAGTCGGAGGTTGATTGGAGCAGAAAGCCGTTATTCTCCTATTGAAAAGCATTGTCTGGCGCTGATTTTTGCAGTTCAGAAACTCCGCCACTACATGTTATCCCACAAAATTACCCTGATATCAAAGATCGATCCGCTGAAGTTCTTGATGACAAGACCAGCATTGACAGGTCGTCTGGCCAGGTGGGCAGTACTGTTATTGCAGTTTGAAATCATATACATGCCACAGAAGGCGGTGAAAGGACAGGCCTTGGTAGATTTCCTCGCTGCACACCCGATCCCGGCCGATTCTCTACTAAATGATGATTTGCCCGATGAACAAATAATGCAGGTCAAGGATGATGAAAAGCTATCGTTCTGGGAGATGTACTTTGATGGGGCATCATCTATCAGACCTGTCCGACCTCCGAATATTGCAAGAGCCCGAGCCGGCATCGGTCTCATTTTCGTAGCACCCGAGGGAGGCATAATGAGGTTCTCATTCAGTTTGACTGAACCTCGAACCAACAATGAAGCCGAGTATGAAGCTCTATTAGCAGGGTTGGAGATTGCGATCGATGTCAGAATCCAACATCTCTAAATATTCGGTGATTCTCAGCTCGTGATAAATCAAGTCCTCGGTATCTACAAGGTTGGCAAAGTCGAATTGGCACATTACCATCGGCGAGCTCTCGAGCTTATGAAGCAAATACCAAATGTCAAAATGGCTCGAGTTCCTCGAGGACAGAATGCTAAAGCAGATTGTCTGACCAAATTAGCCAAAGAGATGGCGAATATCAACGAGGAAAAACCTATATTCATTGGAGTTTACACTCGTAGGGTCTTGGAGCCCGCTCTATTACAATTCCCGAGGGCAGAAGGAATTCCAGATTCAAGTCAACAGGATGAAACTCCAGTTGACCCTCAATCTCTCCATCAGATCATTATGGAGGATTATCCAGAAGAATATCACGTGGCCAAGAGACATAAAGCTAGTCAAGCTTCAGAATCGTGGTGGCATTGTTTAGATATTGAAGTCAAAAATGATTGGAGACAGCCATTCATTGACTACTTCAAGGAAAACAAACTCCCGACAGAAAAGTCTATGGCCGCACAAATTAGAAAAAGGGCATTGCGATACGCATTTGTCAATGATACGCTATACAGGCGAGCTTTTGATCAAATGTGGCTAAGGTGCCTAGGGACCAAGGAAGCTGATAAAGTGGTATCAGAAGTCCACGAAGGGCTTTGTGGAGCACATCAGTCAGGTCCTAAAATGGCCGCTAAAATCAAGAGAATGGGTTACTATTGGCCGACCATGGTCAAAGATTGTATCGATCACGCTAAGAGGTGCCACGAGTGCCAAATCCACGGTAATGTTATACATCAACCGCCAAATCCACTGCACCCAACAATAGCATCTTGGCCATTTGAATGTTGGGGCACAGATATTATCGGGCTAATAGATCCGCCATCATCAGCGGGACATCGATTTATTCTAGCAGCGACAGACTACTTTTCCAAGTGGGCAGAAGCGGCTCCATTCAGAGAGGTCACATCGGAGCATGTGATCAATTTCTTTACCCACAATATCGTCTACAGATTTGGTGTGCCACACCGCATAATCTCAGACAACGGTACTGCTTTCAAAAGTACAAAAATTTATAAGTTCGTTGATCGGCACAAAATCGATTGGCAATATTCCTCCATATACAATCCAAGGGCAAATGGATTGGCGGAAGCCTTCAACAAGACGTTGGTGAAGTTATTGAAGAAGATCCTTACCAAGAACAAAAGAGAGTGGCATACGAAGATGGCAGAAGCTCTATGGGCCTATCGTACAACCTACAAAACTCCAACCAAAGCCACTCCGTATTCTCTAGTGTTCGGTGTTGAAGTCGTATTACCGTTGGAGATTGAACTACCGTCACTCCGGGTAGCAATCCAAAATGATCTTACTCAAGAGCAAAATGTCCGTCTCAGAATGGAAGAGCTCGACGCACTTGATGAACTCAGGCTACAAGCTCAACAAAACCTGGAAATCTATCGAGGAAGAATGGCAAAGTCCTTTGATCGAATGGTGCGTCCTCGATCATTTCAAGAAGGGGAATTGGTCCTGGTGCTGAGAAGACCAATCATTCCACACCGAAAAATTGGTGGCAAATTCGTATCCAATTGGGAAGGTCCCTTTCATCGAGAAGGTGTACCAAGGAGGAGCATATCAGTTGATCGATCTGAACGGTCAGAGACCCATGCCGCCTATTAACGGTCGACATTAAAGAAATATTATGCATTAAAATTCATGTAGAATTATATTCATGATGATCAAAATTTTATATGCATATTTATTAATGCATGTTTGTTTATATTTTGGAATTCTCTTTTATATCAAGAATGCATTTCAAAATCTCTCATCAGACTGGGCATTTTAAATATTTATTCGGGTCGACATCGTGCCGTATGCCGAGATCCCCGAATAAATATTT